>JAHWFO010080609.1:541-28427 GCA_023313115.1 Rhysida immarginata | reverse complement strand
TGACCCCCATATTCAAAATTCATTCATTTACGTTACACATCCGTGTTTGGGTCACAGAAATACATATGTGTACTAAATTTCAACTTAATCGGTCTAGTAGATTCGGAAATAGGGGGAATGGTCAATTTTCATTTTTTTTTTCTTAAATAACATTAAAACTATTTATTTTAAAATTATAAAAAAAATATATTTGAGACCCTTACAGTAAGCCCTTTCGTTTGATATATCACACGATACAGTTTGCAAATATTTTTTTTTTAAATTTTCTAATTTGCCCCCCAAAAGTGACCCCCATATTCAAAATTCATTTATTTACGTTACACGTCTGTTTTTGGGTAACAGAAATACATATATGTGTATCAAATTTCAACTTTTTCGATCTAGTAGTTTCGGAGTAAATTGGCTGTGACATCGGGACAGACAGACACCGGAGTGATCCTATAAGGGTTCCGTTTTTCATTCGGACGTACGGAACCCTAAAAAAACAAAACTGGTCGCCCACACAATCGATCAGTGGGTTTTCATCATTTTCATCATTGGTGCAGACGAAAATCCGTAATTATACTCACGATTTTTATTACTTTTTTATAATAGTTTAAACGTTTTTTTTATTATATAAAGTGTCAAAAAATCTTAAGAGACAAATTTTTTCTTAAATTACACTAGATTGAAAAATGATAAACATCAGAAAGATCCGATTTTGGTAGGCTACATTAACTTACGAGTTATGATTTCTACAAATTTCTTCTCTATCATTATAATTTCTATATTGTTGAATCATTATGTGATGATAAAGCGATTTTTACAACGCTTATATAACTTTCACCATTATATTGGATCATGTTTGGTGGATGAAATCTTGTGATCAATATTTCAACCCCCTTTCACTAGTCCGATCTTGCTGAAATTTTGTACACATACGTAAAGTCGGCGAGAATGCATGAATTTAAAAAAAAATTTCAAAAAATCCAAAGGGGGGAAGGAATTAATATGAAATAGAATTGGCTTATGTTTGTTTGTTTGCTCAAGAGATGGCGGTATGTGTACCTAATTTTGACATAAGCGTTGTTTTTTGAAAAAAAAAAAAAATTCTTCACTTGTTACTATAGCTGCCGCCACGTAAGTTGAACCATCTTTTTGACCTGCGCAGTAAGTCATCTCATCAATACCTGCATCAATAGGCGCATCAATATGCTTTGTCTGGATTTTACCCATGATGCACTTGTTTTACTATTCAAAGTCATAATATAAAACAAATTGCATTCGAGTCGACTATTCTGCGTCAGTTTTTAATTATTAATTTTATTTATTAATTTCATTTATCTATTTAAAAGAAAGAACGAAAATAGAAACTAAATATAAATACGAAAACAATGTTTCGAAAACGAAAGCGGATGTTTCAAGGAATAGCTAAGCGATTTACTCCCCGTTAACGTCTATTGGCTGGCGGGCGTTAGAAATGACGTCATCCTGTCGTTCAACTTATGTGGCGGCAGCTATATGTAGCTATTAGTAAAGAGGAAACGCTCGTTTGAAAAACAGGATTTCTTTTGCTTTTTTTTTTTTTTAATTATGTATTATATTCCAAATTTTTAGAAATCATATTCTATTAAGTCATTTTTTAATCAGTTATCATTCAGATCAGAGAGCTTTGCTCATTTGATAGAACCCTTTGGGTTAAATTGAACTATCTGCACAAAACGCAAGTCTGGTGCGCGGGAGGGGAGACGCGGGCTTGCGTTGCGTTTTTCGTATTGTGTGTTTTGGCCGGAGCGCTGTTGCTGTTTTCGCTTTGGTTGTGTGTTTTTTATGGCGCTTTTGCTTATTGTGTTTTTTGCTTTTTGCATTTGATTGGGTTTTTTTTTAGAGGAGTTTTGGTTTTGTTTTTGGCTGTTGTTTTTTTCCGGTGTTTTTTTCTTTGTATTTTTGGGGTGGGGTTTGTGGTGGTGTTTTTGTGTTTTTGTTTTGTCTGTTGTGGGTGGGTGTGGAATGCTTGTTTTTTTCGTCTTTCCTGTTTTGTGTGCGGGGCTGCTGTTGCTGTTTCCGGTGTCGCCATTTGTGCGTGTGTTTTCATGGTGTTTGGAGTCATGCTCTTTGTGTCGGATTTTGTTTTCTGTGGTTGTGCGGGTGCTTTCGGTGAAGGTTAGTGGTTTCTTTCTTTTGCTTTTTTTTAAGTTTTGGATGGCTGCTTTGTGGGCTTTTCTGTTTGTGTGTGTGTGTTTGTGTGTGTGTGTGTGTGTGTGCGCGCGTTTGGGGGGCGGAGCCCCCCGCTTTCGTAAATAATACTCTTCATTTCGCTCGCATTCGGTGTTTGTGTGTGTGTGTGTGTCCGGCCAGTGTTTTTGTAGCTGTTTTTTTTCGTAGTTGTTTTTTTTCGTAGTTGTTTTTTTTTTGTATGATTGGTGGCGTTTTCGTTTCTCCGTGTTGCAATGACGGTTAAATTGAACTATCTGCACAAATCGCGAGATGACTTATTCCGCAAACTGAATTGTCGCGATTCCTGTAACCGGCCGGGGGGAAACCAACTGCCCCCTGTAACCAAATAGGTTGGGGTATATATCAATTATTTGCCCCCGGAGGGGGACGTCGTAGACAGAACGCCGAAGGCGTTCGAGTAACGGAAAACAGTGACCGACGAGGCCCGCAGGGCCGAGAGTGGTACGGAAAACACTGACTAGCGAGGCCCGCAGGGCCGAGAGTGAGACTTGCGTTTGCGATTTGACTCGCGATTTGTGCAGATAGTTCAATTTAACCGCAATGACTGCTGTTTTTGTGGTTTTCGGAGTGTGTGCGTTCTGTTCCGTTTGCGTTTTTCAGTCTGGCATGTTTTAGATTTGTTTGCTTTTTTCTTTTGTTTGGTGTGTTGTCTTTTTTTTTCATTGGTTTTGGTGGATGGTGAAGTCTTGTTTTCGTTTTGTGCATTGTGCAGATTGTTTAGTTTCGCTTTCGCGTTTGCGTCTGTGCAGATTGTTCAGTTTCGCTCTTGCGTTTCCGTTTGCGCAGATTGTTGAGTTTCGCGTGTGCGGTTGTGCAGATAGTTCAGTTTCGCGTTTGCGTTTGTGCAGATAGTTCAATTTAACCACACTTTGAATTCAGCTCTGAAAAAATATTGAGTTTATTATTTTTGGTTTTTGAGCTATTTTTTACATGTATTTTAATGAATCATATTCTTTTTTTTAATAATTTATTACGTTCGAGAATTGTATTGTCAATGGAATTTTAAAATTTATATTAGTGTTTAATCTATTTATTTGTTAAGATAACAAATTCCTGTTTTCTTATAATTCAAATCTTTGTATATAAAAATGAATGTTTGTTTGTTTGTATCGTATGCTTTCATATACCATTCATCCAATTGCGTTGAAACTTTGCACACTAGGTCTTCAAAGCAAAAGGAAGGTCTGTGTCTACCTGAGATTTCTCAAAAAAAAAATTCGTTTTTTTTTCGACTTAATTCTAATTTCTTGTGTCAGCGCTCATGATACGTGCGGATCGGGGGCACATGTCCTTGTTCGCTGATTGGCTTTGCTGGGAATGCGCTTATTGGCCGGCTAGGATTGGTGTTATGGCGGCGTCGTGGTGGTTACTCAGCGAACGGCACTTGTTTCGCACATGTTCCGAAACACACACGTGTAAACACACAATCTGCACACAATGAAATGGATGCATATCGTAGAAGTGACAATTTCAGAGCACAGCATGAAATATGTAAATGTTGTGCATAAAGTTTTAAAACGAGGAAAACTCTGAATCAGCATCTACAAAAGGTGCACTCAGTTGAGCCAAAATTTAAAAAAAATAAAGCTGAGCAGAGATGCCCACCAGAACATTGTGAATTTTCCTGTGCAACTTATAGTGAATTGCGAGACCACGTGCGTGAAATTCATGGAATTCCTGTATGCAAACATACTCTTACATTTCGTTGCGTTGAAGGTAAGACATTACGTTATTTTCTGGATATATTATTAATAATTACGTCATATTCTTGATATAACATTAGTAACTACACAATATTTTTAGATATATTATGGGTAACTACATTATAGCCCGGATATAATATTAATATTACATTATATTTTGGATATAATATGTAATTATGCTATATCTAATTTAAGTCGGGGGCATGAGAGTTGACCATTTCGTAGGAGAGGTGTGAGATTTAAGTACGCTAAAATAAAGGAGAAAAGGGTATCGCTCCTCTTCCCCTACCCCCAAGTTTGAAAGTTAAAAAACTACAGAAAAAAATTAAAGTTTGTTTTTTATAAAATTTAGGTCAGAAGGGAGTGAGAAAATAATATGAATGACTTGACCAAAAGTTTAATCTTGATTAGGACAAAAATACTTTAAAACCGATTTTCAACATGAAAATACCCATTCAACCAAATTTATTGTAACCATATAGCAATTAGAAAAGTAATTAACAGTAAACAAAAAGTTAATTAAAGTAAAAAAAATAACAAATAAAAATTTAGTGACAATAAGTAAATGTAATTTATTTTATACATAAATTTGGTGTCATGATTGAGTCTATTTATAATTCCAAACAAAAACAAACAAAAAATAACATTCAAGAGGTTCTACTCCTACTTCATTATTCAAGAGGTTCTACTCCTACTTCATTATATCAAAGTACTCATCATTCACTTCAGAGTCTGAACCAGATGATACTTCCGAGTCTGCTGAACTCTGCCGACTTTGCTGAACAATCCTCATTGATTGTTAACTGTAAATCTCTTGAATAATGTTATTTTTTCTGTTTGTTTTTGTTTGGAATTATTTACTCACTCCCTTCTGATCTAACTTAGTTTTTTAACTTTACAACTTGGGAGTGGGTGTAGGGGAAGAGGAGCGATAGCTTTCACTCCCTTATTTTAGCATGGTTAAATCCTCGCACCTCTCCTATGAAGTGGTCAACTATCATGCCCCCGAATATAGTTTTACTTATTAAAATGAATTCAGTTTATGAAACATTCGTGGAATATTGGACACCTATTATGTCATCTTTCATAAATTTTTTTATACTTTATTTTTATTAGATTTCATAAAATGGAAGAAGGAAGAAGAAAAAAACTCTGGAAGCAAGTTTGTGTTAGAAAGACGAGCCACAAACACTCTTAAAAGGAAAAAGAGTTGTTATTCATGTCATGGATCAGGAATTTTTACCTCTCATGGAATAGGGAAGTGACAGTTGATCACAAGGATCATGTAAGATTGGAAAAAATTGTACTGCTCATTTGGAGGTAGTTGAAGATCCCGAAGCCACCCTAAATGTAACCTATTATTCAACACATCTTGGATTATAACATGTTTAAATGAAGTTTTCAGAGAAGGTATAAAATGTATGAATGAAGTGAAATCCCAAACTGTCAGTGGGATATATATGGTGAGAGAAATTAATGGAAACAAAAAGTGTGGTAAGTGCAGCCTTCTGTGCCAAGAGTGTGATATTTGCATCCACAGCTACAGATGCAATTGCACAGATAACCTGATTCAATATAATATTTGTAAGCACATCCATTCAGTTGCACTGAATTATCATCAGTCATTATATGCAAATGTTAACAATTCGTTGGAGGTAACTGTAGATGCTGATGAATTTTTAATTGTGGAACGTGGCAATAATTTCTGAAACCCAACATGAACTGAAGAAATTGCAAAATGAAGTTTTAACAAAGACTGATGCTGTCAAAAATCAAGTGAAGACCAGAAGCTACAACATTAACCAGCTGCAGCACCTAAATCATGCGTTAGGTAAAATATGAACAGATTTCTCAAATCAAGAAGGAACCAGTGAATAAAAAGATAACAACTGAGCGTCCTGGTTGTTACAAATCAACGAAGAAAGGAATGCTAGCAGCAAATTTAATACTGTTTTGTCTAAGCCAACACTTGCAAAAAAAAATAACATTAAGCAGTTAATTGGAAACAAAGAAAATCAGTGTGTTCCAGTTATTCATTCTGGACCAGATCTTATGTTTTGAATAAACCAAATAATGAACAATACGGTCTTTTCTTCCCTAATTTTATTTTAATTGTAAACTTAATTATTAATATATCTTTGAGCCTAATAAAATATCTGAATGATGTTTCTATTCCATGAAGGTTTTTTTCTTCTTCCTTCCACTTTCTGAAATCTAATAAAAATAAAGCATTTTTCAATAAATACTTAAATTTCTTTTATTAACTCAGCACAAAAAAATAAACAAAACTTAACAGACAACAAAGATTTCCCTCCAAAATACAAACTGTAAAATTATAAAAATAAATAGAAATTTAGAAGTACATACAATAATGCAAACTGTAGAAATTATGAATTTTTTTTATGTATTTTCATTATTTTACAATTTGTGTTTTAAAGGGAAATAATCTGATGTCCCTTTAGTTTTGCATATTTTGTGGCCTTTCACTCACTAAGAGTGAAGGCCTAGGTGTTCATTTCCACAACTCAAAAAAAACTTTTTTTAAATCGATTTTTTTTTTATTTGATTCGAAAATATATGTTGAAATTTTAAAAATTCTCATCTACTATATGACTCCACAAAACAGAACCAAATTAAATTAATCTACATTTAAAAGGTACCTTAAATTGTGCCTTGACATATTTCTTATGACAATTGGTTATGCCTTTTCAGAAATATAAATTTTTTTTCTAAAAAGGTAAAAATAGCTGTAGCGTTCATATCAGCGAACCAAGCTCAATAGAGTCGACATATACAGACCTCTCTTACTAACAAATAATAAAGTAATACTGTGGAATGGAACAATCAACAAGGGGGAAACCTCTAATTCACAGGGAACAAAATGGAATTTTTCCCTTTCCGGTCTTGTTTGGAAGGCGATTTTTTTTTTCTTTTGTAAATAACTTCTTTGGGTCTGATGAGCCTTTTTGGAGTTATTTTCTGATGTTTATTAACGCCCCCCCTCCTCCGTCGATAGAAACAAATATTTTTCTTCAGTAAATTATTAATTCTTAGAGAGTTCCTTAAACTATGCATTGACGTTTTTTTTTTTTCATGAAATGGGCTAAGGCTTTTTAGGGATATTAATTTTTATTCTAAAAATGAAGATATGGCAGAAGCATTCATTCCAGTGACCCAAGAACAATTATAAAAACCACATGAACGGACTTCTCTTATTGAGGCGAATATTTTTTGTAAATAAATTTTTTGGCTGCGATGAGCCATTTTGGAGTTAATATTAAGCCTACCTCCCAGTATACGTGTGCTCCCGATGCGTGCTCATGATAGTCCCTGACTGCTTCCGCCATCCTGGAAGCAAATTGGGAAGCCTCGCCTTCAAATGCCGACATTGCCGGAAGTGAGTGTTGGAGATGCAAAACACATGTCTAAACATGCGGAAAACTTTTTTTTTTAGTTGTTTCATACGCAGGCCATCGGGTGATAGGTTTTTTTATTCGTGAACTTTGCTTTTTTCTTTTTTTCTAATTCGCAAGTCTTTGAACATGGTTTCACTTTCAATTTCGTGTCGAACATCTATTAGAAACCGTTCTTCCATTTCAGTTACGTCTTTTTGATTTTTGCTTGCTTTTCAATGCAAGAGGAAGGCCACTGAGGGTAATGGTAACTTCCGTATTCGGGTTTCTGGAAACTGTCTGCAATATTATTGCTCAATACGCAACGGAAACGAAAAATTCGCCATTGCGTTTAAAACTCATCTTAATAAGTGGAAATTTTTTTCGCCGACAGATGACGTCATATTCAAAACGAGACAGTCTTCTTTTTGGGGTCCAGCGGAAAAATCCTACGAGTTGAATCCATCCAGTCCACTGAATCAGAAATCAAATCTGGGGTGAATGTTTCATATTGAGTGTGTCAAAATTATACTGGGACGAAATGAATGTGACAAAATAAGTTCCTACATATAATTGAAAATACGCAATTAATATTTTTTTTCATTTTGGAAATTTGTTATTATGTGAATAGAATCTAATGTATCAAA
This sequence comes from Rhysida immarginata, assembly GCA_023313115.1. Taxonomy (NCBI): domain Eukaryota; kingdom Metazoa; phylum Arthropoda; class Chilopoda; order Scolopendromorpha; family Scolopendridae; genus Rhysida; species Rhysida immarginata. The sequence continues at coordinate 20,468 of JAHWFO010080609.1, read as the reverse complement.
GTAATGAATAGAATCTAATATGTCAAAGTAAAGTCAGGGATAGATAAATGACATAAAGAAACTTTTTTACAATCATTTTATACAAATTAATATTTCAATTATAAATTTAATACTGCCTTTACAAACTGATAGCACCATATTGCATGAAACTCTTCAGAGTAAAAAATTTCAGGTTATTAAAATAAAAAAAACCAAACTTTATTTCAAACATTTTAATACAAATTGATAACACCATATTGCATATAATTTCATATTATTTTTCTTTCCTCATTCAATTCCGTAGACAGAAAAGATGAATTTTTTTTAGTATAGCGGGAGAAAACCTGGCGCTCTCAAATGTTTATTTACGTACAGTCCTGGAAAAAATGATAGGAACTTTTGTGTTTTGAACATAACATTTTTAATAATGAATTTATTTCAACGAAACTTTACACGCCTGTGCCCACACTGCATTGACACCACTGGTTTCAATTCAGTCAAAATATTTAAAAAATTAGTTGAGCCACAATCAATTTTTGAAAAAAGAGAGGAAAAGAGGGTGGAAAAAATGATAGGAACTAAATGAATAATCTGTTCCCACCCCCACCCCTAAACTGGGAATGTGAGACCTTCTCACCATTGCATATTAATAAAATTCTGAACAAGAAGACATATCTCTGATAAAATAAAATTTGTTCACTAAGTATCTTCAAAATGGGACGTGGTAAACAACTTACCCATTACGAGAGATGAAAAATCATGGCATATAAAGAACAAGGCATGTCCAAAGCAGAAATTTCTCGTTTGATTGGAAGGTCCAAGCAAGTAATTTCATCTTTCCTGAAAAATCCAGAATCATATGGTACTAAGAAAATGACAGGAAGGCCTAAAGCACTTAGTGATAGAGACCACCGTCGAATTCTTCGCATGGCAAGCAACAAGCAAATTTCTACCAACTGCATCAAACAGCCGATTGTAACACAGGCTCATCGAAGAACTATTAATAACTATCTCAACCAATGTCCTCATCTCCAACGCCAGAAAATGAAACAGAAACCAGCTCTTACCCACCAGCACAAAGTCGATCGTCTTCAGCTAGCCAAACAGCATCAAACCTGGACTTCCGAATGGAACTCAGTCATCTTTAGTGATGAAAAAAAGTTCAACCTCGATGGCCCCGATGGTTGGAACTACTATTGGCACGATTTACTAAAGGAACCAAAGCACTTTTCGAAGCGCATCCAGGGTGGCGCTTCAGTTATGGTTTGGGGGGCATTCAGTGCCAGTGGAAAGGTGGAATTAGTGTTTGTAGATGGCCGCATGAACAGCGTCAAGTATCAAGAAATGCTTCAGAAGTATCTTATCCCATTTGGACTAATCATCGGAGGCCAAGATTAGATATTTCAGCAGGACAACGCCCCATGCCACGTTTCCAAATCGAGTATGGAGTGGTTCAAGACCAAAAACATCAGGGTTATGAAATGGCCTGCGAGAAGTCCAGACCTTAACCCCATCGAAAATCTCTGGGGAATCATGGTTCGGGCCGTTTATGAGAACGGTCGGCCAGAGTTTCAAACAGGATGTTCTTGAGGCTTGGGAAGAAATTTCGTGCAGAACTCTTGAAAAACTAATAGAATCTAAGAAGGACCGTGTGTTTCATGTGATCAACAAAAATGGTGGATTTACAAAGTATTAAATACGAGCAATCTCATGATAACTTAAGGTGTTCCTATCATTTTTTCCACCCTTTTTTTCAAAAATTGGTTGTTGTTCAACTAATTTTTTAAATTTTTTGATTGAATTGAAACCAGTGGTGTCAATGCAGTGCGGGTACAGGTCTTAAAGTTTCGTTGAAATAAATTCATTATTAAAAATGTTATGTTGAAAACACAAAAGTTCCTATCATTTTTTCCAGGACTGTATGCACTGGCTGACTTTTTTCCTATTGTTTTCTCCCATAGCGGATAGACAATTCGTATCAAATAACAAGTAACATATAACAAATACATCTTTTCTGACAACGGATTTGAATGAGGAAAGAAAAAAATGCAATAAACCTCTTTCGAGAAAAATATAATAAATTAATTTGCATTAAAATGAATGTAATAAAAACATTCCTCATTTCGTTAACAAACCATATTAAAATTACAAACTGTATTTTAATTTTTAATTTCAAATTTAAGCTGAAAAAATTATATTTTAAAAACCTGAAAATTTACGATAAAGCGTTTCATGCAATTTGGTGAAACCACTTGAAAAGGCAGTATTTAAGAAACGAAAAAGCTCCTAATGTTAGGCCTCTCCAACTACGGCCCTTTAGCAGTTCTACTCAACTTCACTCATGTTGGAATCTTATGTATGGTTGAGTAAGTTTGACGCAGTGCTGGAGAGAAACGGAGAAGAATTATGTATGCAGTTTCGAAAGTAGAAGGAAATAGAAAAAAAAAAAAAATGAAACCATAGTCTGATCTGACGTTTCTTCACCTCTGGCTTTAGTACGCAAGCTTTTTTCATGTGTTCTTTTTTCTGTATATTCACATTCAGATATTGCAAAATTTCATTAAAAACAGCCCGAGCAACGCCGGGGTATATCAGCTAGTTATTAAATAAATATTTAATACTCTTACTTTGATACACAATATACTTTTCTCTCATGTAGTTATTAATTTTTTATTTACGCACTTGCTAATTATGGATAACAATATATCATTCGAGCAAGAAATATTTTATGACTAGCACAGGACCCGGCGTTGCTCGGGATGCGTATTTCACACCGGTACAAGGAAACTGCAACCGTTGTTGTTTTATCCAATCATTTTTTTTTTTATAAAAGCAAAATTAAAAAACATTTTATATAAAGTATATATAAAATAGTATATTTAACAAAATAGATGTTTAGTACATATTTAATTTCCTGATTTGACTCAATTGTAAAGATAAAAAAAATAATTCACATCTTGAAATTTTAAATAAATACATAATAAAAAAATAAAATAAATATTTTACGACCCGAACTGCGCAACTAGGTAACAGCTCTAACTATCCTAACGGAAATATAGCAAATGTAAGCTCTTTACTGTTTAAAAACTTTTTATGCTGCTATTCTCACAAGAGCTTTCATTCCTAATCCAGTGCTTTACAAGAGCCTTGATTAGAGCGACGGCGCGGTCAGCCGAAGTTTCCTGGTTATGGAATCTTCATTCCTACATTCATTTATATCTACTTGTTAATTAAAATGTAAGAAAAAATTCAGCCATAGAAAAAATAAACGATACCTGGAGTACGTGCTTCGGAAAAAGTGCCTGCTAATGCTAATGTTAAAATAACGACTATAAATAAGAGCTTGTAATTCATTTTCACTTTCTTACTGAAGCAGCAAATGTATCAATTATATTGCTAAAAATAAATTATTCATTTACGTTAATTTCTGATTTATTTAATGATAAGTTTAAGTAAACAATGTAAAACAAGTATTTACGTATCGCTTTGAATAAATGGCTATGTATTGTGCAGTTAGCTTACCTCTCTTACTCAGGTGAGAATAAATTTTAACAGGATAAATTTGAAAGCAAATTTCTTTATTTAAATAGTGTAAAATGAGGGAAAAAAACTATAGAAAAACTCTAAAGGATTTAGATAAAAAAAGCTTAGAATTACAAAGAAATCGTGTTCGTGAATCAATGGGAGGGAAATTTATTCTTGTTTGCTCACCTTGACACCACTTGACATTAAGATAGCAAATAAGTTTCTTCAGCAACTTTTTTATATGACGTCAATTTAACAATGGAGTCATTTAAAAATCATTTTTTTCTGTATAGGATTTGGGAAGGAATGCAAGTTTAATTAATTTGTATCCTTTCATCAACATGAAATAAATTAATAATTTTCATTTTGGCATTTATGAACATAGACGTAAAGAGGACGTAAAGTTATGAAAGATAAACAATAAAACAGTAAGCTTTCTAAAGCCCAAGTCGTAAGCTTTTAAATGTATAAAGATATATTCATGTGTTGGAGCATATACGAGAATAAACAACATCTGTTTTAAACGACCTGCTTTGCTATTCTGGTGATTATTGTTTCTACAGAGAGTCAGAAGTCACTAAACAAAGCTATATTTCGAAAATGATGTATAAAATGAACGGTGTAACATGCTGGTAGGGAATAGGATATGTGCTCTACCTTCTATAACAGTTGACGTGTTTGGCCACCATCTTAAAATCCGCTATTATGTTCAAGGTTCATTTTTTTTAAATGGGAAGGGGTCATATCGCATGTCAAATAACACCAGTCTTTTTCTCAGGGGTACATTTCTGCAATCTGATTTCAGTTATCTGTTGTGTTTGACAAGTTATTAACAAGAACATTGAAACTGAACCGTTACACTGTTGCAGGTAATTGAAGGTGGCACTAATGAACATTGCTGCTGATTTCAACGCCCGGCACTTGAAAAAAGAATCAATCGCGCCCAATACCATCGCATATGTGATTTCACATTTCAGAGATACGGGGACTCTTGTACATAAAGCTTGTATAAGCCTGCCATAAACATCAACCGATGAGTGAACGTCAACAACGGTATTGGTAGCATTTTCAAAGAATCCTCAACGCAACTGAAGTGGGCCTGCAGAATAGAGTAGTCTCAGCTAATTATCCATAGCAAGGATTCTGCTTATCAACAAGTGGCATCCATTCAAAACTCAGATGCATCAAAAACTATCCGAGGAAGATCTGGACAGACGTGTGGAATTCTATATCTGGTGTCTGGACGACTATAGACTGCATCCTTCATTTGCACAGAACATTGTGCTCATTGAGGGGGCAAATTTTTATGTCCATAGTAAGTTGAACCTAGAGAACATGAGATAATGGAGCGATACGAACCCTCGTTGGATAGATCTATACAAAGTCGTCAGTGATGTCAAAGATATGGCGTGATGTAGAATATGGGGCATCCGTTTAATTGGGGCAGTTTTCATAGACGGTTACCTAAATTTTTCCGAGTACCTGCCAATGGTACAGAACACCGTGTTCCCGTCATTGTTAACTGAAACTGGCAGTTTTCCAAGTTTTTTCCAGCAGGATGGTGCACCAGCAATTACCTGGTCATTGGACTGGCAGGCGTGGTTCTATGGAGTGACCACCAGGTTTTTACCTGTACAGCCACTTGTAAAAAGTTGTGAATGCTGTGAAAATCCAAAGCAAAACAGCACCTACAGCCCTGTAACAGCATTACCCCCCGACGGTCTTGTGCGCGTGCAAAATAAATGGATAAAGCGCCTTGAGCTCTGTGTCCAGCAACAGGGATGGAACACACCCTGTAGCAACCCCGATTTCAGGAATGAACTCCAGAGAAAAAATTGGTGTTATTTGATATGCCAAATCACCCTTTTCCCATTTAAGAAAATTAATCTTGAACTATAATGGCGGATTTCAAGTTGGCGGCCAAACTCCAAAAGATATCCCAAAAGATAGAGCACCTATCTGTTCCCCGCTACTATGGTCAGATCGTTCATTTTACATACCCATTTGACTCAACCTTCAAAGTCTTATAACAATTTTTCATAGAAGAATGTACAGTATTTAATGAAAGTCCTCTTAGTGAGAAGTTCTCCAAAATTCCTCCTACTACATGAGTACCTATACGGATAATTATTTTTAAGTATGCATAACAATAACGAGAGTAATATCAATATACATTTTCCGAAAAACAACGTGTAGAGAATAAAAACCTTATAATCTCACCAGGTTTAATATAAAAAATTTATTTGTTTTCTATAATACATTACAATATATTTCCTCTTTAAACTTTTGTTTCTGTTTACAAAATTATTATGCATGGTTAATTCTCTTCTCGGGAAAAGATTGAAACTGAAGAAGGCCTGATTTGGAAATCACAACTACATTTGCACTGCCCACCTATACAACATGGTTCAATGCAATTTCGTTTTGAGCATCGTTGATGTTCTCTTGGGGTGCAGAAGTTGTAGGCTGGAAAAAATTTGAAATATACAAATGTATACAAGAAATGGATAGCATAATTTATTTCTTCATTATTTTTAATTTAAAATTATTAGTTTTAACCTACGTAGACGTATTGCTTCCAAAAATGAAAAAATGGGTCCGTGAATAACGGCAGCGATTATTATAATGAAAGTCCAATTCATGATTCTGAAAATTAAAAAAGTCTAATGAGATATTGTTTACTGCTATACAGGCTGATTCTAAAATGGTTAATCAAAATACCTAGCGGTGTTAAAAATGAATATAAAGTTCCTCAAGCAAAATGTCGAAATCCCAACCCTCATACCCCTAAACACTTCGCGAAGTTTGTTAAAACCTCGCGAAACTTAGCCATATTTCGTCATCGTTCCGAAGAAAAACAGTCTTTCCTTATGTCTTCGAAAGTTTCCATAGTCAGCTTTGCTGAAAATAAATGCGCCGTATTTCTTCACAAAATGCTCTTCGTGCTGAGTAATAGCAGTGATTGCACTCGCTGAATGTGGAACGGGTATTGCAGATTATTATGCAGAATCCTCCATACCGTTGCCTGAGAAACGCACCCTTCCTTCATTCCCTCATTCATAATGGACTCGGCGTGCTCATTTCTTGGGATGATGACGAAACTTCGCGAACTTCAACAGGCGTTACCGGGTGTTTAAGAGTATAAGGGTTGAGATTTCGACATTTTGTTTGAGGAATATTAAGTACATTTTGACCTGCAGAAGAGCGCTAGATGCTTTTGTTTCACCATTTTAGAATCACCCTATATACAGGTTGTTTTCAAATACTGGGTACAAACATTTAGGGATTGTTGAGGACCTTATTTTGAATACATTTTGCCAATAAACTGGGGATCGAAAATGAATCCTTGATACAGAAACAAAACATTCTTAGCCATGCACGTGAGATAGATGGTGGTAAACGTTTGGCAGGGATTCTTCATCATCAAGCCATCGGACCATACTTGCTTCCAGAAAGTTATGAAATCTTAACAACAGTTTTTTCCAGAGTTGCTTGAGGAGGCTCCCTTGGCTGTCCGAAGAATCATGTGGTTCCAACACGACGCAGCACCAGCCCATATCAGTATACTTTATATTTAAGATGACATCACTTAGACAATACGTTCCATGATAGATGGATTGGTCGAGGAGTCGTAAACCCTTGCTTGGCCACTTCGATCGCTTGACCTAAACCCTTTAGATTTCTTCTTCTGGGGACTCTGAAGTATATGGTGTAAGATACTTGTGTGGATTCGGAAGAGGAGCTGATAGCGCGAATTGTGGCTGCAAGTGACCATGTAACAGACACTGCAGGGATTTTTGGCCATTACAGAAATTCAATGAGAAGATGCTGTGAGGCATGCTTGGTGCTCATGGTCAAGAGTTTGAACATCTTTTGTAATTTTACAAACATGTAGCATTTGGTTACTAAAATATATGATCATGAGTATCAAGTTTTCTAATTTCTCCGTTTTCTGGAAATAATTAACGAGAGAGACAGTATTATGAGGAAATCGCAGACAGCCGTTGTATGCAAGACGTTTGATTATTTTTTACGTACCAGAGATTCATTTGCGACCCATAATTTATTGGCAAAATATATTCAAAATAAGATCCTCTATCACCTCTAAAAATTTATACATAGAGCTCATAAACACTCGGTAGGATGTCTCAAACTTTTAGAGTCAAAATCCAACGATGTCGGAGTGCTGTAAAATTAGTATTTTGAAATAAGTAATCAATAATTGGAAATGCACATTTAAGCACCACGAGATCTTGAGTAATATGTGTGAGAAAAGTTCTTGTAAGTTTCTTTCGTTTCTAGAGCAAACACAAAACCCAATTCAGTATTTTTTTGCTAGAGTGCTGTAACCAGATGGAGGCCATACATGGGACAGTTTTCTATCGGTTGTTCTTTATCACGTGTTTTTCCGCTATATTGTGTCCTACTTGCAAGTATTTAGCCTAAAGTTGTGTGGAAACAATACGGTTTCCATATGTTTATTGCTTTACATTAGGATGTTCGAATCGCTTTGACGCTCCTCTTAGCGATCTAGAAAAACATTCAACTTGGTCCACGAAGACGAAGAAAGAAAAGTGGAAACTTTTGCACTACAATTACCTTTGTGAGGCTCAATTAGTAAAAGTCAAATATTTCGGTCTATGTGCGTGATAAGATAAGAATTTTGGATATTCAAATGTACAACAGAATATACCCGATCGAACGCGAGAGCCACGATTCAGCGACTGCGTTAGATATAACCCTTCGAGCATACAAAATAGAAGATACAGGGCGTTAAAAAGTCTGTTAGAGATCTCAATATCTCAATAATAAAATAATAAATAATTTACAGATATCAAAAAAATTTCTCATTATTATTACCTTACCTGGCTTTCGACTTCAGAGCGCCATCGGGTGGTCAATAAGGACAGACTTACTTACCTGCATCTAATTCCACTGCAACCTAAACTTGGACTTGTATTACGTTAAACTCAGATATTTATACTGCAGTATCAAATCAGGTGTGGGCTTTTTAACAATGATGTTAATTTTGACCTTCACATTTAATTTCAAGTTCAAGTTTAATGCAAAGTGAAAACCTTGAGAGATAGAAAAAAAATCTCTTTGGAAGTTGTACAGCACCTTAAACTTCAATCTAAATCACTTATCCGATTTTATTTTGGAACAATGGTTACCTAATAAAAATAATTTTGTGATCACAATTTTTAATCATCAGCTTTGATGATACTAATTAGTATTTCATTTGATTTCAGGTTAAGCAGCATTGATCCTGATCAGTGTTTGAATGGTAACATTCAAAAAATGGCAGAGTACCGTCAAAATGAAGTGGTGGACATGGTATTTTATTATGATGTCATCAAGATGCTGTACTTTACCCAAATGTATGCAGAAAGATATCCAAATCACTACCATGCTTTGAAAAAAGTCTTTGGAAAAATTATTGCACGTTTTCAGAACACAGGTAGTGTTCAACAACATGCAAGAGAGAGACGACCAAAAACAACAACAAATGAGGATATTGATTGCTGAGACGACCATTAGTTCCATTGCTGATGATACTGATTGCTGTGTAGGATCAGTGTGGAATATGCTTCATGATCATTAATTTTATCTATTTCATGTGCACTGTCATCAAAGTCTTAATGAACGTGAGTATGAATTATGTTCAGAGTACTGTAACTGGCTTTCTTGTCAAATTGCTGATGATCCACAGTTCACAAAGAAGATTTTATAGTCAGATGAGTCACAAATTGCACGTAATAGTGTTGTTAATAAACATAACCTCCATTACCGGACCAATGAAAATTCTCATTGGTTAATACACATTGCTCACCAAGTGAATTGGAGGACAAACGTTTAGTGAGCATGTACAACAAATCAAGTTATTGGTCCAGTGTTTTACGATGGAAATCTCACTGGCAGCGTTATCGAGGTCTTATTCTAAATAATGTTGTGCAAGTGTTTACTGAAGAGATGCATTAAGAGAGTGTTGTGAAATTTGGTTTTAGCAGGATGGTGCACGACCACAGTTTTCAATGATGGCACGTGTTTGTTTAAACTTGCTGTTTCTAGCACCTCTGGACTTCTTATGAGGCAATGTAAAAAATGCAGTTTTTTAAACACCACCAGTAAGTTTAGCTGAACTTCAGCAGAGAATCACAATTTCATGTGCAGTGATAACCACTACAACAATGGCAGCTGTAGAATCAAACATCGTGCAGAATTGTGTGGAGAATCTGACGGTCAACGTATTGAATTTTACTTTCGTAATTACTTATTAGTGTTTTCTGTGGCTTTACATTCCTATTCTAACAATTTTTTTGTTAAGTAACCATTGTTGCAAAATCAAATCGGAAAAATGACTAATTTTAGGGTGCTGTACAACTTTCAAATGACTCTTTTTTATCTCTTACGGTTTTCATTATGCATTAAATTTGACCTTGAAATTAAATGTGAAGGTCAAAATTAAGATAATTGTTAAAACGCTCACACCCGATTTGATAGGAGTTATTTTTTTTGAAAGTCTGAAAATTCCCATTAGTTATTGAGATAATGAGACTGGTAACATACTTTTTAAACATCCTATATAAAAAATGTATTATAAAGGGATTTTCATTAATCCATTAATTTCTGGGACTTGTTAAAAATTTAAACTAATCTTTTAAAATAGTCCAAAATACTAATGAAATCATTTCAAAAGGGGCTTTATAATTATGAGACTAGAGACGCGCGAAGGAATGCGATATGGCTCAATAATCTTCGCAACGAACGCAATATAGTGGTTACACTTTTTTATTCTATACGTTATATTATTAGGGGGTCGTTCAGAAAATTCATCACGCTGTTTTTGGCATTTTCAAACTCCCCCGTCCCTCCATGTCACATTTTCCATACCCCCTCCCCCTTTTAAGACGTCACACTATATAAATTAACCCCCCCCCCTACCTATACACAAATAATTTTTGGTTACTTCCGAAGACAATAAACCTGTTTGAAGTAAGATTTTACTGTTGTTTATGTGTAAATCAGCTAAAATTTGAAGAGTCCCATGGACTTATATAATGAAATTTCAGGTTTTTGCTTATGTGTTAACAATTAAGGTTTTTAAAATTTGAATTAACTGTACAAAAAAAATATTGCAAACATTCTAAAAAGGAGCTTTAATCATGACCTAGAAGTACAATTACACAGCCCTGCGATGAAAAAAATAATAATTAAAAACTTCTAATTACGTCTGGATTTTTAGAAAAATTCAAGTTTACTTGGATATCCGCAAGCTTATGAAGGTTAAAGAATTTGAAATTAGCTTTGACAACATAGGAAAAAGAAGCTCGGGTTGCCTTTAAAGATGTCCTCAGTAAATTTCTGGATAATTACAAGGATCATGCTTATCAACCAATTGTAGGACAAATTTCAAGCGTTGAGTTGCTTCATGAGTGTCAAAATACATTTCCTTCACTCACATGTGGCCCCGAAAATTTAGTATCAGTCAGCGAAGAACAGGTGAAAGGTCTACTGTTGCGAGATTGTACACGCGAGAATTCCTTTTCAAATAGGATTTTAGCAAAAATATCGATATCGATTTTACAAAAAATCCTGAAGTGATGGGGGAAAATGGAGGTTATTTTCGAAATCAGCACACTAAATAACATAAAAATCAGTGAAAATATCACTTGTATTTTTCAAAAACTTCAATTTCGCCGGCCCGTGTTGGTAATGTATTATGAGAAATTGAGCCTGGACAACGCGATCATCACATGCACGTGCTTATGTTAACAAATTATTCATTGTTGACTCCTCACTATTAATCGATTGTTACATGACATGCCATTATCTCGGTATTCTTTAAGGTCTCTCTTAGAGCACGTGCAATCGACTGGAAGGGGTCCACGAAAAAGCCTGAAAAGATGATATAGCAGCAATAAGACCTTGATGATGATATTGTCGAAAATAGAATTTGAAAAAGATAATCCTTTTTTAAGTTAATCATGCAACGGTGAATGGGTATTCTTATAAGTAGCTTTTATAGCTAAAGCCCCTAATAATAAAGCATTATTGTCCTGTCCATTGTTAGGATTGCCGGTTGCAAACAATTTGAAAATAGTCATTGTTTTGATTGTTACGTATAATAATTAAAATAAACATTATTGTGAAACTCAGAATGGTCAGAATTTTTATTGATATAATAAGTCACTTTTTTTGATTTTTTTAAAATATAGCGTCTCTTCATTGATAACATTGTTTTGACATTTGAGAAGCCATGTAATGGTTCGTAAAATCATACAAATTTTATCCCCATAGTGTAATTAATCAGATGGAATAGATACTTAATCTACAGGGGTCCTATAAGTGTTTATACATAGGAAAAATAAACTTTTTTTATGAAAGCCATTTTGGTTTATATAATTACTATCTGAAAACCCGGTGTCGCCTGGGACTTTATTTATACTTCTGTTGGGTTGACTTGCCTCAGATTAAAATATCCATTTTCACAACCGGGGAATATCACTGGATACTTTATTTCTCATCTTTCCTTCGAAATTTCCCTTTATCCTTGACGTAGAATCTCGTATACCTGCCTGCTCTAGACCAAGCTCCCATTCTTCAAATGTTTCCGATGCCTGGATAGCTTTTTGTCTTTTAGCTGCAGCGTTTCCTGACCAATACTCGTTCTTCCTCTTTCTCTTTCCTTTCCAAACACACAAACTTTTGTCAGTCATCTGGACATTTGTTAGAGCGTTCAAGGGGGACACATGTATCTCCTTTGCCTCCTAGATAGACACTTCCCTACCATTATCGTTTGCTATACTCATTTTAATGTTCAATAGCATAAACGAATGTTCTGTCATTGCATCATCATTTTATGCTCATCCTACCCTATCCTATCCTATCCTCGACTTTTTGAAATTAAAGTTCGGAAGTTGGTAGCTCTGCTCAAGAAAGGTCAAAGATATGGAGAGACCCATTGCTTCATGTACTCCAGAGCAAAAGCGCGGTCTGCCCCACGTACATTTTTTACTGTGGCTAAATGAAAAATTGCGTCCCATGCAAATTGACGATATTATTACCGCAAAAATTCCTGATGCCAACACTGACAAAAACCTGCACGACACTGCTTTCAAAAATATGATCCACGAGCCATTCGGGCACACAACAAACACAATCATCCCCGTGTATGGAAAGTGTACCAGGAAGTACCCCCGGGCGCTACTGATGCTATTTATCTCTAATCTTACAAAATTTGAATAAAACCAAACGACAATACCTATTCACGAAGCAAAAATAAAATCCGAATTGTAAAACAAATCGAAGTCCGTAAGAATAGCCAAAACGTATGAATAGCAACACGAAACCAAACAACAATAGCAAATCGCAAAGCAAAAATCTAAACTCGTAAGACACAGAAGATAAACATCAATAATTATACGACAGGTAACCCCTTAGGGCCTCGATCAAATGTGGCCAGTGCGTCAAGCAACAGCGCTAAGGTGTAGTTCGGCAGACAGACCTAAAGCGCGTTTTAAAGTTAAGGCAGTGTCATCTATTGACAAAGTTCAGAACTAAAGTAGTGTTATTATGGTAACATTTAAGTCGAACATCAAGTTATTAGGTTTGGTCACTTCCCAAATTAGTGGGCAATCCTATCCAAAAAGGAATAAACTGTATGCTATTTATCTCTAATTTATCTAATCGCTATTTGCATTTATTCTATAAGCCGCTGTTGAAAATTATGTTGGATAATAAAATTCTAAGTAATGGTTTAAGGTAATTAGGATGCAATAACTGAATGAAAATAATTTTTTTTTAAATTTGAAAATTGACATTTTAAAAATCAGATAATTAATCATCATATAATTTTATGCTCCGGTACATGATTTTACTTTTCAAATGTAAAAACCATGTTATCCATGAATGGATATTACATTTTAATAAAGAAAAAATGCCTATGCTCTCCAAAGATTATTATAGAAATAAAAATATTGCAGCAATTAAAATTCTTTTGCCCATCCTGAGTTTAACAATAAAACTGTCGTAACAATTGAGGCAATTCCTTTTTGATAAGCCTTGGACATCGTGACATTGATTAGCCAATAGGATCGCTTGGAGCTACACAGATACAAACGAACAGACTTTTGGTTATATATATATATAAATGCTCTACATGAGTATCATTGTTTAGAAAAAACATTTCGATAAGTGTCCTCCACTGCTGAATTCATGAACTTATTTGACACCTTATAGATGAATAAAAGCCAATGTGTGTATATTCTCGATAATCTCTACAACCACGAACATGATGCTTTAACATAGTTCGGGAAAGATTTTTAACTACTTTGCAATGGATTTCATTGCAAATCAAGTGGAGAACCATACATTGATTTTATGGTAGCATGTTTTCATACATTTTCATTTTGCATTTTCAATAATTACATCCTGAATTTGGTTATTCTAAAATTTACCAATGTTCAACTAAATTGAGTGGAGTCAGGTGCCTATTCTAGTGAAAGGATAACAGAGTTACTCTACATCAGTTTCTATTAGAAGTGGATATTTGTGAGAAATTGATGTGCTCTGTACAATGACAATGGACAAAACATTGCTTGATTGCGCAGGACTGTGCAACAGATGTCCGGATATTTGGTCAATTTTGTCTTCATTGACTCTTTCTGCATACTGCGCAAAACATGTAAGTCGTTGCGCAAATAGCCATCAAGCCCCGCTCTGTGTTAGCTGCTGTTCTTACAGGTTGGCTTATCTTAAATTTATCTGAAAAACCAAAATGGAGAGAAGTGGGTGTAGACCAAGTGATTTTTTATACGAGTTGGATTGAGTCATACCCTACAAAGATAAGAGAATTTTCTGTCGGACAGAAAGAAGAATGCAGGAAGTGATGTCAGAACATTTTCTGCCGTTGTTTTTACAGAAGTGGAGTTCACGCCTTAGGCTGGCCAAACAGAGGGGGGGGGGGACCTTTAATTCATAGAGAGAATTAAAATACGAAATACGTATTCGGTATTTCAATTCTCTTTGTGAATTAAAGGTTTCCCCCTTTTTAGTTGTTCCATTCCACAGTTTTTGCCTAATTAATTTAAGGCTGGGACATTATACATCTTAGGGAGTTTTCTTGAAGGAACAAACTTCTGTTGTGGAGAACAACAATGAGCTTTCTAACGATAGCTTCACAATAGGGTCAGAAAGATATCTCATTTTCCATTTGAAGGGAAAATAATAAAATCAAATAATGTGAAAGAATAAAAAAAGTAATTTCATTATGAAATAAAAAGAGTTTTTGAAGGTGTGTATTGTGACGTCACACTTATGTAAAGTCCCCTCTACTCCCATGTCACTGTGTGTCACATTTTTCATACCGCTCCCCCCGTAAGAGCGTGACGTATTTCTTGAACGTCCCCTTACTGAGTAAAAATTCATTTGAGTGTTAAACATTAAGCGCTCAGATGAAATTATTAAGAAAAATAGTAACCAATTGAAAAAGTTATACCTTTAAGCGATAACCTACCTTTTTTTTTTGTCGAACAGCTGAAGCTGAATATAAAGTCTACTTATTAAAATCTATTCTTCAAGACGTCTTTATATTGATATTAAAGGACGGAGAAATGTTTAGAAGCTTTTTGCAAATGTATTCCACGAAAGAAACCTCTTTTAATTATTTACCATGTTGAAAGGAAATCCTGAAATGATACAGTTTATCTGCTCACATTGATAAGAAAACAATATGTTTGTTAAGAAATGCAATGAAGAAAACAGCTGGGAGTGGGCGAGATTGCATTACGAAAACAACGAAAATTAGAAAGTTCCTTAATGAAAAAACTTTATTGTTTGTGCATGAGACTGCAAAAAATTTTAGATGTTTGAAATTCTGACTTCGGATTCGTAAAGATCAATAAAAATGTCGATTACCCAATAGAACGAGGGGTAAGCAATGATATCAATACAACTCCTGGATCGTTCACCCAAGAGCAGAAAGCAGCTCCTTCGCGTTCCCGAAATTACAGCCTTAAATACAACTGCCTCAGTGGGTAGAAAGTGATCGACTAGTCATTCCTGGTTACTTGAATTTCTGTAACGCTTTTTGCTCATTAGGTAAGCGATCCAGAAGTTGTATTGATATCATTGGGCTTAACAAGAAAGACCACTAAAAACTAGACAAGCAAGTCATGAAGAATCCACAACTAACTTTGCGGGAAGAACATGAAAAACTGAGTCGTAAAGATGCTAAGTTGTCTCTGGAGACAATAAGAAGTCGTTTCAGGGAGAAAAACATAAAATGGTGGAGTACGGTAAAGAAACGTCTCCTATCTGAAAATTTAGTGAAGAAACGCTTCCAATGACCACAGAAAAACATGGAACGTGATTGGGACAATTTCGTTTCTCGGAAGAATCCTCGTTTTGGTCACGTGGTTCCTCATGTCTAGCATGGTCCTATCCCAGAAACAGAAGTGTACATCGTAGCGTTAAGCAACTTGTAAACGTCCATGTCTGGAATCTTCTCAAAATGGATTTGGGAATTTGCGCGTGTTTACCGGAAACCTGAACGCTCAAAGAATGGCCCAAATCTACAAAAGGAGTATGTTATCATCTCTTCGAAGGTCGTATGGAAAGACAAATACAAACTGGATTCCTCAAGCTGTAAACACGGAATTCCTCAGATTGTCCGAAACATCGTAAAAGCTGTAAACACAATGGAACGCACAAGGTGACATTGCACAGTTAGATTGGCCGTCTCATGACGCTTGATGAGAAACCCCATAGAAAATATATAGGTTTACATGAAGTTTAAGCTTCGCAGAAACGCACCTGGAGTTTGAACCAGCTGACTCGACGAATTCGACAGATTTGCAGATCTCTACCTCTAGAGTTTGCTGTCAGCTTAGTGGAAAGCATTCTCCGGAGATGTCAAGCCATTATTAAAATTTAAGGGTGTTTACTGAACATACGGCTAAAATTCAAGGGGTGATCCTTTGAGTTTTTAAGAATCTTTTGTCCTTTGATAATTTTCAGGCGTGCGGTCATGCGGTAGTGTTTACAGTGCAGTGCGCTTGTCACTGACAATGGAGCAGAGAGTCAATATGAAATTGTTGGGTAAAACCAGAAAGGAAACCCACGAAATGTTAAAAACAGTGAAGACAGTGAAGACGCTGCGACTCGAAAATATGTGTATGCCTGCTTTAAGCGTTTCTGTGAAGGACGAGAAACCCTCGAAGATGAACCACGAAGTGGAAGGTTTGATTTGGTTTGTTTGGTATTAACGTCCTTTTCAACTGCTATGGTCATTTTAGGACGGCGTTACAGGACCGCAAATTTTGCCTCGCAAGGGTTCTTTAACGTGCATCCGGCAAACGACTACACGGGACCAACGGCTTTACGTGATCTCAGGATTTCCCCCTGAAAAATCCTCGTCGTCCTCGGCCGGGATCGAACCCGCGTACCGGACATCAGAGGCGATCACGCAACCGCTGAGCCACCGAGGCCGATCGAAGTGGAAGAACACAGATCCCCAGCACTAAGAGAATGCCGTAGAATGAAAGAACACAGATTTCTCTAGGTTCCGGATATTCAAACGGCTTCACGGAAGAACCTCAAGCAGTAGAGGAAGTGGATTTTTCACACGACATATAACAGTCGTACGAACGATGTCAAAAGTTCGCTGTGACCATGGGGCATTACTTTAAAAGACAGTAAAGTATCATTGCTGAAATACTTGTTCCTGTTTGTTTGTCCATGTTTGCTGCTTTCTTGATATCGCGTATATGTATATACTAGCTGATTTACCCGGCGTTGCTCGGGCTCCTTTTGGATGAAATTTTGCAATTTCTGAATGTGAACATTCAGGAAAATGAACCCATGAAAAAAAGGTTAAAAATTTTTTAATATTTTTTTTTTTTTGTTTGCAATGACGTATACCGCAAGTAAATTTTCGTTTACGTTTGAATCATTCACACGTTCCTTTTCGTTTGTCATAGCTTCTCGCGTTCTCAACATTAAGAGCAACACAGGCCGTAAATAACATGAATAAGATTTTAACAGACGTTTACAATACTTACAGTAATTTCTTTTATAATTTTAGGCCTAATATAAATTAGCTAGCGTTTTCAAAAGGCCTAGCCTTTTTTGTTGAAAACATCAGCACTTTCATTAATTAGTTTTTTTTTTTCAATATGTCTAACATTTTTTAGCTGAAAACAACAATAGGCCTAACATCAATTATATGTTTTTAACAATTGGCCTAACAGCAATTACCTATTGTATGCCTTTCTTTTTTTTATCCCTTTTTTTTCAATAGGCCTAACTTGTTTTTAACCATTTTTAACAATTGGTTTAGCATTTATGTCCTTTTTTTCTATAGGCCTAACTTTTTTCAGTCCTGTTTTGCAATAGGCCTAACATTTTTAGCCCTTTTTTTTAACAATAGGCCTAACAGTTTTTTACTTTTTTTTTCAATTGGCCTAGCCTTTTTTGAGCCTTTTTTTTTTTAGCTGTAGGCCTATTTTTCAATTTAACTTTTTTTAGCCATTTATTTCAAAGATTAACCACATTTTAGTTTAGTACTAACAGCACTGCAATTTAAATACGAAATGTGTCCCTGACTCGTCTATGACGGTCACGTACTCCAAGCCTTTTCTCTTTTCAATTCGAAAAGAACGTGTTTTCCGTCTTGGGCTCGTCATTTCCGTAAGTGTGTGATTTTTTTCATGCCTGTTATTGCCAATTAAAATTTTTTAAGGGAGAGGGGTTGGGCTCAAAAGTCCCGTAACTGTTAGTCCGAATTCAATGCCAAGCTTAACAGATGAGCTCAGGTAGGAACTCGTACGCATATCATAAACAGAATTTGAAAGTGTTGAAGCATTCTCGAGGCTTCGTCGGACATGCAGATGGGCAGTCAAACAGACTCACAAAAGAGCAATTTCAATTTTTGCTTTTCAGCATATCATAATGTAAGCTAATTTTAGACTAAATCTATTTCCTGCATGCAGCCCCATGAATGTAATAATCAGAATGTCCCCCCCCCCTCAAATTTCAAGTTCTTTTCCTCAACTGGCAAGTAGCTTCAAAAGATGGCGGCGTTTTTATTCCACTCTAAAAATACTAATCTGAGGTTTTTCATTGAAACTGAAAATGAAAGTAAAGGCGAATCTGAGTTCAAAGGTTTTAAGAACCTTTTAAGAACCGCTCAGCCTCAGCATTCGCTCATACGCTCTCCCTTTTATTAAGCAGATGGCACCGTCCTAACAATGAAAAGGAAAGAAGGAGTGACAGAGAGTGAAAGTGGAAAGAGATCCTTGAGCTCTAATCACATAAAACAGCCGCAACAATAAAAAAGGAATGAAAGATTGATAGATAGTCAAAGTGGAAAGAGATTCTTGAGCTCAAAAACAAGGCTCTTTTTGAAAGGAAAAAAACCTGTGTAGGGTTCCTGGGGATAATATTCATGGATCTATGGTCGAGTAATTTATTATAATTATGTTAGGTAAAAGACTGCGCCAGTGAATTATACTATTCACAAAGTTTATGATATTTTAGGGTTTATCCCACTTACATAAAAGATACCTCCGCTTAAACAGGCCCGGCCTAGAGGAAAGAATAGGCACTTAGACTGACTTAACAATTTAACATATAATGTTTATTCAATGTTCAACAAATGTATATAAAACAATATTGTATGGAAGGTAATGCAAATGATAAGGATAATTTAAGATATGAATTTCAACTTGGTCAAGCTCCAATTAAGATTCAAATAAAATAATACAATATGTAATTAAGAAATGACTTGTGACAATTTGACTAATTATACGTTTCAATGAGTAATCACAATTCCAAATAATAACTTAGTAAATAAATCGTGTGACATACAACAGAATGACTATCAATTGAGGACTCTTTAGACTAAACTTATATCAGAAGTTCTTGATATAACAATAATGATATATTAGCAATAGTAATATGTAAATTAGGTATGAATGTAATTCTCAATCGTTCGATTATACAATTTATATCTTAAGGAAATTCGGGTTATACTGAATTTAGAATTACACAGTGATAACAATGTTCAACAGGAACTCTAATCTGTAAATAGTTCTATTTCTCTCGGAATGTAAATTACAAATATGGCTTTAATAGCTCCGAATTAATAATGAATGTAAACTACTGACTGAACAATCTGCTATATTGTTACTGAATAAAGATCTGAACGTAAGACTTTAACAAATACAAATAAACAATTAACTGGATAAAATACAGAATTTAGATTAAATTAACCAGGGTTCCTTACGTATAATATGACTGTTCTAAGTTACGTTATAATTGTCCTTCCCACTGTTTGATAGAATAATTCCTTCCCAAAATATGAATGTAATATATAAAAATAGAAAGAATGAAATCATGTGAGGAATTAAAGAATTGGCCA
>JAHWFO010080604.1:34079-59513 GCA_023313115.1 Rhysida immarginata | reverse complement strand
CTCCATACAGCCCTGATCTGGCGCCCAGCGACTACCATTTGTTCCTGCACTTGAAGAAACACCTGGGTGGTCAGCGTCTTCAAGACGATAACGAAGTCAAAACATTTGTGATACAGTGGTTAACAAGTCAGGCGGCAGAATTTTATGAGGAGGGTATTCAAAAACTGGTGCCACGTTATGACAAGTGCCTCAATATTCACGGAAATTATGTAGAAAAGTAGATTAAGGTACAGGCTTTCATGTAAAAATAAAATTATTGCGATATCTTTGCACGTCTTTTTTTAATTTCAAAACGGTACTTACTTAAAAAACATGCCTCGTATATTTCGCTAGTATGGCAAGCCGTTTTAACATTTATTCTTTCTTTTTATACAATGCACAAATTCTTTGACTTCAAATTAAGGATATGTACATTCGAATTTGTGATATGTGAAATTAAATTAGCGATATGAACCCTCGAATTTATGATATCTAAAATAGATTTAATGATATCTTTAATTACGCTTCATTTTAAGATATCATTAATTCAATTTCACATATCACAAATTTGGAGGTACATATCAATAAATTAATTTCACATATCATAAACTTGAGCGCACATGTCGCTAATTCAATTTCATATATCACAAATTCTAATGTACATATCCTTAATTCGAATTAATGATATGTCAAAGAATTTGTACATTGCACAAAAAGAAGAAGAAATGTTAAAACGGCTTGCCATAAGATAGCTGGACACGCGGGAGCAAGCAACGTCCAGACTGATATCTGCGACTGACAGGTTTTTTTCTCTGTTATTTCTTTGGAAATCTGGATTTTTTAAACATTTTCTCTAATCGGTCACCTGTTGTAACAATGAGTTTTAGGGCCAGTTCACTATAACTTACCTGAAAATATATACCTGCGACCTTGAAAGTCTGGAATAATTGAATTAAATGAAACATTCTTCGTCTGGTTTCGCCATCTAGTGACATCCTTTGGGAAGAAAAGTCTAGCTGATATGGGGTCGTTGCTCGGGCTTTTTGTTCCAATGTCGTATATTAAAGGTAGATTCCGAATCCTATTGTTAACATCGCCACCAAAGTGAAGTCAATTGAAGCCATAGCAGTTTTGGGCAGGAGTGAGCCACAATGTTGTTAGCTGTGTGGTTTCTTTGTTTCTGACGATCTTGGGCCCGAGGAATAATTAATTCAAAAGTTTCCGCGTACAACCGTAGAAATATACACGAAAAAGAATCAGGAATCACTTTCTACAGCCATAAATCGAAAATACGTACCGAAAGATGATCGAAACGAAATTGAAATTGAAACCATGATCAAAAAATTATTTATAAAAAGTGACATGCTTTAAAAACAAAAAATTCAACCTTTCGATGAGATAGTATCGCCATCTATCACATCCTGTGAGCTTACAAGATGGCCCTCGTCTAAGTCGACCAACAGAAGCAGTGAACCAGGCAATGATGGTGTTTGCGCATAAATTAGTCGCGGAAAATTCCTCTATCTCCCTAAATGAGAAAATTTTGCACGACCACTTTCATCTGAAAAAAATTTGTGCGATATGGGTACCACACAAACTGATCGACGATCAGAAAAAGTTGCGTGTTGAAACAGCGAGAGAGTTACTCCATTTACCCCTCCAAATGGTTCCAAAGGGCTTACAGATGAGAGCTGGTTTTACTAATACGCAACTCCTAGTAAAATATCAAACTGTGTTTTGGTAGATGAAGACGATCCTCGACCACAGATGCTCAGGCCAGATTTTCGATCCCGCAATCGTTTGTTCAGTGTTTTCTTTAATTATTTTGGGTGACTGCTTCTGAACTGTATGCCAGAGGGTTTTAGAATTACAGCAAGACAGTACTACAAAAATATTGTGTTGTCAGTTCATTAACAAAATCAAACCAGCAGAACCTTGCTTTTGCGTGATAAACGCGAATGCTTACAAGACGAAAGCTGTTGCTGCCTATCTACAGCAAGAAAAATGCACGTTCTTCCATACCCTGCCTCTCTTCCGAGCTAACACCATGCAACTTCTGGTTGTTCTTTATAGTTAAAAGAAATTGTGCTGGAGGGCATTTTGTCGGTTCCAAGATCTCGCACAAGCAGTAAATTCAACTCTGTGGACGATACTGTAAGGTGCGTCTCATAATTATAAACACAATATCAAAATGTTACTTGAAAAAAAAACTGTTTGTTATATTTACATCTCTAAGCATATTAGGATCATTTCAAACAGTTGAAAAGATTTTATGCAAATTATGTATCAAGAAAGACAATGAATTACAAAAAAATACAACAATCACTGTCTCATAATTATAAACACACTTGCTTTAATTTTAAAATCATTAATTGGAATAATTACAAAAATCAACAACAGATGTAGTAACTGGTAATTGCAAATGGCTGCCACCATCAATTACTTTTTAATTGATCTAAAACTTACCTGAAGGAAAAAACACCATGCCAAGAGGCCCAAAGCTGACTGATTATGAAAAGGGACAGATAGCAACAATGAAGGAGTCTGGAAGTTCTGTAAGAGCTATAGCTAAGGCCCTTAACCGCTCTACCACAGTTGTGATCAACTTTCTTAATTTAGGAATAAGATATGGTACTAAAAAGCGACCTGGGAGACCAGAAAAACTTACACCTCGGCAAAAAAGAGCAGTTATCCAGGAATTAAAACAAGGATCATCATCTCTGCGAAGTGTAGCAAGTTATCCAAACATTGGGGTGTCAAAAGACAAGATAAGGAAATGCCAAACAAAGCTAACAGAGCGCCACAAACTGAAGCGACTGGAATGGGCTGAAGAACATATGCATTGGAGACACCGATGGCAAAAGGTCATCTTTAGTCATGAAAAAAAGTTTAATTTGGATGGCCCTGATAGATGGACACACTACTGGTATGACATCAGAGCTGAAGAAAAGATATTCTCCAATCGACAGCAAGGAGGTGGCTCGGTGATGGTGTGGGGAGCTTTTTCTTTCAATGGGAAAACAAATTTAGCCTTTCCCAAGGGCAGACTTAATGCTCTTGCCTACCAAAAGTTACTTGAAGAAAATTTGTTGCCCTTTGCAGAAGTAATTGGAGGTCCATTCTTTGAATTTCAACAGGACAATGCACCAATTCACACAGCTCAGTTAACTTGGAAGTGGTTTTTGGACAATGGTGTTCAGGTGATGGACTGGCCTGCAATATCACCTGATTTGAACCCCATGGAGAATGTCTGGGCATTGTTAGCTCGAGCAGTGTATGCAGGTGGAAAGCAGAACAATTCTACTGGTGAATTGCAAGCTGCAATCATTTCCAGTTGGGAAAACATCCAGCAGATGCCCCTGAAGTCCTTAATAAACTCATTACCCAAACGTGTTTACAAAGTTCTTGTAAAACAAGGAAAATTTATTGGATACTAAGCAAGTGTGCTTATAATTATGAGACAGTGATTGTTGTATTTTTTTGTAATTCATTGTTTTTCTTGATATATAATTTGCATAAAATCTTTTCAACTGTTTGAAATGATCCCAATATGCTTAGAGATGTTTACGCATTAATTTGATGTAAATATAACAAACAGTTTTTTTTTCAAGTAACATTTTGATAGTGTGTTTATAATTATGAGACGCACCTTAGAAGATTACAGTCTGGCCTTGGAAGGCTACAACTTTGCATAGACGTCATGGGAGAGCACTTTGATAATTTCTGTATATTAATCTCTAGCATATCATGATTTTAGATCACATTGGTTTCCTGGTCATGCCGTATTAAAATAATTAAACCAAGATTGCTTAATGAAGATAACAAGCGTTCAATCAAATTGATTTCAATCTATATAATGTGATCTATTATAATAATAAGTCAAAACTGAAACGCCTAATTAATATTACAATTACGAAGGAGTACATATATTTCATGAAGATTTACGGATATTGGAATGTTTCACTGCCGTATTACCAAATCAGTAGAATGTAAATTGACGTCATTGAAGTCTTGTGCTTTTCCCGCCATTTATATAAAGTTTAATTTCTTTTCCAAAAGGTTGAGATCTCAGAGGGCATTACTTCAATAATCAAAATAAAACGAAGTCAATAACGGAAAGGGGAGGTGGGGGGAGAAAGAAAGCAATAAACACTGGGATCACAATCGGTCTCTGGTGGGAGCGAAGAATATGAGAGCGGCGTTGGGCTCTTGAAAGCTTTTCATGGCAGGGGAGGCTTTTGAAAGAAAATTTTCATGGACTGTTTCAAAGATATTGATCTTGGGCTGGTTAAATAGGCTCTTTCTCGTTGCAGGGGAGTCAATGAAGGGCGACGTGGCTGGCTTGCGTCCCCCTATCCCCCTCCACCTTTCTTTCTTTCCCTACACTCTCCCGGGTGTTTAAAGCTCGTCAGTATAATCTTTAAAACACACATACAAACGCACACACATGCAAATACACGACGGCATGTAGATTTTGGAAATATTTATTTTAATATTCTATTACAGAGACAGAGTGCAGGTGTTGGAGATAAGGAAAGGCTTTTAAAGAATTAGAAAAGTCCATCAGAAATGCAAATGAGAGGAAAATGTGTGTGAAGGTTTTCACTGTTAGATCTCTTGTAGGCCTTCAGGATGAATAATTATCAGACCTACAACCATGAAATACATAAGACGGATTGTTTATTCAAATATCATGCTTGATATAAAATATCAAAAAAATATATTAAACACAACTTAAAATAAAAGCCACAAAATAATCAAAATACTGTGGACACACAAAAAGAAAAATCATAATACTGTGGACAATGATATTTTAGCTGCACAATGCACACTCAGTATTTAGTGGCATCTCCATGTGTCTTAAGAAGTGCAATTATTCTTCGTGGCATGGAAGATATCAGCTTGCTGCACGTTTCTGCTGTTTTTTTATTCCATGCATCCTGCACCTGAACTCTTAATTCATCCATTGTTTTTGGTCCAGCTTTCTTTACTTCACTTTTCAAAATTCCCCAAATATTCTCTATAGGGTTCATGTCTGGAGAATTCGCAGGCCATTCCATAACATTCACTCGTTTTCTTGCAAGCCATTCCTTGGTTGACTTGGCTGTGTGGCAGACGAATTGAGGCGATTGATGGAAGAAGGCTGGTTGCCAAAACACATATTTCTCAGCATTCATAGTTCAATCAATGAAATGTAATTTTCCAGTCCCTTTGGCACTTACACAACCCCAGACCATGCATGATGCTGGAAACTTAACACTTCTTTTTATACAATTAGACTCATTAGCTTCATTTTTTTTTCTCAGCACTTTTTTCCCCACTTTGGTTACCCACAGAAAGTTGAAATGTGGATTCATCACTAAATACTACTTTGTTCCATTGTTCAATAGACCAATCAGCTCGCTCTTTTGCCCACTTCACACGTTTATACAACCCTAGCGTCAATAAACTTCGGACACCAAGTAATTTGGCTAAAAACACAGTGAAAAGTGCATACAGAGGATTGCAGGCTAATGAAAATAGATTTACTGAGTAGATGGAACAATATCAACATCGATTTACAATCGATTTAATTGTGTGAAATAATTTATTCAAATTTATGTAAAATTGCGTTGTCAACAGGTTTCAAAGAACTTCGTACACAACGGTTCGCCAGCATATAAAACTTTCCAGAATGCTTTAAAAGCACCGTCCACGCGACAGAGCTCAGTATTCGTGTTGTTTTGAGCCATGGGACGTGGTAAGCCAGTAGAAACGTGTAAACGGCAAAAAATTATACAGCAGTTCTAGAATAACAAATCCCAGCGAGCTATTGCCCATGAATTATCAGTTCCACTCTCTCTCTCTACTGTTAATGGGATCATCAAGCGTTTCAGAGAAATCGGGAAAACAGAACCAGGGACTGCACCAGGCAAGCAGCGATTATTGAATGTTAGGGACCTACGAGTATTTCGACGTTACATTGTGAAAAACAGGCATGCTCCGATAAGTGAAATGACTGTTTGGGCTCGAGAATATTTTCATATACCCATATCCGAAAGCACAGTCCGCCGTTACATCAGAAGATGCAACTATTACTTATACGCTACAAAGAGGAAGCCATTTATGAGCACTGTAGCTAAGCGTCGCCGGGTAGCATGGGCCAGAACCCATCTAAAGTGGACCCTTGCTCAGTGGAATAGTGTTCTGTGGTCCGACGAGTCCACCTTTGCAGTGATGTATGGCAACAACGGTCGCAAGGTGCTAAGGAGCAAGCACAAAAGTAATCATCCGGACTGTTACCAGAGGAAAGTTCAGAAGCCTACATCGCTGATGGTGTGGGGCTGCATGAGTGCAGCCGGGACAGGATCGCTTCACTTTTGCGAGGGCACTATTAACTCTGCTGCTTATATAAACACTAGAAGAGGTACCCGGCGTTGCCCGGGATAATTACACTTGCACAAACTTTTCCTTTCATTGTTAGTCATGAGATATTGATTGTTGGTCCATGCAGAGCGTTTGTGAATTGCGTGTTGATACCATTGTTGATACCTATTGTTGTACCAACTTTGCCTTGCATTGTTGGTCATGAGATATTTCTCATTAATATGCCTTGCCATAACCATGAATATCGATTTTTTATCGATATTTATTATTTTTCCGAAATCTGAGGTAGACAGTGACCTTCCTCATGCTTTAAAGGTCATGTATGCGAAATTTTATCAAGATCGGAATAAAACTGTAGATTTGTATAAAAAACATACACGCAGACCCACAGACCCACAGACGCACAGACCCACAAACATCCTTCTTTATATATATAGAAGATTCTTCAACAGCATCTGCGTCCATCCCGCCAAAAGTTGTTTAATAGAAGACCAAGCATCTTTCAGCAGGACAACGCGAACCTCATGCTGCTCGGAACACCAAGGTTTGGCTACAATAGCAGCGTTTCAGGGTGCTTGACTGGCCTGCCTGCAGCCCAGATCTGTCACCCATTGAAAATATATGGCGCATTTTAAAGCGAAAAGTCAGACAGCGGAAGCCTCGAACACTGCAGCAGTTGCGGGCGTGCATTTCCGAAGAGTGGGACAAAATTCCAGTAGAAACAACGCAGAAGTTAGTGTCCAGCATGCCTCAACGACTTCGGAGCGTCATTCGTCGGAAAGGTGACGCCACTCAGTGGTAATGTACAATAAACGGTACGGTGTACGAAGTTCATTGCAACGTGTTGAAAACGGAACATTACAAAAAGTCGCTTATATAATTTTTATGTTAAAATGCTATATGACAGTTGTACTAAAGCTCTGTGCACTCAATAAAGTAATTTTCATTTGTTTACAATTAGTTTCGTTGTACTTATCCAAAATTCTGTAGGTGTCCGAAGTTCATTGACGCTAGGGTTGTACTTTTGCACCTTTGTGAGAAATGGTTTTATTTTAGGAGTATAAAATTTATACCCAAGTTGATGGATACGGCGATATGTGGTTGATACAGATACAGTTTTCCCGATGCTGGCTGATCACTGTTGACTCAGTTCTGGTCCTTGAGCAAATCTATTTTTCTTGATGATAGAATGAAGCATTCTATCATCACGACTAGAAGTTGTTTTAGTTCGCCCTGTTGGCTTCTTAATTTCAACATTGCCGACTGTTTTAAACTGGTTCACTATTTTGTGAACTGCACTTTTTGATAGTTTAAATTTTATAGCAATTTTTCTGATTGATTCTTTGTGTTTATGGCATTCAATAATGCGTTCACGAATATCGAGTGGTATTGCTTTTGTTGAAGCCAGTTTCTTAATTAAGTAATGTAAAAGTATAAACCTTATACCTATAATTCGATAGTGAACTGATCCTTATGCAAATTACCTCATAGAGAATAAATTTTATATTAAAAATAGCATTGTTCACAGTATTATGATTTTTGTCGTTTTTCTGTCCACAGTATTTTGACACAAGGTTTGATTATTTTGTGCCTTTTATTTCAAGTTTTGTTTAATATTTTTTTTTTTATTTTTTATATCAAGCATGATATTTGAATAAACAATCCGCCTTATGTACGAGGCTCGTCCAGAAAGTAAGTTCCGTTCGGTAATAAAAACAAAACTACTACATATATATTCAAAATTTTTTCTTTACCAGATTCTATGTACCTTTAACTATTTTTCCACATAGTTTCCAAGTTTATTTAAGTACTTGTCATAGCGCTCAATGTACATCCCCATGATCATTTCGTAGAAGCTGCCGCCGGTGAAGAAAGTCACGCATTTTTCACTGTTCTTCGTCGCTGAAATGCATGCTGCCGATGAACTCCTTTAGCTCCCGAAACAGGTGGTAGGCACTGGACGCGAGGTCCGGACTGTAAGGCGGGTGGTCAAATTGTTGCCAACTAATCAGATCTTTTGTTTGGGAACAACTTGACCACAAATCAGACCTCTTTTGCATACTCCCAGGATTTCTCAAAGATGTGATCCGTCGTGCTTCGGCCGGGTATTACATATTGTCCCTCCACAAATCGGCATGGCTCTGGAACTGAGGTTGCCGACTTGTGGAGGGACGGTTGAAACGCCCTTAGAACACGTTCCAGTGAATCGATTTGAAAAATTTTTCTCTTAACATGCATTGTCATCGGTACTGAAAAAGTGTATCAGTTAGTTTTACCGAGGGATGATTATTGTTGATATATTAATACTTATTTATTATTATAAGCTTTTATTAACTTTGCTGTGTTAGTTTGTTTAGGTCAAATCTTGTAATCAATATTAAACCAACTTTCCGACAAGCTAGGGAGCTGCAATTTGACACACTTATGCAGAATCAATGACAATTTATGATAAAGAAAAAAATTTTCAAATCGGTTCATTGGTTCGTGTTCTAATGATACTAACTCATTACTAGGAATTGATTGTTGTAACAATTGGACATTTCGTTATGGCGAGAGTAAATGTATCTATTGTTTATTGTTGCAAAATTAAGCTGTATTGTTGCCACTAAATAAAACATTATAAAAGCTTGGTTTGATAAAACCTTTTTCCTCTTAACTTGTTTCAGATGTTTCCGACGCCCGGATAAGTTTGTCTTTTAGCTTCTCTCTGAGCAATACTCGTTTTTTTCTTCAGTGGCGTTTCGTTGGATATGAATTCTTAATCTCTAGAATTTTTTTGAGATCAAATAGTCCAGCTGTTTTGAAGGAGATCGAAGTACAGATATACTCACTTATTCACAGGCTATGTATCTAAATTGGAGTGCCTGACTCTATATCAGAAGGGAGCATGATAGATTAATACTTCGGTGGCGACGTTCTTAATGAAGATAATTATTGCTGACCTATGAGTAACCGCTTGCACAGATAATACCAATAATGAACGAATTGTACTTACTTTGTTCTGGGTTCAGATCGTAGGAAATTTTACCCATAACCGTTACTTTTGTGATTAAAACTAGTTGCCTTTTGGGATGAACAAGTGCGCAAATCATCATTATGCTTTTAGTTTTCTTATTTTCTAAATTCGCTTGCCACGAATTTGCGCATTAGTTTCCTAGGAGAGCGAGTCGAGGGGAATAACATTGTTTTATTGGTGAGGGAGTTGAGTTTCTCAATTGATTCGAGGAGGTCGTTTCAAATGCCAGGGAAACTTAATTTGGACGACTGGAACAATCGATATATTTTTTGTTCGGATGGACTGGATCCTAAATGACTCCACAAATCAATTTCAAAAAATGTCAATCAGCAATTTCTTGGAACATCTCGACGATGGAAAGTGCTTATAAAGGGGAAAGAGGACCATCTGTGATGCGTGAACATTCCATTTCACCGCCGTACGCTTTGATGAACAGTAAGATATACTTATGCAGAAAGCTGGTCTTATACCTGATATAATAATAATAGGCAATGAGGACACTAAGGATTAATATGAAGGGTAGACATACACTATGTGATCATGGAATACGCCAAATGTTGCATGGCAATGATATGTAAATTATTTAAATAGCTGCTTCGTATTATTAAGATATGAGTTGTTCAAAAGAGCTCAGCGACTGTCAAATACCCCGAACAACTATTGGCAAAGACGCAGGGAGCAACAACAGTGCAACCACGGAATGGTAGACCCAAGAAATTGACAGAGAAGAGGTCGTCGAGTGCTTGCATGTGTGACCCGGAATAATCCAAGGTCTTCGGCTGAAATGATTGCTAGCACAATTACCAGTCGTCGGGACCTCAATTCCATGGGTTTCCACGGTCGTGCTACCGCTCACAAGCTCTTCATCACAAGGCGCCGTTTGGAGTGGTGTAAAACTCGCAGAAACTGGAGCATGGAATAAGATGGCTTTGACGGATACCTGGAGAATGTTTCCTACCTACAGGGGGAGGACAGCAAACCTGAAAAACTGGTAGTTACAGCATCCCCGAAAGAAAGTGGTTTAACTTGGACGCAAATTAAAATACACTGAGTTAGCAAAACTCATGGGATAGCAAGCACATTGATTGATGGGCATGGCTCACGAATTCACAGGGGTAACGGATTCTGGGAAGGGACCATTAGACGTTGTGGGAAGAGCTTGGATAAGTGATTAATCAGAAAGGGCACGTCGTCGCGAGTTGACGTCTTTTGAACGGGGTATGATAGTAGGTGCCCGACGCATGGGATGTTCCATTTCGGCAGTGGTGCAGGAATTTGGCTTTCCCCGCTCAACTGTCTCCAGGGTGTATCGGGAATGGCTGGATGAAGGCATCACAGTCCACAACAGGCACCATACCGGGCGTCCAGCTGCCCTGAATGATCGTGACCGGCGACACCTGGGACGAATGATTCAGAGAGACAGGAGCGCAACAGTACAGCAAATCACAGACCAGTTCATTACTGGCCGCACTAGAAACGTCTCTCGGTGGACAATCCGTCGGAATCTGCATGCCCTCGGGTTTGGCAGCCGTCGCCCTACACGGGTGCCAATGCTTACCCAGCGTCATCGGACACTCCGGCGTGCATTTGCCACCAACCATCTTGGCTGGACTCTGCAACAGTGGCGTAACGTTATATGGTCAGATGAGTCACGATATCAACTGTACCACGCTGATGGGAGGCACCGTGTGTGGCGCAGACCTTACGAAACGATGGATCCCGCATGCCAACAGGTGGTGGTGCAGGGTGGTGGGGCGTCAGCGATGGTCTGGGGTGCATTTTCCTGGTTTGGAATGGGCCCTCTGGTTATCCTGGACCAAACGTTGAATGGTCCACGGTGTCGTCAACTCATCGGAGACCATCTGCACCCGTTATTGACATTTCAACACCATGACGACGTAGCAGTCTTTCAAGATGAGTTCTCCACCACATCGCTCCAATGTCGTCCGCGAATGGTTCGAGGAGCATGCAGAAGAGGTCTAACGACTGAGCTGGCCAGCCCGCAGCCCTGACATGAATCCCATCGAGAATATCTGGGATGCTGTTGAAGTCAGGCTCCGGGCACTGGATCATCCGCCCACGAACGGGTAGCAACTATCTTCGGCTCTGCAGACTATCTGGTGTCAACTGCCTCCAGAAGTGTATCAGGGACTTGAAGACTCACTACCACGCCGTATTGGTGCACTCCACAGGGCCAGAGGTGGCCCGACCAGATATTAAGTAACTATCCCATGAGTTTTGCTAACTCAGTGGTACTATGATGGGAGACATCAGAGAGTTTAAAAGAGGGCATATTTTTGGAGCTCGTCTTGCCGGTGCAACTGTGAACGAGACAGCTAGTATTTGTGGTATATCGAGAGCTACAGTATCACGGGTCAGATCGGTATACCAGCAAGAAGACGAACGACATCCAAAAGGAGTAACTGTGGAAGCAAGAGGAAGCTGTCTGAAAGAGATGTCCACGTAATAACGAGGATTGTATCCATAAGATATAAAACCACAGTTGCTGCAGATACTGCAGAATTAAATACACATCTCTGTTCACCTGTTTCCACCAAAATGTTCGTCGTGAGCTTCACAAGGTCAATGTTCATGGACAGGTTGTTATACGCAAGCCCCTGGAGAATCGCACAAATGCCAAACGTCGAATTGAATGGTGCCAGCAGCACAAATCCTGTACTATGGACAACCTTCACTGTGTATGTGTGGAGACACCCCTGACAGGCCTATCAGCCGGATTTTTTAATGCCCACAGTGAAGCGGATCTGTGATGGGTTGGGGTGCAGATTTCTTGGCATTTTCTAAGCCCATTGATTGTTCTTAAAGGACACGTCACTGCCAAGGACTATCGGCATATTCTGGAGGATCAGGTGTCGGTATGTAACAGGATGACACTGCATCTGTACACACAGCAAGATTGCTGAACGAGTGATTTGATGGGCATAAAACAGAGGTTGAGCGTATGGCCTGCACAGTCAGCGGATATGAACATTCTTGAGCCTGTGTAGGGTACTTTGGAGCAGCAAGTCGGGTACTGATGTGGCCAAATTTTTGCAAGAGAAATGGCTCCAAATCCCTCTTGCCACTGTACGTGACTTGTATCTGCCCTTTTTAAGACGAGTTCATGCTGCATTGGCCGCTAAAGAAGGTCGTCTACCATATTAATAAATAATTTTGCTATAAACCCAGGTGTTTTAGATTTGTTACCCTGTAATTATGTGGTGTCCATTGTGATGTGATGTGCATTAATGATCTACTGTTAATGCAGTGTATGTTCTGTTTTTATAGAGATTTAAAAACAGTGCTGACATGTTTTTTAAAGCAGACTGTTAAGAAAGTTGTTTTTCTAAAAAGACACCAGTGAATTTATAAGGGAACCACATCTACGTCACTTCTAGCCTTCGCGCAAAGGCATCTGGGTCGACTTTCCCTGTAACCCTTTATATACATTTACCATTCTCTGTATGCCTGTCTGTCAGTATGCTATTCATTCCAAAATGGCTGGACCAATCTTGATGAAATTTTGCATGGTAATGCAGGCTGACTCTGGGAAGGTTTTAGGAAGGTCAAATTGATCCGAAGTCAAGGTCATGGTGGAGATATAACGCTTTTTTTTAATCCCCCCAACACATTCTCTCTCTCTTTTCTAGAGAGATGCTAATTTCTTTGACCTCTTAAAGGGGTAAGAGAAGAAGAAGATATAAAGATGAACTAGAGGCTTTTGTTGCTGAAAATGAACCAAAGCTATTTTATGGGTAAACTAGCAGAGGACCCGGCGTTGCCCGGGATACTTACACAGTAGGTAAACAGAACAATCTCAAGAAGTTAAATAAACTGAGGTGTTTTTTGAAAATAAACTGTAATAGGTTATGCAATGCTAAAACGTGCCAAACACACAACACAGACACACACACACAAAGAAACATATACACACTTTTCCCAATCGTCTGAACGCTTGTTAGGCAGCTGAAGGAAGACACGTGTATCTCCTTTGCCTCATCGAGAGAGACTGCCCTATCTATATCGTCTATTATATCCATTTCCTGTTCATTGTTACTAATTCTTGGAAACGAATATTCTATCATTGCATCATTTTGTGCTCATTGTTATTGGTGAATTGCGTGTTGATACCATTGTAGATACCTTTTGTTGCACAAACTTTGCCTTTCATTGTTGGTCGTGAGATATATATTGTTGATCCCTGCCTAGTGTTTGTGGATTGCGTGTTTATACCATTGTTGATAACTATTGTTGTATAAACTTTGCCTTGATTTGTTGGTCATGAGATATTTCTCATGAATATGCCCTGCCATAACCATGAATATCGATTTTTTATCGATAATTATTATTTTTCTGAAATCTGAGGTAGACAGTGACTTCCTGATGCTTTGAAGGTCAGGTATGCAAAATTTCATCAAGATCGGAATAAAACGTACAGACGGAATATAGAAGATGATGTAAGTAAGCTATATTTTGATGCGCCTGTAGGCACAGGAAAGACATTCCTGATCAACACTGCATAATTCTTGCTGTGGTATTTTCTGGCATTGCAGCAACGTTTCTTGCTGGAGGCAGGACTGCATATTCAGCTTTTAAGATTCCTTTGAATTTGGTGAAAACAGATTCTCTTATATGCAATATTTCAAGGAATTCAGCCACGACCAAGGTTTTGCAACAAACACGACTCATTTTCTGGGATAA
The DNA here is from genome assembly GCA_023313115.1 of Rhysida immarginata. Lineage (NCBI taxonomy): Eukaryota > Metazoa > Arthropoda > Chilopoda > Scolopendromorpha > Scolopendridae > Rhysida > Rhysida immarginata. The sequence continues at coordinate 45,451 of JAHWFO010080604.1, read as the reverse complement.
AGCGCTCATATTCAGCAAGCTGTGTCAGACGCGAACTGTGGCGATCCGTGGTAACGAAACGCGAGCTCGGTAACAAAGCCAAGCTCTCCGTCTTCAAATCTATCTTTGTCCCCATTCTCACCTATGGCCATGAGGCTTGGGTAATGACCGAAAGAGTGCGATCGCGGGTACAAGCGGCCGAAATGAGATTTCTGAGAGGTGTGGCAGGTGTTACCCTACTAGATAGAGTGTACAGCAGCACAATAAGGGAATCTTTAGGTGTTGAGCCGCCACTTCTCCGCATTGAGAGATTTCAGTTGCGCTGGTATGGCCACGCGATACGGATGCCGCAAATTGGTCTTCCTAGGCAGTTGTTATTTTCCAAGCCGGTGGGTAAGAGACCAAGGGGTCGGCCTAGAACCAGGTGGCTAGAGTACATGGAGAATCTGGGTTCGAGTCACTTGGGTAATACCAGGGAGGACATGCACCTGATGGCGGAAGATCGCGATTGCTGGAAATCCTCCATAGGGCTGCTGCCTCCGCGACCCTAACCGATAAGCGGGTTTGAAAAGTAAGTAAGTAAGTAAGTAAGCGCTTGAAGCTGTTGACAAGACTTTGAAGGATATCAGAGGCAGTGACAGTCTCATGGAAGGAGTATCTGTGGTACTTGCAGGAGACTTTCGACAGAACCTTCCGGTCATCCCAATAGGGATAAAAGCACAAAGGCTGATGAGCTGAATGCTTCTTTCAAGACCCATTCTCTGGCAACATGTTCAGAAACTGGAACTGATGACCAACAAGAGAGCCTGTTTGTTCGGAGATGTAAGAGCTGAGCACTTTTCACAGCAGCTGCTTGCCATTGGAAGTGGAAGATTGTCTTTGTATCAACAGCTCGACATGCGTCAACTGCCATGTGGACAGATGGTTGGCACAATAGATGAGCTGAAGGCAAAAGTCTTTTCTAACAAGAACTACAACTACAACACTAGCGTCAATGAACTTCGGACACCTACAAAATTTTGGATAAGTACAACTAAACTGATTGTAAACAAATGAAAATTACTTTATTGAGTGCACAGAGCTTTAGTACAACTGTGATAGAGCATTTTAACATAAAAAATAAATAAGCGACTTTTTGTAATGTTCCGTTTTCAACACGTTGCAATGAACTTCGTACACCGTATCGTTTATTGCACATTACCACTGAGTGGCGTCACCTTTCCGACGAATGACGCTCCGAAGTCGTTGAGGCATACTAGACACTAACTTCTGCGTTGTTTCTACTGAATTTTTTTCCCGCTATTGGGATATACACGCCCGCAACTGCTGCAGTGTTCGAGGCTTCAGCTGTCTGACTTTTCGCTTTAAAATGCGCCATACATTTTCAATGGGTGACAGATCTGGGCTGCAGGCAGGCCAGTCAAGCACACAGAAACGCTGCTGTTGTAGCCAAGCCTTGGTGCTCCGAGCAGCATGAGGCTTCGCGTTGTCCTGCTGAAAGATGCTTGGTCTTCTATTGAACAACTTTTGGCGGGATGGACGCAGATGCTGTTGAAGAATGTTTATATAGGCAGCAGAGTTAATAGTGCCCTCGCAAAAGTGAAGCGATTCTGTCCCGGCTGCACTCATGCAGCCCCAAACCATCAGCGATGCAGGCTTCTGAACTTTTCTCTGGTAACAGTCGGGATGATTACTTTCGTGCTTGCTCCTTAGGACCTTGCGACCGTTGTTGCCATACGTCACTGCAAAGGTGGACTCGTCGGACCACAGATCACTATTCCACTGAGCAAGGGTCCACTTTAGATGGGTTCTGGCCCATGCTACCCGGCGACGCTTAGCTACAGTGCTCATAAATGGCTTCCTCTTTGTAGCGCATAAATGGTTTCTGATGTAACGGCGGAATGTGCTTTCGTATATGGGTATATGAAAATATTCTCGATCCCAAACAGTCATTTCACATATGGGAGCATGCCTGTTTTTCACAATGTAACGTCAAAATTCTCGTAGGTCCCTAACATTCAATAATCGCTGCTTGCCTGGTGCAGTCCCTGGTTCTGTTTTCCCGATTTCTCTGAAACGCTTGATGATCCCATTAACAGTAGAGAGAGAGTGGAACTGATAATTCATGGGCAATAGCTCGCTGGGATTTGTTATTCTGGAACTGCTGTATAATTTTTTGCCGTATACACGTTTATACTGACTTACCACGTCCCATGGTTCAAAACAACACGAATACTGTGCTCTGTCGCGTGGACGGTGCTTTTAAAGCCTGATGCAAAGCATTCTGGGCGTTTCTACAGCCTTCAGGAAAGTTCTATATGCTGGCGACCCCTTGTGTACGAAGTTCTTTGAAAGCTGTTGACAACGCAATTTTCCATAAATTTGAATAAATTATTTGACACCAATAAATCGATTCTAAATCGATGTTGATATTGTTGCATATACTCAGTAAATGTATTTTCATTAGCCTGCAATCCTCTGTATGCACTTTTCACTGCGTTTTTAGCCAAATTACTTGGTTAGCATTAGCTTAAAGAGAACACCTACAGCTTTAAAATGATGTGTCACATGGCTGTATTAGTCGAGAAAGAATTTGCATACTGAATCCTGTACTTCTGCAAAATGCGATCTGTCATTAATTTTGCACCAACCTAATATTACTGAATACAGATTCCCTGTATGTATCTCTCCGCGATATAAATAAAGAAGGAAGTAAACAGATAACAATTTCACTACTTCACTCCAGTTGTCTGCTGAAACCCCAAATGTGCCCGGTCACAAAATCTAATGTGGCACAGAACACGACTCGGAACTTTCTGATACCACTTCGTTCAATCAATTTCAAGCTGTCTACAACAGATACCGCTTCTTACAGATTTCACTATTTTTCTATTGGACAGTATCTCTTCAGCTTGTATATCCTTCCGAGAGGGGGAGCTCTTATTATTTTGATTATTCCATCTCAATTTATTCCTTTGTAACCAGAAAACACACTTTTGCTCTTAACTCATCTTAGAATGGAGCCCCGTTTCCGCCGCTCTGGCGTGAAATTCAAAACGCTTTTCAAACACGTTACATTGACTCCGCTTTGAAAGGCAATCCAATCAGACAAAGTTGGCTCCGAAATCAGACTTCATTAGCGACGATAAGATTTGACACCCCCATTTTCAATAGACTGTTTTAATTGATTGTTCCTCGCTCCTTATTTCTTCCGGCACTCTCAACCAAATGCGCAATCACACGTGCGCAAATTGTGAATTGTTTTTTTTCTTTTTTCCTCAGAGCCTTTTATTGGAAGTTGCGTTCTGAAGCTTCAGATGTCTCTTTCTGTTTATTCATGATAAGCATAGCAAATTCTTTGAATTAACCAAATATTTGGAAACTGTATCTTAATGTCCTATTATACGAAAGACATTCAAATGAAAACGAAAAAGGAAAGGGTATAGCTGTCTATATCCCGCCACTGGGATCATGCTTTTTACACTGCGTCAAAAGTTGCTAGATACCAGTGGCATAAACAATGTCCTTGGCTGTTCTTCGCCTGTTCCTACAAAGCGTGGTGACCCGTGGACGATCCTCACTAAAGTGTCTGCGGGTGTTTCCATCGTCTCGTATCCACAGTGTTGAAATGACGCTTGTTGACAAGTTCGCTGTCTAAAGTAGCTTCTAGACGATCAAAATTTTGATCAAAATTCGCTTCAATATTGATGGAAGACCATATTGATACAAGTTTTGATCGTCTAAGAGGGTTTTGAAGCGTACTATTAATATTGACGGATATTGATAGAAGACTACGAAGCTCGTCCAGAAAGTATGTTCCGTTCGGTAATAAAAACAAAACTACTACATATATATTCAAAATTTTTTCTTTACCAGATTCTATGTACCTTTAACTATTTTTCCACATAGTTTCCAAGTCTATTTAAGCACTTGTCATAGCGCTCAATGTACTTCCCCATGATCACTTCGTAGAAGCTGCCGCCGGTGAAGAAAGTCACGCAGTTTTCACTTGTTCATCGTTGTTGAAATGCATGCTGCCGATGATCTCCTTTACATCCCGGAACTGGTGGTAGCCACTGGATGCGAGGTCCGGACTGTAAGGCGGGTGGTCAAGTTGTTCCCAAACAAAAGATCTGACTTGACCACCCGCCTTACAGTCCGGACCTCGCGTCCAGTGACTACCACCTGTTTCGGGAGCTAAAGGAGTTCATCGGCAGCATGCATTTCAGCGACGAAGAACAGTGAAAAATGTGTGACTTTCTTCACCGGCGAAATGATCATGGGGAAGTACATTGAGCGCTATGACAAGTGCTTAAATAGACTTGGAAACTATGTGGAAAAATAGTTAAAGGTACATAGAATCTGGTAAAGAAAAAATTTTGAATATATATGTAGTAGTTTTGTTTTTATTACCGAACGGAACTTACTTTCTGGTCGAGCCTCGTATATTGAAGAAAGCGTCCTATCAATATTGAACGTCTAGGAGGTTTTTGTCAAAATTCCCTTCAATATCAAGGTTATTTGCGAGACCGCGAAGGTTTCCTTCAGTTGTTTGCGAGACGGCGAAGTGAGAACATGGCTGACCCACCGAGCTCACCAAGCTCCCCTTCTAGTGATCGGGATTTCACAACCCTGCTAATAGCTGCATATCGTGATTATCCGGAATTGTGGTGTGTGAAGTCAAAAGATTATTATAATAAAAACAAAAAAACAATTGCAATGCAAAAAAAAAGCGGCTTTTCAGCTTGTACCACTCTTTTGGACCAGCGTCTATGTCTCTTCCTCTTTGATTTTTTTTGTTCGCACAGTGCAAGAGTCAATGCTAGAAAACCCAAATCCGAATTGGAAAACATTTCGAAATTTACAACAACCACGACCAAGCAGTACGAATTTTTTTCGCTGAATGAGTATTGGTGATGCGTTTTGGAAAAATATGCTCCTCCATCAATATTGAAGCAAATTTTGATGCGTTTTGAAGCATATTGATGCGCGCTTCAATATAGAGCATCAATATTGAAGCGAATTTTGATAAAAAATTTGATCGTCTAGGGGCGCCTTTAGCAATAATTATCGAGTGCTCAATTGCCAATGAAAGTATGTTAACCAAGTACCGAAAGGTTAAACTAAACCATTCGCGGAACCATATTTTTAAGCCGCCCTATGTTAACATTGGAAGTTCCTAATGTACCATAATGATACCATTAAACCACGTACCTTTGAACCAATTTGACTATCACTACTTTTACATTATATTCGTATTTGACACATCGTTCTAAGTTGTTTGATATATTGCATGCCATATATTAGCATTGAAAGTTCCAGTGAACCATAACGATTCTACTAAACCAGGTATCTTGGAAACAATTTCGACTATCATTAATTTTACATTATATTCATTCGTGACACATCATTCCAAGTCATTTGATATATTACATGCCATATCTTATCATTGAAAATTTTAGAGGGTGTCATAAGGTTACCATTGTTTCGATTACAACCATTTTCCAAATGGTTCATTTCTTGAACCATATTTATCAATTGGCGAAAATAGTAATTAATACCCGCTTCTATCTCGTCATTACGATTTGTTTGATATATTACTTAATACGAGGCCTGTGAGAAAAGTATCCGACCTTATTTTTTTTGCGAAAACCTGATGGATTTGGATCGCGCGCGCTTGCATGAGCCCACCTTGAACCTTTGTGCGTATGCGTGAATTTTTTCCTGCCTCTCAATAGCGTCAGTTGCTGGCAATCGGCATTAGAGGGAGGTAGTGTGTTGTGCTCTCGTCGATTTTTGATTTGGAGGAAAATGACGGAATGACTGGAGCAGCGTTACTGCATCAAATTTTGCCAGGAACTGGGTGATAGCCAGGTGGAAACCATCCGGAAGATTCAGACGGCTTTCGGTGACGATGCTATGGGCATCACACAGATTAAGTACTGGTACATCCATCAGCATGCCGAAATGACCAGGTCATTGCCAAAGTGAACGCTGTGGTGATGCGGGACCGTCGTGTGACTATCCGAGAAGTTGCGGAAGAGGTAGGCATCAGTACGTTTTCGGCACATTCCATTATGACCGAAGATTTGGCCATGAAGAGAGTGGCGGCGAAATTCGTCTCACAGGACATGCTAGCCTCCGCAAACAGTGACCCCGACTTCATGAACACCATAATCACTGGTGACGAGTCCTGGGTGTACGGGTACGACCATAGCATCGTCACCGAAAGCCTCCAAATCAAAAACCGACGAGAGCACAACACACTACCTCCCTCTAATGCTGATTGCCAGCCACTGACGCTATTGAGAGGCGGGAAAAAATTCACGCATACGCACAAAGGTTCAAGGTCGGCTCATGCAAGCGCGCGCAATCCAAATCCATCAGGTTTTGCAAAAAAAAAAAAAAAAAGGTCGGATACTTTTCTCACAGGCTTCTTATATCTTCCCATTGAAAATTGCTAGGCGGTTAGACAAAAGTACCATTTGTGCACGTGGCAATGTACCGATTTAGATATTTGTGATTGGTTCGTGCCATGAACCATATTCATCGTGCCGGGAACCATATTCATAGCCCCGGAGGAGTTAGTTACAGACAGACAGACAGATAGACTGACAGACACGTTTTCCCACACTGATAGCATAAAGCACCTTTCAGTACTATAGAATGCTGGCTGATCGGATGCGAGGAAGGTTCATTCTACAAATTCCATGGATCATTATGGTCCATCAGAAACTTTCAATATTAACAGAGCGTGGTTTAAAATATCGTTCCGCGAATGGTTTATTTTAACCTTTCGGTACTTGGTTATGTCATTCCTTAATGGTTTATTAAGTACCGAAAGGTGTTCTATGCTATCAGTGTGGGGAAACGTGTCTATCTGTCTGTTTGTCTGCCCGTAACTCTAACTCCTGCAAGGCTAAGAAAGACTTTCAAAATCTGTTTTCTTTGGTCGATGAATATGGCTCATGGCACGAACCAATCACAAATATTATTTAAATCGGTTCAATAGCACGTGCACAAATAGTACCCTCGCGACCCCATCTAGCAATTTTCAATGGAAGAGATAGTAAGTTATACATCAAACAAATCGTAATGACGAGATATAAGCGATTCACAGTTACTGTTTTCACCAATTAATAAACATGGTTCGGCGCATGAATCGATTTGAAGATGGTCGTAATCGATACAGTGGCACGTGCTCTAATGATACCCTTATGACACCCTCAAAAATCTACAATGATAAGATATGGGAACGACCTGTTATAAGAATAATTACAAAGTGACAACATGCTATGACTGAATATAAAGGGTGTTTCAAAATTATGTACAATAAATTTAGTGACATATTCTTCAGGTCAAAAGAAGACGAAAATGTTCTATAGCACTTTGTCTGGAAACGATTTGTTTGCGAGTAATCCAATATGATAGAGTAGGGAAGCACGGTAGTTAGCGGACGATATGTTAGCAGTTCCAGCGTTTCGACCCAACACTAGGTTGAGTGGTTTGTTCCAATTAAACCTACTTTAGGGTTGCTCAATTAGTTGTGTACGCTTGTTTCCATTACTGTACATCCACTAGGAATATCAATTTCAGAACGTTTGCGTGCTTTGACATACGCATTACGATTTACGTAAAAAAAAAGTCATGTACACGTATTCCAGTGCAGAATACACTGACATGCACCTAAAGTATGGTCTTGCGGACGGAAATGCTGTGGAAGCAAGAAGATTCTACCAAGAACGCTTTCCGAATAGACATTTGCCAAATAACCGAACAGACATTTGAGGGAGCGTGGTTCCTTTGGCCGTCAAACAGGACAAGGGCGGCCTGTAGCACATTCTCCGGATGAGGAGCATGTGATAATTGACATCATACATGATGAACCACAGACAAGCACCCGTCGTATTTCTTCCATGGTACACATTCCGCACTCATCTCTTTGGCGCATTCTTCACCGTCAGCTTTTGCAACCATACCACCTGCAACTGGTTGAGGCACTGAACCCAACGGACTATCCACACCGACAACGATTTTGCCAATGGATACAACGTCGTCATGCTGCAGACCCTAGTTGTCTCAGCCAGATACTTTTCGCGGACGAAGCAACCTTCACCCGGACAGGAATCGTAAATTCTCACAACGAGCACCATTGGGCAGATGCTAACCCGCATGTTACCAGAGCTCGAGCGCATCAAGAGCGTTTCTCCGTGAACATTTGGTGTGGAATTGTCGGAAATAACTTAATTGGCCCTTATGTGTTGCCGCCACGATTGACTGGGCGAACGTATCTTTTGTTTCTGCAGAATGCATTGATGTTCCTCTTTTGATAAGATCTAACATGTGGTTCATGCATGATGGCGCTCCAGCACACCTTAATGCTGCATACACGAATCGGTGGATAGGTCGAGGTGGACCGGTAGCCTGGCCTGCAAGATCACCCGACCTTAATCCCTTGGACTTTTTTCTGTGGGGTCTTGTGATCTGCGACAACGAACTGAAAATGCATGCCAAAACGAAGCGTGCGTGCGAGCTGGTGGCGGGCACTTTGAACAATTCCTGTAATTTGGAGCCACGGGTTTAGTTGGCTGTATCGCGTAAACAAATCGTTTACAGACAAAGTGCTATGGAACATTTTAGTCTTCTTTTGACCTGAAGAATATGTCACTTAATTTATTGTACATAATTTTAAAACACCCTGTATAAAAATAGTTATAAAATTCGTAGATTATCGAATTTGAATCAAGGGAACCTGTTTTAGGTTCCAAAAGCAATTCAAAAATTTTGGAATTATGTTTCAAATAGTTTGTGCCGGCAATTAGTGTAGCCTTTCGGTACTTGGTGTCCCTATTGCTGTTGTATGAACGAGATAAGTATTTCATAGGCTCTAACGATTTCAACAGTTTCCTCCAAAGTACAATTAACTTTTATCCACACACAATTCGAAATCGTTTCCACACTATTTATTCGCTTTGTGGTCGCATAATTCTCGTATACATTACTTAATTGCGTAATTGTTTCGTTAAAGATGTAATGAAGCGTTTAATGTCAGCATTCTTGATTCTCTTTGGAAGGATTTTCATTTCGCTTACAATGCACAGATGATTATATGCTGATTATATTATAGATGACACAAAGATATACCAATAGAGATTAGATTCGGTATAATGATCAAGCTTAGGTAAGCACTTTGTTCAATGGCTTCAGCAGTTCTTCGATCGATAAGGACGATGAAGCGAAACATGTGAAATTTCAAACTAAGCAAATGAAGGAGTTCTTTGTATACAATGACCGATTTTTGTAAAGCAATTAGCATAAAGCTTAATTAAGAAAAAGTTTATCCTACGCGAGTTATTTACTTTGAAGCAGGAAGTTATTAGTGTGCTCGAATGAATATTGATTGTGTTTAAAACAAGCAAATAATATTGTCGATAACTTATGCGTGCTCGTAGGGAAAAGCTCTTGTTGCACAGGAAATTATATTTGTTGAGTTCCGAACGTGATTACTTTCGATAATTTCTTAATTAAGAATCGAAATGGAAATAATTAAGTTACGCACACTAATTAGAGACATCCTAATCTAAATTCGAGTCCAAGGAGAAGATTGTTTCCACGCTCATTTGAACAACGAATTGGCGAATAGGAGGAAATTATAAGTTTTTATGTTGAGATAAACATTTTATGCCGGGGGGGGGGGGCAGGAAATTAACGCCGTTTTTTGTGATCTAAGTTTAAGAGCACTTTAGATTTTTTATGTACTTTCAACCTAAATTAAGGGATTTACGAGGGGATATCAGAAAGTAATGCCATTTATTTTTTAACGGAGGAAATATAGTGGTGTGTAAAAGTTAAGGAAGTTCTGGGCGGAGTTGTATTCACAGAAACGATTGTGATATGCAAATGAATGCAATCATGCGAGATACATGCTCATTCCAAGCTGCAGCTGCTCAAGTTTGAGCAAAATGAGTTCCAAAAAGGAGTTATTGTGGGAGCCCGTCTACCTGGAGCTACGATTTCCAGGACAGTACAACTGACCGGTATCCCAAAAGGTCAGGTCTCCAAGGTGTTCAATGCGTGGAAACGGAATCCACAAGAGTTGTCGAAACGGCAGAATTATGGATCAAAAACAATCAACACAGACAGGGACCGACGTCGTCTGAGACGGATTGTGCGTCAAAACTGAAGGATCATCGCAACGTATCTCCTCCAGAACAATGCGCCGAGAGTTGATGCGAATAGGGATGACAAGTCGCATGCCAGTGAGGAAGCCCCTGGTGTCAGAAACAAACCGAAAAGCTCGCCTGCAGTGGTGTAAAGAACGGTTTGACTGGACAGTAGACGACTGGAAAAAAGGTGATGTGGTCGGACGAGTCACATTACACATTGTTTTGCACCGATGGACCCCTCATGCTTTGTGAACACAGTTCAAGCTGCAGGAGGAGGTGTCATGGTATGGGCTATGTTTTGTTGGTATGGCAAGGGTCCCCTGATATTCCTTGACAGTCGGGTGAAAGCCAAAGGTGCATTTGTACCCAAATGGTTACGGGTTCTTCATGGACGACAATGCTACTGTCCATCGAGCAAGAATTGTTCAGGAGTGGTTTTCTGAACATGACACCGAGTTGCAAGATCTGCCGTGGCCAGCGCAAAGTCCGGATTTGAATCCGATCGAGAATGTTTGGGACATGTTGGAAAGAGACATTCGTCTAAGGCATCCGCTTCCGTCTACTCTGCAGTACCTGAAGGTCTCTCTGACGAATGCATGGTCTGCGGTTACCTTACCTGCATTGCAATATCTTGTAGAGTCCATGCCAAACCGCGTATGTTCTGTAATTACAGCCAAAAGAGGGTCAATACCATATTGAACGAAGGTTTTTCATTTATTGGCCGATGTGTGGTCCATATGGAATCACTGGAATATTTTAATGCAAAGATATGGCATGTTATCCATAGTTGATTGCTACCATAGCTTATTTCTGTTAGACATATTGTTATCAATAGCTAATTGCGGATCGTTCGCTTCAAAATTTATGTAGGTATATTGAAAGTGTTTTAAAATAAGCGTTGTTCTACAGGTATTGGACATTGAAACTGAAACACCTGGTAGAAATCCAAAATCTTTATTTAATAAGGTGTTGGGGCACCGTGGGCAGCCAGCACAGCAGCAACACGTCTTGGGAAGGATCGGTAGAGGTCCTGCACAGTTTGCACCCCAGACCATTACTGATCCACCTCCGTGTTTGACTGTGGGTGCCAAGCAGTCTGGGTTGTAGGCATCAGAGGGACTCCTCCAGACGAATACCCTCCCTGTTGTTTGGAAGACAGTGTAGCTGGACTCATCCGAGAATATGACGCGTTTGAGGTCATCCAACGTCCAGGTTTTATGCGTCCGG
>JAHWFO010080604.1:0-24079 GCA_023313115.1 Rhysida immarginata | reverse complement strand
AGTGTATATTTCAACAAGACAACGCCAGACCGCATGCAGCGCGCATAACTTCTGCATGGCTACGTCGGCAGTGCATTCGTATGTTGGATTGGCCCCCTTGCAGCCCGGATCTGTCGCCTATAGAAAACGTTTGGCGTATTATTAAACGAAAACTACGACAGCGACGACCACGGACAGTTGAACAGCTGAAAACCTATATCCAACAGGAATGGGACAGAATTCCGGTTACGGTGTCATCGATGCCCAGAAGATTACAGTGTGTCATCAAGAGGAGAGGTGACGCCGTGCTGTCCCAACTTTTTTGAGAGTGTGTTGCACGAGCCAAACAGGAAAACCACCTGTATCTTTCTTTAAGCATATAAGAAGATATGTGATCCCATGCCTAATTTATCGTTTATGTAATGTAATGCGTTGAAATAAACGGCAATACAATAATCCAAACAAATGTGTTGGAGTTCTTCTTATATGTTGCACTGTCCCAACTTTTTTGGAAATGAGTACTGTATCATACTCCCTTCTGATATAGAGTCAGGTACTCCAACTTAGATACATAGCCTGTGAATAAGTGAGTATATCTGTACTTCGGTCTCCTTCAAAACAGCTGGACTATTTGATCTCAAAAAAATTCTAGAGATTAAGAATTCATATCCATCGAAACGCCACTGAAGAAAAGAACGAGTATTGCTCAGAGAGAAGCTAAAAGACAACCTTATCCGGGTGTCGGAAACATCTGAAATAAATGAGTATTAATTCATTTTAGCTATAAAAAAATACAATCTTCAAAAAGCTGCAGAATGCATATGGAAATAAAGCCAATAGGGTAACACGCACAGAAGGCTTATTCAAATAATAAAATAATAAGCTCATTTTTATCAGCCTATAATAGAACTAGAGAGGTCAAACTTTGCAACCTTTAAATTTGAGACAGCGACCTGTAGTAATCTGTTAAACTAACAGTATAAATAAGGAGATATTTGTCTATAATTGTGCACTATTTATAGAAGCTGTGATCTCAAAGAGTATGAATTATTTGAGCCCCTAATTAATAATTTGACCGTTATCAGAGGTATACAAGTCAAAATCAAAAATCTGTGGACAACCTTATTTTTAAGTTAATGGTTTTCTTTATTGAGCTGTAGATGAATAATTATCAGACCTACAACCATGAAATACATAAGACGGATTGTTTATTCAAATATCATGCTTGGCATAAAAAAATCAAAAAAATTATTAAACAAAACTTAAAATAAAAGCCACAAAATAATCAAATCTTGTGTCAAAATACTGTGGACACAAAAAAAATCATAATACTGTGGACAATGAGGTAATTTGCATAAGGATCAGTTCACTATCGAATTATAGGTGTAAGGTTTATACTTTTACATTACTTAAAAAAATGGCTTCAACAAAAGCAATACCACTCGAAATTCATGAACGCATTATTGAATGCCATAAACACAAAGAATCAATCAGAAAAATTGTTATACTAGGGCGGACTGCGACTCGCGAATCGTTTTCTTGACCAATAATTTAGAGCGAACCGTTATTGATTGTTAAGAAAATGACTAACTAAATTCTTTAAATTGATATTAATTTTTATTGTTGAAACAATTTCATTTTAAACTGCGTAATTTGGCAAGTTCTTCACGCCTAACCTTCCACGATGCATGGTTGTTGATATTAATCAACCGCGGCTTTGCAAATGCCGGTTCGATCATTAAACCGTTGATGGTCTTCACTCGTGAAAATGCCACGTACGACAAGCCAAGTCCAAATTCTGAATCACCAATGTCTATGACTGCTTTATCAACAGTGATTCCTTGTGCTTTGTGTCTGGTGATTGCATAGGCTAACTTAAGCGTACAAGATACTCCTCCTTTTTTGAAGCCAACGGCGATCGGTAAAATGGGAACTGCTTCATTGGTTAATGTTGGTCCAGTATAGGTTGCGAATTTGACGAGAATGCACATCGGCAGTTCATTCAAGTGGTTGCGAGTTTCAGTTGGCGAGTAGACAATGTCGACAACCAAACCAAAAAGATATTGTGATTACGCTGTCAACTTCGAAATTTGGCCTTAAAAATCGAATGTGCAGAGCAAAATTTGCGAAGGGCTTCGCCGTATTTTGTATGTCAAAAATTCTATTTGCACGCGCAATGTTTGTTTACGTTTTTCTCAATGCATTCCTATGGGAACAATTGAAGGGTGATTATTCCTCGATGGTAGGTCGGATTTGAAAAATTTTTTTTTCTTGACCATCACCATGGTCATGCGCATGCACGTGCAAATTTTCATTGTTGTGACTATTACGTGTCAAAAGTTTTATGCGGTCATCGAATTACACTTGGCGACTGTTAACAGAGCTTCGCTTACGCTTCGCTCTAAAAAAACAGGTGACAAAAGTTCTAAGAACTCGATAAAATGGTCTCAAAAATCGATGGTGCAGAAAAAAATTTGCGAAGGGCTTCGCCATATTTTCTATGTTGAAAAATCTATTAGCGCGTGCAATTGTTTGTTTACATTTTTTTCAATGCATTTCAATGGGAACAGCTAAATGGAGATTATTCCTCGATGGCTGAACCGATTTTTAAAATTTTTATTTAGTGACCATCAGGATGGTCATGTCCAGCTGTGTGCAAAATTTCATTTGTCTATGTTCTCTGGTTCAAAAGTTTTATGCGCACAAAGAATTTTGATTTTCGCCTGATAACAGAGCTTCGCTCTAAAAATTAAAACTATCAAAAAGTGAAGATCACAAAACAGTAAACCAGTTTAAAACAGTCGGCAATGTTGAAATTAAGCCAACAGGGCTAACCAGAACTGAGTCAACAGTGGTCAGCCAGCATCGGGAAAACTGTATCTGTATCAACCACATATCGCCGTATCCATCAACTTGGGTATAAATTTTAAACTCCTAAAATAAAACCATTTTTCACAAAGGTGCAAAAGTATAAACGTGTGAAGTGGGCAAAAGAGCGAGCCGATTGGTCTATTGAACAATGGAACAAAGTAGTATTTAGTGATGAATCCACATTTCAACTTTCTGTGTGTAACCAAAGTGGGGGAAAAAGTGCTGAGAAAAAAAATGAGGCTAATGAGTCTAATTGTACAAAAAGAAGTGTTAAGTTTCCAGCATCATGCATGGTCTGGGGTTGTGTAAGTCCCAAAAGGACTGGAAAATTACATTTCTTTGAAGGAACTATGAATGCTGAGAAATATGTAAGCGTTTTGGCAACCAGCCTTCTTCCATCAATCGCCTCATTTCGCCTTGGTCGTACCAGCATCTTTCAGCAGGATGGAGCATCCTGCCACACAGCCAAGTCAACCGAGGAATGGCTTGTAAGAAAACGAGTGAATGTTATGGAATGGCCTGCGAATTCTCCAGACATGAACCCTATAGAACAACAATGGATGAATTAAGAGTTCAGGTGCAGGATGCATGGAATAAAATAGCACCAGAAACATGCAGCAAGCTGATATCTTCCATGCCACGAAGAATAAGTGCACTTCTTAAGGCACATGGAGATGCCACTAAATACTGAGTGTGCATTGTGCAGCTAAAATAGCATTGTCCACAGTATTATGATTTTTCTTTTTTTATGTCCACAGTATTTTGACACAAGCTTTGATTATTTTGTGCCTTTTATTTTAAGTTGTGATTAATATATTTTTTTGATTTTTTATATCAAGCATGATATTTAAATAAACAATCCGTCTTATGTATTTCATGGTTGTAGGTCTGATAATTATTCATCCTGAAGGCCTACAAGAGATCTAACAGTGAAAACCTTCACACACATTTTCCTCTCATTTGCATTTCTGATGGACTTTTCTAATTCTTTAAAAGCCTTTCCTTATCTCCAACACCTGCACTCTGTCTCTGTAATAGAATATTAAAATAAATATTTCCAAAATCTACGTGTCGTGGTGTATTTGCATATGTGTGTTTATATGTGTGTTTTAAGATTATACTGACGAGCTTTAAACACCCGGGAGAGTGTAGGGAAAGAAAGAAAGGTGGAGGGGGATAGGAGGGCGCAAGCCAGCCACGTCGCCCTTCATTGACTCCCCTGCAACGAGAAAGAGCCTATTTAACCAGCCCAAGATCAATATCTTTGAAACAGTCCATGAAAATTTTCTTTCAAAAGCCTCCCCTGCCATGAAAAGCTTTCAAGAGCCCAACGCCGCTCTCATATTCTTCGCTCCCACCAGAGACCGATTGTGATCCCAGTGTTTATTGCTTTCTTCTCCCCCCCTCCCCTCCCCTCTCCGTTATTGACTTCGTTTTATTTTGATTATTGAAGTAATGCCCTCTGAGATCTCAACCTTTTGGAAAAGAAATTAAACTTTATATAAATGGCGGGAAAAGCATAGGACTTCAATGACGTCGATTTACATTCTACTGATTTGGTAATACGGCAGTGAAACATTCCAATATCCGTAAATCTTGATGAAATATATTTTCTCCTTCGTAATTGTAAGATTAATTAGGCGTTTCAGTTTTGACTTATTATTATAATAGATCACATTATTTAGATTGAAATCAATTTGATTGAACGCTTGTTATCTTCATTAAGCTATCTTGGTTTAATTATTTTAATATGGCATGACCAGGAAACCAATGTGATCTCAAATCATAGTGATATGCTAGAGATTATCAAAGTGCTCTTCCATGACGTCTATGCAAAGTTGTAGCCTTACAAGGCCAGACTGTAATCTTCTATAGTATAGTCCATAGAGCTGAATTTACTGCTTGTGCGAGATCTTGGACCCGACGAAAATCAATCAGTACGTATAACGAGGTATAGGTGTATTTACTTTTGTACATATAATTTAATTTTCTTTTGTTCTCAGTTCATTGTTCATAAATCATCATTTTTGGTTTAAATTAGTGATGTCAAGATCCGGATAATTCAAGATCCGGATATCCGGATCTTTTTTTCGGACCTAGGTCCGAGAACCGGATGTTGGTCAGAAATCCGAGATCAGGAAATTGTGTATATGCAAACTTTTTCTGAAAGCTTTTATTAAGTGATAGCCTAGTCCTCTTAAGTCCTAATTAGTCTTAATACGCATCCAGCGAAAGGATCCGAAATCCGGATCCGATATCCGAAATCTGGATCCGATATCAGGGATCCGATATCCGGATCCAACGGACATCACTAGTTTAAATGATTATGAAAGGTTTGGAGAAGGCTTTCTAGGCTGTTTCTCGTTTTCTTGCATTTCGTGCATACTTTGTTGATCATAGTTCAATTTTTAACATAACAAACAATCGTTAAAAACTTATTCTACGGTTTTTTGTTTTTTCTTGAGAAGACGTGTATTTTTCGAAATATTAGATCTTTCCGGGACATTTTATTCACCCGGTATAAATATTTGATAATATTAATTACCGCTTTAATTCACTCGTATTTTTACGTTTACGGCCAAACAAAATTGCTGAATATAGGTCTATAAAACTGTAATTAGAAAAGGAAACCATATTTCATGCAGTGAAATTTAAAGCGAGAAGAAATCCTCGTTCTTTTGTTATTCCACTTCAGCGATTTTTCACTGTGTAAGATGCTCACATAGCCATACCTAAGGCTGCGTGCGAGTCGTATAATTTCAAGAAGACTTTGATTTGAACCATTCAAACATGCTATCAAATCTACATTAAAACAATTCGAAATGAATTGATCTGTTTCTCGAGTCATTCGAGCCTTTATCGAATTCATTTGAACTAGCATTGAAGTTTGGCTGCTGTGTGATTCATTCAATTAATTTGTATTCAACAGCTTTTGAATACCTTATTCGAAACCTATTCGACTGGACTTTGAATATTCCTTTCGAAACCATTTTAACATATTTCTTTTGAACATACCTTAATTTTCTTCACTTTTCTCAACATATTTGTTGTAATGTTTCCGTATGAAAGACCTAGATGAGGAATTTGGTTCCATTTCTAGCACTATTGTTCTAACGTTAAAGTTAACGCTGCAGTCGTACGCGTACGAGTGGTTCTGAAATCTTTGAATTTCAATTAGGTATTTTAACTAATTGAAACTGCATTTCCAATGTCCCCGAAGATTTCTAATGGATTAGTCCGCCTTAATCACCGAAATGAGCTATTATTATTTTTAAGTAGTTATAAGCTTGTTATATGCTATTAATCATAAATAGATCCTGAAAATATTTAAGTTACACTATTCAGACCCCCTCTAGAGCCCATTCTGCTGATCGGATTTTGATTAAACTTGGAATATACATTATATAAACCATGGGGAAGCGATTTTTCCAATAAAATAAATTAGTTCACATTTTGAACCACTAGGTGAAAAAGTGGCGCATAAAAAACATCACCGAACATGCAAATTCGAATAGAAATCATGTTTTTGGCCACAAATGAATTCACAAACGAATGAAGCCGTATCGGTGTACTCTATAATCCAATTTTAGTGACTAGAATACTAAAGTGCATGACAAATGCGAATTCCCAATAAAGTCTCCTTATGATGTACAGAAACTCCTATACAGAAGTCTTTGGGTACACTACAACACCATGAAGGAAAGTTATGGTCATGCCTCAGCTGCTCTCAACAACAATTGCTACATCAGGAAAACTAATAGTCACACATTTCCAGCAGGTCAATGTCTACCAGCAGCACAGGTACGATGGCAGATACCTTTTCTTCTTTGGCCTACACGTTGTCGCCTATTGATCATGTACGGGATAATGGACACTGGGCTCGTCAAGATCCTCCAATTCCAATCAACAGTGGAATAGCGAGGATGCAACTGCACAGGAACACCACAACCACTTTGATTCGATGTATGATTTATGCTACAGGTATATTATTATTAGGTTTATTATTTCACGACATTTTTCCAAGTGTTAGTTATTTTCAAAATTCGTACTTTTATAAATCTATCCGTACAGTCACATCAAAATTCGTACTCTGTACGGAAAAATCGTCAAAGTTGGCAGGTATGCTCTCATTTTCATGAACATTTTCTTGAAAATCTTTAAAAATTAGCAGTATCTGGAGATAATGGCGAGTTAGCGGACTATTTAGAAAGAGTGGAAAGGCGACAGAGGAAGCAGTCTCTTCGCTTTGTACGGTATTACTTTCGGTGAGCAAGTTGATACTAAGGCTGCGTGCGAGTCGAATAATTTCAAGAAAACTTTGATTTGAACCATTCGATCATGCTTTCAAATCTACATTAAAACAATTCGAAATGAATTGATCTGTTTCTCGAGTCATTCGAGCCTTTATCGAATTCATTTGAACTAGCATTGAAGTTTGGCTGCTGTAACGAATTGTGTGATTCATTCAATTAATTTGTATTCAACAGCTTCTGAATACCTTTTTCGAAACCTATTCGAATGGCTTTTGAATATTCCTTTCGAAACCATTTGAACATATTTCTTTTGAACATACCTTAGTTTTCTTCACTTTTCTCAACATTATTGTTGTAATGTTTCCGTATGAAAGACCTAGATGATGAATTAGGTTCCATTTCTAGCACTATTGTTCTAACGTTAAAGTTAACGCTGCAGTCGTACGCGTACGTGTGGTTCTGAAATCTTTGAATTTCAATTAGGTATTTTAACAAATTGAAACTACATTTACAATGTCCCCGAAGATTTAGTCCGCCATAAACACGGAAATCAGTTATTATTTGTAAGTAGTTATAAGCTTATTTTCGGATGTATTCGAAGGTTTCAGGACTGATCAGCCTCCTTGAATCGAATTAATCAAATGGACTTGATTTCAATTCAAGTGTTTTTGAACTTTTTCCGAATCCATTTAATTGTTAACACTCGTACGCAGCCTTAGCCATGCCCATATCTTGTATAAAGAATAGCAGCATTAAATATGCCTCAGTATAGGAGAAGCCGCAAGCGATCGATGCAATGAAAATGCCCGCTAAAAGGGTCAATCGTTCATATTTAACCTCAATCCTTTTTCAAGGCTCCCTCATTATACCCTTTTGATGAATGTAAAACATCTCTCCCCAAGTCTAACCTCCTTGTAGGGGTCTTCTTCCCAAGTGACACCGCTTCTGTTAAGAAAGTTTCATTATCTTCCGCAAAGGCATTGGATCTGATCAGAAGGGGTGGAAGGAGAACATGTTAAAGGCGGATATCTGCTCGACTGTTCTCTTACCATATGGATAACATCAGGGTTCTTGGGTAAAAGGGAAAGGAATGGCAAGAGAAGACCCCTCCCGTTTCCTTTTCCCCTATAGTGAAAACTACTTAACAGACTCAGTGGGTGTAGAAGGTTGCGACGATATACAATACGCAGATGTTTCCATCGTTTCGGATAAAGTAGGAAAAGCGGGGGCGAATGGGAGAACGTTTTCTGCAGAGAGAAAATGGAAAGTTTCAGAATACTTTACGGCACAAAGTTTTCAAAAGTATATTAAAATTTGTTTGGATTTTGTTATTTCACTGAAAGTTTCGCTTTTGTTGGGCAACGTTAGAACGTGCGAAATCTTTATACTTCACATAACAAAAACTCATAGCTTGGCAGTTGATAATAATATTTCCTACTGAAATCAACAACTTCTTATCACTTGTGTGTGAAGCCATCTGTTTAACAGTATATTATTTACACTGAGGGAAATGAGGAAGTCTTGATGTCATATGAACCTCTATAATATTTATGGCGAGCATGATTTACGTTGTTAATGAATCGAATCGCGTTGAAGTCTTCAAATTCCATTCACTCCAAACCTACATTTGACCTTTTCTGAATAAATTACAAGTTCTTTATAATTTTCCGGACATTGGGTAAAGTGAAAAACATAACTGCTTTCAGATGACTCGGCTCAGTCGGGGTCAACATAGTCTAAAACTAAAGTAGAGTGCCTATAATAAGAACATGGCCATGAGTGGTGTTGAATACAGTTTTTAATAATAAAATGTATTAAACTCTTCCAGAGCGTTATTTATTTACTATTTATTTTCTTAAGTAATTATTTTATTTTTTATATTTAATTAGAATTCTAATAATTTTTAATCGTTTATCGCAATTTACTTGTTCAAACCAATTATTCCGAACCGTAACATTGAAACCGCTTGTTTCGAACTCACAGAATTTGTATCATCTGAAATATCTGCGAATAAATTCGTGGCATCTCTATTTATCGATTACACAAGCTTTCGACCCTATTCCTCACCATATTCTATTTTTCAAACTGTCCACTTTCTTTAAGATGCGTGGTTCTTCCCTCTCTTGGCTGATCGATTTGCTAACCAATCGTCGCTACTACTTCAACATCTTCAACAAATCATCATCACTCGAAACTTAGATGTTCCTCAAAGATCAATTCTTTCTCCTTGACTACACTGGTGGCCAAAAGTTTGGACCAACCAGCAATATTCAGGGAAGAAACAAATTTAATTCTGCGTCGTTGCTTTTTTATTACCTTAAATCAAAATAAGACTGGCCAAAAGTTTGGACCATCATCACAAACATGCAAATAATTTGCATATTACAAATCATCGTCTTGTGTGGTGAGCACTATAACCATCTTATGTAATGTACAATGTTAACTGAAGGCCAACGAGAGCGAATTAGACATTTTAACAAACAATTTACAAACTTCAAAACAGTTGCTGAAATCTCCCGTGTAACTACCAATCTTTATCAGAATTTTTAAAAATGTTAATTGGAAAATAGGACGGAAATAGGACGACCTTGTGCACTGACGCGAAGAGACAAATCAAAAATTAAGAGACATGTTAGACATGATATTACATCTGGGCATGTAGTCAACACCACACAAGTCAAACTTAATCTGCAACTTGCTGCCTCAAGAAGAACATTTCGCAGCGAACTACGTGCTCAGAACTTTGCCTATGAAATTATACCCAAAAAGTTGCCACTAACACAGAAACAAACGCAGGATAGACTGGAGTTTGCCAAGACACATCTGCTTGAAAACACAGACTTCCAATTGGTTGTTTTTTCCGATGAAAAACGAATCAGCTTGGATGGTCCTGATAATATAGCTTCTTGTGAAAAGCATCGTGATAAAGAATCACTTGTTCTATACGAATTAAGCGGCTAATGGGTGGTAGTGGAGTGATGATTCTGGGTGCCATTGGAAGCAACGGAAAGTTGAAGATTCACATTATAGATGGACATTGCACAACAGCTCAATATAAAGATGATCTTCACAATGTGTTCATCCCTTTGTGCAAAGTCTGGTTTAAGCAAAAACCATGGATTTAGCAGCAGGACAGTCCTGCAATCTATACTGCACGAGTTGTGAAAGCCTATTTTGAGAGCAATAACATTTCCACTTTTGCTTGGACTGTTCGAAATCGAGATCTCAATATTATTGAGAATGTGTAGCATCGCATAGAACAAAAAATTTACCAAAATATTTAGTACAAATCTCGAAAACAACAAATAGCAGCCATTCAGAAAGCTGTTAAGCCAAATGTTATTAAAAGCTTGTTTAATTCTATTTCAGGTCGTTTGTCAAATGTTGTAGAGTCAAAATGATCTCAAATATCAAAATAATTCATTAGTTAATGATGTAATACTTCTTTCCCTTTATGGTATACAAATGTGGTCCAAACTTTTGGCCAGTCCTATTTTAATTTTACGTAATAAGAAACAATAAATTTGTTTCTTCCCTGAATATTGTTTCATATTTACTTAGAGTTGTTGGTGTAAAACAATTTTCGTATAAATTCAGTTTTTCTTGACATTGCTGGTTGGTCCAAACTTTTGGCCACCAGTGTATATAATTTATTAGGACCGATAGGTATTTATGTTATCACGATGTGCGTCCGTCTGTCTGTTGGTGCTCTAGCTTTCGAACGCTTGCGAATTTTCGACTTCCGTATCCGCGATCCGCCAATAGACTGAGTTCGTTGGTGGAAAAAATCGGTGAAATACTTCCGGTTCAAAAGGTCAAAAATAATATAGGGGACCACGTTTTTCACTTTACAATTCCATGTTACAGCTTTGGCATTCCATAGCTAAAGCAGAGAAAAAGCTTGTGAATTAAGTGAAGACACGTGAAAAACTGGTTCAAGGGTGTGTGATTTAGTGGTACCATTATGGGTCCACTGGAAACTTTCAATGCTAACATATGGCAAGTATTATATCAAACAGCTTGAAATAACATGTCATTATTGAATATTAACGTAAAATAAATGATAGTCGACATAGGTTCAATGGTATGTGGTTTCATGGAACCACTAAGGTTCAGGGGAAACTTTCAAAGCTCAGATTTGGCATGTAATATATCAAACAACTTAGAAGGATGTGTAATGAATGAATATATCCTAAAATTAATGATAGTCGAAATTGGTTCAATGGTATGTGATTTAATGGAACCATTATCGTCCATTCGATACTTTCAATGCTAACTTACAGCATGTAATATATCAAACAACTTGGAATGATGTGCCATGAATGAACATAACGTAAAATTAATGATAGTCGAAATTGATTCAAAGGCACCTGGTTTCGTGGAACCATTATGGTTCATCGGAACTTTCAATGCTAAAATATGGTTCAAAACTAAAATATAGCATGTAATATATCAAACGACTTGGAATGATGTGCCATGAATGAATATAACGTAAAATTAATGATAATCGAAATTTGTTCCATGATTCGTGTTTTAATGATACCATTATGAAACCATTGGAAACTTTCAATGCTAAGATATGGCATGTAAGTACATACGCTTTATATTCTCTAAAGTTAGTTTTTGTTAGGCAAATTTTAACAATAGCTTGTTGCTAATCATTCCTTCAATGGTACATGCTTACGTAAAAATGCGTTGGCAATAGTTTATGAAGAAAGAATTGGCCCTTACACAGAACGCTTCAACAATTAATTTGGGAATGCTTTCAAATTAAAAGATTCGTATATGTTTTAATCTATAGAGAATTGCCACTTTCTCCATTTAACTTTTCAGGTATTTTTATTCCGTTTGAACTATACATTTCCCTTGAAGTACGCCTTGCTTAGCAACTAGAAGCATCCTTAGCAACTTCATCTAATTCTTAACAACGAAAGGCTTCTTTAGAAATCAAATGCTTTCGTTTTCGTTCTCGAATGCTTTAAAATGCTATCGGTCCTGGGCATTTCGGTTGCCTGACCTGTTTACTTTTTAATTTAATATTCAATCTGTTAGTCCATCAATTTTACATCCCGACGATGTAACATTCCTATTTTCCAACTCATTAGTACAATTAAGAAAGTTTTATTTACTTCAACTAGGACCACGCTAACTCGCTATTATGGGTAAAACTATGCCTATGTTCTTCTACCAACGAAACAAGCGTATATTCCTACCAACATTATTATATGCAAGGGAGGTACTGTATATTGGTAAACCCTACCAAGCGATTTAAAAATCGGGGAGGGGGGTTGATAGGAGGTTGTTATAATATTTATTTTCCTAAATACAGTGCGCTGTAAATATAGTACATGTAACAAATTACTTCCTATAATCGTAGAAACAGTTGATTTGGGCATATCGAATATCGTAGGAAGTTTACATACTGTCAAGGATTCCAGGATAGGATTTTTAATACACCTGCTCCGACTCTGCTTATGGAGTAAAAAATTTTGGATTTTAGAAATTCTGACTTCATATTCTTAAAAACCATCAAAAAGTAGAATAGGAATATCTCTAAGACCCACCCTCTGTCTCTTTGAAGCAATTTTTATTTTTTTTTTCGAAAAATCCCGCGGCACACAGTTTGAGAAACAATGCCGTAGTTGGAGAGGCATCCATTAGGAGCATTTTAAAAGAATTTTTACTACGACGGTGGGTTGAAAAGTAATGCCTCCATGGCTGTAACTTTTTTATTTTTTAACCGATTTTCAAAATTCTTTTTGTATCTGATACTCACATTTCTCCTTTATGTAATGCATTATTCACTTTTCGACATAGTCCCCATCCCTTTCCACGCATTGTTCCCACGCGTGACTAGTCGGAGAGGAATTCCGGGGTTGTCGTCGACACGAGGATTGAATGGCAGCTTTGGATCCTCTTCTGCAGCACGATAACGCCACACATCATAGGGGGTTGCAGCGCCTACAGTTCAAAGATGAAAAAGTGCAGTACAAAAATGAAAGACTTTGCACCTTGCGACTTTCACCACTTCCCAAAGAGGAAAGAGCACCTTAAGGGGCAGGAGTTGCGTTCTGACGACGAGGTGAAACCTGCCGTTCGGTCTTGGTGTCGACAACAACCCCGGAATTCCCCTCCGACGGCTTCACCCGACTAGTCACGCGTTGGTACAATGCGTGGAAAGGGATGGGGACTATGTCGAAAAGTGTATAGTGCATTACATAGAGGAAAAATGTGAGTATCAGATATAAAAAGAATTTTGAAAATCGGTTCAAAAATAAAAAAGTTCCAGCCATGGAGGCATTACTTTTCAGCCCACCCTCGTATATTAATTTTAAGGTTTTTTTCATGTGTTAATTTTTTTTCTGCATATTCACATTCTGGGTTTCAGATACATCTATTGCAAAATTTCGTCAAAAAAAAACCCGAGCATGTCAGCAAGTTTAAAATAACATGCTGAAGTAAAAATTATTGTATTAAAAGAAAGAAAATATTCTACACTAGAACCGTAAAATTTGTAACTAAATATCCAATATAAGAACAGGTTTAATATACTACTGTTTATAAAAATCGCAACACCCTGATGGAATGGTCTAATCCATATGCAATTTGTAATATTTGCATACAATAGGTCAGAGTATAAATGATTAGATTTTCAGAGTAATTGCTTGTAAGAACACCATGCCTCGACGACGACGAAGGGTACCATATCAACAGCTGACAGACTTTGAAAGAGGACGCATAATTGGTCTGCGTGAAGCGGGATGGTCGTATCGTGACATTGCTGCTCGTGTAGGACTTAATGCAACGACAATTATGCGTGCATGGAGGCAGTGGAGCGAAGAGAACAGGGCACACCGAAGACCAGGCTCAGGAAGACCCAGCACGACGACACCGCGAGATGACAGACACCTCTATCGCATGTGTGTAGCAGATCGTACAGCCACTTCCACAGTGTTAGCACAACAGTGGGGTGCTACAGTAGGCAGGACAATGTCTGCTAGCACTGTACGACGCCGTTTGATTTCCAGAGGATTGATGGCACGAGTACCATTGTTGCGGATTCCTTTGACTCAAAACCACCGGCGCCTCATGTTGCAATGGGCCCATCAACCTCGCCTTTTTCCAAGCACATCAGACGCCCTTGTTCCTCTGTCCTGCTCGTTCACCAGAAATGTGCCCAATCGAACATGTGTGGGACAGGGTTGCTCATCGATTGGCTCGTCAGACTCCTGCAGCAGCAACTGTGGATGAACTGTATACCCGTGTAGACAGAGCATGGCAGGACATTTACCAGGCCCTTATTCAGAGCTTGTTTGACTCAATGCCACGACGTTCAGAGGCTGTAATTGCATTCCACGGTGGTTTCACCCGATACTAATGTGACAATAAAACGCATTGTATTGACCTGAAAATCTAATGGTTTCTTTTCTGACCCATGATATGCAAATGCTCCAAATTTAATGCAGATTGGGCTATTCAATCAGGGTGTTGCGATTTTTTTAAACAGTAGTGTATTTTATATAATCCTTCATATTATTCAACGAAACAGCTAATTTTGAATTGTACTTAATCTATGGGGTTTTTAATTTATACCATATTACCAAAATGCCATTTATTTATTTATTTATTTATTTAGAATTAATTAAATTACCTTCACCCGTCACCCAAGATCTAGTATGGTCAGAGACCGACTAGTGAAGATGCCGGGTAAACACTAATTTAAATCAACTACACATCTAATGTAACTATCAGATTATAGAAAACAAAAATAGTAAAAACAAAAGGTGTTAATAATAGATTAGTCAAAGCAAATGGAGTAAGGTAATTGTTACTTAAAAAAACAGGACTAAATCAAACAAAGAATACAATGGCATAAGAATCTTAGAAGTAATAAAATCAAACTCAGAAATTGAGTTACATAATAATACGAGGGGCGATTGATAAATAAGGTCTCCATGGCTATCACTTTTTCATTTGTTAACCGATTTTCAAAATTCTTTTTGTATCTTATACTCACATTTGTCCTCTATGTAATGCACTATTCACTTTTCGACACAGTCCCCATCCTAAAATGTGTTAAACATTATATTTCTTTGTGAATAACGAAATTAGGTCTCTATATTGTCAGTTATTCCTATATTATCTTCGTTTTGCCATACAGGCTTATTCGCAGTTGGATAAAACATGGCAGCCGAGAGCCCCATGGCGGCACTCTCATTATACGCACTTTCCTCAATGCCACTATGCGAGAAAAAGGGGATAGCAGGTCCTGTCTATTTCATTTGGTTATAAATAAATTGTCACATTCACTTCGTGACTCTTCTATACGAGCACTTAGAGCAGTGACATTTTAAGAACAATTATATGAATTTATTTCTTTACTTAATTATTAATTGCTGGGACCCAAAGCACACATGCAGACAGTTTTATGTTCCTTATTTTCTATTATGATATAATTGGGTGGACGACAAATATACGAGGGTGGGCTGAAAAGTAATGCCTCCATGGCTGTAACTTTTTTGTTTTTTAACCGATTTTCAAAATTCTTTTTGTATCTGATACTCACATTTCTTCTCCACGTAAGGCACTATTCACTTTCCGACATAGTCCCCATCCCTTTCCACGCATTGTACCAACGCGTGACTAGTCGGGTGAAACCGTCCGAGGGGAATTCCGGGGTTGTTGTCGACACCAAGACCGAACGGCAGGTTTCACCTCGTCGTCAGAACGCAACTCATGCCCCTTAAGGTGCTTTTTCCTCATTGGGAAGTGGTGAAAGTCGCAAGGTGCAAAGTCTTTCATTTTTGAACTGCAGTTTTTCATCTTCGAACTGTAGGCGCTGCAACCCCCTCTGATGTGTGGCGTTGTCGTGCTGCAGAAGAGAATCCAATGTTGCCATTCAATCCTCGTGTCGACGACAACCCCGGAATTCCTCTCCGACGGGTTCACCCGACTAGTCACGCGTTGGTACAATGCGTGGAAAGGGATGGGGACTATGTCGAAAAGTGAATAGTGCATTACATAGAGGAGAAATGTGAGTATTAGTTACAAAAAGAATTTTGAAAATCGGTTAAAAAATTAAAAAGTTACAGCCATGGAGGCATTACTTTTCAGCCCACCCTCGTAGTATTAAGTTATTACAAACAATATCCTCGCATTACATGCCAAACAATATTTTTGCAACTAAGCCAAACTATTTTTTGTTATCTAAGTTAAGAATATCTTTAAATAGTTCTAATTAAATCCTAACTAGTGAAAATAATAGATTTCATATGAAAATTTATGTCTATTATAAAAAAAGTAAACCCAATTATGAATTTGAACTAATCTCTTTAGATATAGAAAATTGGTATTCAAATTACTTATTACCAGTGCCATAGGAATTATTAATTTTTTTTAACTGTTTTAATATTTGTTTTATTTCTATTTTTTTACATTAAAATGGAGTTATCATTTTTAAAAATTAATTATACAGAATTCAACTCCTACTCTTATACAGGGTGTTTTTGAATTGAGTATAGATTTTTTGGGAGATGATAGAAGAGGTCCGTTTACTTCCAATACTGCATTGAACAATCAAATGACACCGGGACCCAGTGTGCGTTGGTAGGCCTAGATTAGTTTATTTTAACAAATAACACACGTAATCTACTGTATGACTTTTAAAGTAATTGTTCGAAATGACCGCCATTTGCTTCATAGCACAATTCGCAACGCCTTATGATGGATTGATGTACGCGTGGAAACAGGTGATTTGCACGGTCGCTGATGTCACCTGCTGCCGCGACAACACGAGACGCCAATTCGTCTTCGGTGTCTACGGGTTCGGAGTACACCATTGATTTTATGCTTCCCCATAAAAAAAAATCCATCGGTGTGAGATCTGGCGATCTCGGTGGCCAAGCAACTGGTCCGCCACGACCAATCCAACGACCAGGATATGTCTCATTTAGGTAATCTCTAACTGCTCCTGTGTAATGCGAAGGTGCGCCGTCCTGTTGAAACCACATCAAATGTCTGGTCATTAGTGGAACATCTTCAAGAAGACCAGGGAGCTCCTCCTTCAGGAAACCAAGGTATGTTTGCCCGTTAAGACGGCGAGGTAGGAGATATGGCCAAATCAGGACATTGCGAATCATGCCAGCCCAAATTTTCAACGCAAAACGATGCTGAAAACTGTTAACATGTGTTGCACATGGGTTGACATGAGACCACAGATGACTATTGTAGCTATTGAACATTCCCTCTCGTGTAAACGTTGCCTCATCTGTCCACAAAACCATGGAAGGAAAGTCCGGAATCCTATTCTGTTGCTGCATATACCATTCCGCGAAAGCACGCCGGGGTCCATGATCATTGGGACATAATTCCTGCATCTTTCGAAGCTTGAACGGATGTTGCAGGTTGTCATGTAAAATGTTCCATACAGTGGTATGACCAGTATTCAAAGCAGCTCCGACCGCACGAGTACTTGTCGATGGATTTCGGTTAAACCTTTCCAAAACTTCATCCTCTAATTCAGGGGAGCGAAACCACCGACGACGTCCACGCTGATGATTATCATGAGCGAATGCGCCTGTTTCTCTTAAACGACGATCTACTGCTCCAAATGTTCGTGACTTGGGAAGAATTCTGTTGGGATAACGTTCAGCATATAAACGCCTTGCACCATCCATGGTACCAGCAGCACCGAGACACAGATGCAGGCCATGTAAAACGATTCATACTGTTTGTTTAACTTTACATCAAGTGAACTTTTTAAAACAAATCTTTACCTACTGCTTTCCCAGAATGCGATTAGTTCATTTACAATCGTATTTTACAAAGGGGTTGGATACCATGGAATCTCCTTGACGAAGTTTGTCCTAAGACTTTTCAACAAACAAGCACGTGCACCTTGAAATTTCTTTGCAAACAATTACTTTAAAAGTTATTACAGTAGATTGCTTGTGTTAATTGTTAAAAATAAAATAATCTTGGCCTACCAATGCACACTGCGTCCCGGTGTCATTTAATTGTTCAATGCATTATTGTAAGTAAACGGAGCTGCGGGGACCCCATGTTCATATGACAAAAAATACTTCTAAGGACCTCTTCTATCATCTCCCAAAAAATCTGTACACAATTCAAAAACACCCTGTATATTTTATAACTATCGCTTAAATGTAGAAGCGCGCGCACAAAATTGAATGTTGCAGGATGTTTGTCACGAGGTTGTAGGTATATTGGAACTTTTAATGCTAGGCTATGGCATGTAATATATCAAACAGCCCGGAATGACTTGTTAATTTCATATTGAACATTAAAACGAGATGTAAAGCACCTGTAATATTTCTGCTCACCGAACTGGACAGTTCTGGAACTTATTCTTATTTTTTGTCTCTGTCTTGGAATTATTCTAATGTTTTGTCACCTTCAGTTTGTTTAATTAGAATTTGCATAGTTGAATAGGTTTCATCTAGTTATTAAAGGAGCTATAACGTAACAGAACTCCTGACAACCAGTTCTCTTAAGAAACTACAGTCTGTAACATTGCTATGGAATCCATGCATAATTTTCGATTACGCTGTATATTTATTACATATTATACAGCACCATTACCTGTGTACAGCACTCTTAGCCTATTAACATTTTAGAAAAAGTATTAAAAATTCATTTTCATCAATTTCAAAAACAATACGCAAAAAAGTCAGTTTTTTAATGTAACAATTCTATGGAATCAGAAGTGGAAACTTTTAAAATATTGTATCTACCTTCTGAAAATGGAACTGAACTATATGCAAATTACCTTTTATTTGTTACTGGAAAGTAAATGTTTTCTTTCTCCACAATGCCAGGCGGTTCAGTGTTGACAGCTTGAAATCAGAAAGATCTTCAAGTTTTATGCTCAAGGATTAAGTCAAAGAGCAATTGCTAAAAAGATAGGAAGATCTCAGTTTATAATTTTTTGTCAAAGGGTGACAATTATGGTACTTCCAAAAGAAGATCTAAGGCTAAAAAGCTCAACACTAGAGATCACTCACAGAAGAATATTTCGTATGGCAACGAAAGAACAATTATCAGTACGACAGATTGCAGCTGCTCTACCTGTACAAGTGTCCCACCAGACTGTCTGGAGAAGTCTTCACGAAAACACCAACGTCAACTATTCCAAATGTCTTAGAAAACCACGACTAACAGAAGCTCACCGACATGCACGACTTGAATGGGCTAAAGATAAGATGTCCTGGGTGGAACAATGGAGCAACATCGTTTTCTATGGCGAAAAGAAGTTTAACTTAGACGGACCAGACGGAAATGCATGTTACTGGCATGATCCGAGGACTCCCCCCAACATTCAGTTCAGCAGGAACTTTGGAGGGGGATCTGTCATGGTGTGGGCAGCATTTGGCTACAACGGAAAATCAGATCTTGTGTTTGTGGAAGGAAGATTGGACTTCAAAAAGTATCAGACATTGCTTTATGATCATTTAATACCATTTGGCCCTTTGATTGGTACGTGGAAATTTCAACAAGACAACGCAAGCTGCCATGTTTCAAAAGCAATGAAAACATGGTTCGTTGATGAACAAATTGAAATAATTAATTGGCCATCATTAAGTCCGGACATGAACCCCATAGAAAATATATAGGGTACCATGGTATCGAAAATTTATGCTAAAAAGAAACAGTTTGATCATGTTAACGAGCTGAAACTCGCTATTTTAGAGGCATGGACAACTTGCAGTTCTCCAAAAGCTAGTTGAATCAATGCCCAACAGAGTGTTTCAATTAATTTCAGCAAAAGGTGGTTCAACTAAATATTGAATTGTAGTTTTCTTTAAACTTTTATTTGTGATTCCATAGAACTGTTACAGTTAATTAATGGGTTTTTTGTTTATTGATCAAACAATGTTTTTGTTTTTTTGTTTGTTTGTTTCATTAAACATCTTTATGGTTTACAAACATATCTAACATTCAGCATTTTGATATATGGATAATTTGAAAAGTTACTTTGAAATATGCCTTGATTCAATAGCAATGTTACAGACTGTAGTATCAAGTTTTCCTCTAAAATATTTAGGAAATGAAAACAGTTCCCCACGAACCTTGTTACTTTTCTTGCTATTTTTGGACAACTACAAGTCATGATTACCTCTCACGAGGCAACTGGCATTGTTCGAACTCAATGAAGCAGAAAAGAGAAACTTTTCTTTCAACAAGAGTTGGGGTTGGGAGGACGAAGAGAAAAATTGTTAAACCATCATCTGGGATTAATAGAAAAAATAAAGTGTGGTTGGGTGTGTGTGTGTGTGTGTGTGTGAGAGTGAGTGTGCGGAAGAGCAAACAGAACGCCCAGAAGGAACCTTTATCCCCGTTTTTCTCCTCCTCCTCCTCCTCCTCCGTCATTCAATTCCCATCTCTTTTAACCTGTGGATTCTGTTTGAATAGGAAGGATGTGGAAAGGGGAAACGAAAAGGAAAAAAAAAAAGAATAGGATCTCTGGTGAGATTCGCTGACAGGGAGATCTATCGAGCAAAAACAACCTAAAGGGGTGGAGAGGACACTGGAGTCGACAAAAAAAAAACCGATGAATCACTTGTTGATGTTGAAGGAGGCTTTTCAATCCCCACCCCTTCTTCTTTATTTTCCTTCTTTTGTATCGCTGGCTGAGACAAAGACGATTTGGGAGGAAGGAAAGGTTTTCTTTGGGTGGGTTTTTTTTCTGTGAATTTATTCCGGAATGGCTTCAAAAATTCAAGGAAAACATTGATAGGTCGTGGAAACGCGACGAAAGCATTATGGGAACAAAAACACAAACATTCCAAGACGAGTTAATGATTTACGATCCAGAAATGTTCACTCCATTTCTTTAATTCTCTTACAGAAAAATCTCAACCCATCATAATTTCTTGAGGAAGATCCTAATGACTATGTAAAGTTTTTATGAACACATCTTGCATAAGAAATTGCACTGAGAGGTTCCTATCTCAAACAAGTGTATTCAGTACGGACCTTCAACATGTACTAAATTAGATCGTTTTGTAGCCAAGTGTAAAGAGGCCGATATGAAAATCAGTGTGGCTAAGACTGACAAGGGAACTACCGGGTGGGCAAGAAATAACGTGAGGTGTTCAGAGCTCGCTAGCGGGAATTCTATTAGGCCAAATGCAATACATTTTGGTGGATATACTTAGTGGAACATGCAGTTTCGATTTCTGCAAAAAAAAGAAGAAAAAAATAGTACCAAAAGTCGCCATAGGGGGCGCTTATTTCAAGAAAACAATGAATACCTAATTGTCAAATGAACAAATACCGTACAAACCAACTTTAGTAACAACAATAAACAATGTTTTATTTTTAATTCCAAATGTGTTTCAATATGACCACCAGTGTGCTGTTCTAATAGCTGCATGCGTACACGACATTTTCTACGGCAGCTCGCAGCATATCTGCATTAATTAGTCTGATATGTAACGTTGAGAGGTCAGGAACATGTGCTTGATACACAAGGCTTTTCAAATATCCCCATAACCAAAAATCACAAGGGTTGAGATCAGGCGACCTGGGTGGCCATATCATGGGAAATGTTGTCTGAAAAACGTTCTCGCAAGATCTGCTGCACCTGACGTCCGATGTGCGGTGGCCCACCATCCTGCATAAAAATGGTAGAATCCGAGACAACCCTTTCCTGCAATCGTAATATCACATAATTCTCAAGCATATCGGCATACCTGGCAGAATTGACGGAACAAGTCACGGGTCCACGGGCCGATGATGAAAGAAGCAGTAAAGCCGCACCATACTGTTAGTTTCGGTGAATGCATAGGAGTTGGCAGACACACTTGTAGATTTGATGCAGCCCAAATACGGCAGTTGTGGGCATTGATAGCACCATTCAAATAAAAATGTTCCTCATCACTCCATGAAATTTTCCATGGCCATGCATCATCCACTTCCATACGTGCTAAAAATCTCAACGAAAAGTCAGTTCGAGTACGTTCATCTCCAGGAAGCAATTGTTGAACAGGTGTGAGTTTATAGGGAGAAAATCAAATATGGGATATCTGTTTGGCGAGCTATTGCGTGTGCACTGCTGGTACCCTGCACAGTAGTCATCTCCATTTCCACAACAGCAGTTGCAACTTCTTCAACGTTTTGCTGCCTGATTCGTTTGCGTCCCCGGCCTGGTTGCACTCCTAGAGTTCCGGTAGATTCATATCGTTCAATCATTTTCCGTAAGTTAGTTATGCTCATCGGTACTCTTCGTAACGTTTTCAATCGCCGGAATTCACTTGCAGCACTTGCATTGTCGCTCTTCTGATAAAACAACTTGACTAATAACGCCCGGTCAGGCAGAGTTTGCGTCATCGTCAGACCATTCGTTCGTGAATGATGGGAAATCCTCAGCCTTGCCTTTTATTGTCATGATTGCTCAACACGGAACGCGCTTATGCAAATGTATTCATTGTTTTCTTGAAATAAGCGCCCCCTATGGCGACTTTTGGTACTATTTTTTTTCCTGCAGAAATCGAAACTGCATGTTCCACTAAGTATATACACCAAAATGTACTGCATTTGGCCTAATAGAATTCCCGCTAGCGAGCTATGAACACCTCACGTTATTTCTTGCCCACCCGGTAGTTCACAAGTTAATAGCACTTTTGGGTCTTTTTTGCGTGAGATCTCGAAGAAGCTCAATCCAGCCCTAGAGTGGTTCAAAAGACATGACAATCTACACTGAGAAGTCAGTTTATTAGGACCCCCCCCCCCACCAATATTATGTTGCGCGACCCCTAGCAGCTACAACAGCACGAATTCGCTAAGGTATGGATTCAATTAGCCGCTGGAAGCATTGTTCTGTGATGTTTGCCCATGCGGATGTAACAGCTGCTCCCATACTGAATGGTGGTGGACCCATGCCCTGAAAAACCCGTTCCAGCTCATTCCAAAGATGTTCGATTGGGTTAAATCCGGAGACTGTGGTGGCCAGAGGAGTAAGTTGAATTCATTATCGTGCTCCTGGAAGTAATCCGTTACGATACAAGCCTTGTGACACGGAGTATTGCCCTGCTGGAAGTATGCTTCCGATGGGAGAAACACAGTAGCCATGAAGGGGTGAACGTGGTCGGCAACAATGTTCAGGTAGCCTTGACCATTAAGGCGTTGCTCTACAGGTATCAAACATTCCCCAGACCATTACAGAGCCTCCAGTGGAAACCAGAAAGGAGGGGTCCATCGCTTCGTGCTGTTGTCTCCAAATCTGCGTCGGCCATCTGCATCATGCAGTAGATTTATTTGCGGTTGTGGATGGAGATCCAAGGTACCAGACCGGCCGTCGGCTGTTTTAGCCCATCCTTGCCAATGTACGGCGTGTACTGCGTTCAGAGAAGTTATTCTGCGGTTCAGTGTTGTACTCCACGGTTAGTTGACGAGTCGTGACGTTTCTATTCGCACGAACAAGCATTCCTATCCTACACTGACCCCTTTGATCGGCGACCACAGGCTTGTCTCTGGCTGGTTGTTTTTTGTTTTCTAACCATTTGGAGAACGGGACCCGAACCTTACCTCACGGCACTACTTACAATACTCATTTCCAAAAAAGTTGGGACAGTGCAAAATATATAGAAAAAACAAAAAGGGATGATGTAATAAAACTTTCTCGCGAATACAAAATAGCAGATACGTTTATGAAATGACATAAATATACTGTGTGCACCAAAACATTTTGTATCGTGGCCGGGACGTTCATTTTGAATGGGGGTGTTGCAACACGTTCCAAAATAGTAGGGACATACGTTGTAGAAAGCGCCGTTAGTAGTGGAACCTTCCGAATTGTTCGGGAATAATCTAGAATGATGACGTCGTACTACATTCCGTATAAATAACAGTTGCCATCCGTCGTTCAGGTAACTTATTCGGAACGATGGGTCGAGGCAAGCCAGTTAGCGAATCATTCAAGAATTCACAAACAACGTTTCTCAGCGTGCAATAGC
>JAHWFO010080601.1:0-11355 GCA_023313115.1 Rhysida immarginata | reverse complement strand
TAGCATTTTTACAAAGGGACTTTAATTATAATCACCTTGTATATAGAAGACTAGATGAGGTACCCGGCGTTGCCCGGGATAATTACACTTGCACAAACTTTTCCTTTCATTGTTAGTCATGAGATATTGATTGTTGGTTCATGCAGAGCGTTTGTGAATTGCGTGTTGATACCATTGTTGATACCTATTGTTGTACAAACTTTGCCTTGCATTGTTGGTCATGAGATATTTCTCATTAATATGCCTTGCCATAACCATGAATATCGATTTTTATCGATATTTATTATTTTTCCGAAATCTGAGGTAGACAGTGAACTTCCTCATGCTTTGAAGGTCACGTATGCGAAATTTTATCAAGATCGGAATAAAACTGTAGATTTGTATAAAAAACAGACCCACAGACAGATCCACAGACAGACCCACAGACAGACCCACAAACATCCTTCTTTATATAGATAGATTTTTGCTTTTCATTCGACAAAGAGGCTAGCTTCAATGATGTTGGTGTTTTGTAACCATTGCTGGATTCCAGTTTCAGAACGTAAAGCTCTCATCAATTGTTGCATTTTTCTGCTCATCTAGTTGTGTAAAAAAGAATATTTATTGTGTTTCACTCTATAGTATAAACTCGAAATAATTTTTACAGGTATTTAAAAGCATAACTACAGTACATTTTTCATAAATTCACTAAGATATTTTTTAATTCAAAACTTGATTATAATTTATTTTTATTTTTTTTTTATTTATTTAGTAATCCAATACGTCCATCCAGAGCCTGCACGGCCTGAGGCCGACCAGTTGGGTCTCTGGATGGACTTGGATTAACGACTGCTGTATGATGGTCACAGCAACCGAGGAGTTGAAGATCTTGAGTCATTGATGGGTCGCCCATCCAGTGACTAGCCATGCACTGCTGTTTCTTAACTTCACAGATAATGTGTTTCAATGAAAGCCTCCCAGGCCTTAGATCATTTCTCAAATTACGTAAATCGGTCTCTGTTTCTCAATTATTTAATCGTTACGGAATTTCCACAGTATATCAGTTATATATTAGCAATTTAGCTACCTTTACTTATAAGGCAATATCTCACCAAATATCTCTGTCTTTCCCGCTTTCTATTCAATATCGCAGCGAACTTCACCCTTACCCTACACGCTGCGCTCATTTGATAAATATCCCCTTGATAAGAACGAACTACCAATCTCGCAGTGTCTCATTCACTGCTATTAAGCTCTGGTCCTCTTTACTTATCGATTTGCGCCTTTCCTCGAACATCGCCATCTTTAAATTTAAATTCAAATTTTTTTTATTTAACTCCTAACAATACTAATCCAATGTATTAAAAGCAGCAATGTGCATTAAAAGCAATATTTGAAATTTATTTGTGTACTGTTTAGACTTAGTCCATTATTATTAACTTAGAATCTTTAACTTACATCGTTCTCTATTTTGTTCTCTATCCAGGGACCTAACTTGTCGGCTATTAGGCCATACTGGCCCTGAATAACTGTCGCTGTAATAAATTAAATTAAATAAATAAATAAACAATAAATTAAAAAATTAAAACAAATAAGAAACATTTGTAGTTTTACTTCCAGGACAAGGATAAACAAGTTCTTGGGTGAACCCACCCTTGAGGTAGCAGCATATACGAGTGTACACAAAAAGTATCGGACCTTTATTTTTTTTGCCTAAATGAACAAACCGCGAGTTTTCTCCTCTGGCGAGGCGGTGTAGATGACCTTCCTCCACATGCGTGCAGTAAATCAAAGATCGTGAGTTGCTGCCTGCCATCGTGATAGTGAGTGAGTGTAGTACTGTTTGACGGTCCTTCGTCCCCTTCGTGATGCTGTACGACGGAAACGACCTGACCTTTGGGGAACAGGAACTTTTTCGATCCATTACGACAATGCCTTCAGAAGTTCCTGGCCAAACCCAGCACTCCTTTGATCCGTCAGCCTCATTTCTCGCCTGATATAGCTCCATGCGACTTTTGGCTGTTCCCCAACGCCGCCGAAAAGAACCCGATTTCAGTCAGGAGAATACGTTATGCAGAAAACGACGGCGTAGCTGTCCGCCATTCCCAAACAGGCCTTCCAAAGATGCTTCCAACAATGGCGGGAGCAGTGGGAGAAGAGTGTGCAGTCTAAAAAACAGTAATTTGAAGGGGACTAACATTTAAATCCTACTGGTGAATAACTTTAGTTTTCCCGTCCAAAGGTTCGATATTTTTCATGCTCACCTCTTAGTTGTCCATGAGAGAAACATGGCGGTCTCAAATAAACTCTGCAGTACTATATAGACTGTCCCAAGTGTGCCCTCATGTTCTGCTTTAATGTTATCTTCAGCACACGTCTACGCAAAAATTTTAAAAATACGTGAATCTCATAGGCCAATCTGTAACTGATATCCTCGATGTTGCTTGTGTTTTTTTGATGAACTTTTGCATTATAAATGTCAGTATAAAGTAAAAATGAACACATGAAAAAGTTTATCCTATAGTATCGTATCTTATCGTTAACTAAGGTTGCCAGTTAATAGCTGAAGCAGTTGACAGCCAAGGCACTAATTCCTAAAAGGAATATTGCGCCAAATCCAAAAAGAAAACCTTTGAAAACCTAGAGGTACTCAGACAAACTTAAAAAGCGAGTCAAGCTGCCTACAAGATCTAGATGAATATCTTCAGGAAAGGTTAAGCTAGACGTGAAGTGACGAAAATGTGCCAAGGCGACATAATCAAAAAGATAGGCCGTTTCTTCTGCCAAACCGCATTTCGAACATATTGGCTCTTCAATGTAAATATTTACGGAGTATATGGTGACCAGTAAGAAAGCCTCTGATAATCCGTAATTTATTTCTATTAAGTTTTAAAATGCCATATGAGATTACTGATAAGAATTTTGCTAGGAAATGGATAGGAGCAACTGTTCGCCGTATTCAAAACTATCTCAACGCTTATGATAATCACTTTGAACAGCTGTCGTAATTGTAGAAGTTAAAGAGGACTTATATTAATCGCTTGATGCCTGTATGAATTTAGTGTTACAACTTTTATATAATTTTTCTTTTGCTGAAGTGTGTATACATTTTTTGGCAGACCCTGTGTATAGGGTGTTCTCGAATAACGTACAAACTTGGGGGGGGGGGGGGAGTAGAGGAATCAAATCTAAGCAACATTTCCCTCTTTCAATTTTTTTCTCTGGGGCATTGTTTTTGAGATAAAAAATGTTGAAATCCTATCTGCAGGAAACAGTTGTTTGGATTCTGTGGGGACACTTAAAGACATTGGTATACGAGCATAGAGAAAGGAAGTAAAAAAAAAGAAAGGTTTTTGCTTCCTTTCTCTCTGTATAGGAGACACCTGTGGGATCCGATGAAGAGCTGAAGTACTTCCCTGTAAAGGTTTGGTTTGGTTTGTTTGGTATTAACGTCCTTTTCAACTGCTATAGTCATTTCAGGACGGCGTTATAGGGGCCGCAAATTTTGCCTCGCAAGGGTTCTATAACGTGCAGCCGGTAAACGACTACACGGGGCCAACGACTTTACTTCCCTTCCGAAGGAAGTGCGTGATCTCAGGATTTCCCCCTGAAAAATCCTCGTCGTCCTCGGCCGGGATCGAACCCGCGTACTCGGGCATCAGAGGCGATCACGCAACACACTGAGCCACCGAGGCCGATCCCTGTAAAGGTATGTTACGGCATGACTATCAACAAAGCACAAGGGCAGAGTTTCAAGATGGCTGGCGTAGATCAGTAGTGACTGTTTCTTCCACGACCAGTTGTACGTAGCCTGTTCCAGAATCAGCTCACATGACAGAAGAAAAGAAAAAATAATGTTTACAAAGAGGTTCTTGGTACATGAGGAAAAGGTATAAAACCAGTTCTGAAACCTTCAGTTTCAAGCTCCCATTTTAAGGATATCCAAGACAAATATAGCTAAGAAAGGCTAAGTCATGGACAGTACGAAGCCTGCGGGTAACATCTAGTGAATTTATAAAATTAAAAAGAAATTTACTTGCTGATTCTCAGTGAAGGAGGCAGATCTCCGAAATATACATACGGCTTTCAGATTTTATATATTCATTTATGCGGAATAGTGGTTTCTTTTTCTTCTTTTGGTGTTATCCTAGTGTCCGCTGTTTTGGTTGTCTCATATTATATTATTATTTTGTTGTTCTTGATATAGCAGAATGCAGTTAACAAAAACATCAATGCTTTCTCATTAAGTATTGAGTAGTTTTTCTGACATCGATGCTAACATCGATGTCGCGATATTTCAAGCATCGCACGGCTCTAGTATAAAGATCACCTTGACCAACCTGCAAAGATTAGGAATGTAACATAAAGGATTGGCGATAGAGGATTAGTTATGATAAAGCCAAACTAATCCTAAAAATTTAACACAGGATTGGCGAGATCACGTCCGATACCTGTTGGAGTGGTACCAGAATGATATCATCTGTTCCGGGTGATTTATACGGATAGAAGGATCTAATGGCCCAAATGGCACTACGACGAGTGATTACTTCACAAACCACGGCCCAACCGTTCCGCGAAGTCCTGACCATAGAGTCAATATATACAGGACCAAAGAGCTCAGCATCCGAGAAGTGAGTTGTAATAGGGTGACCAGATTTTCAAAAGGCAAAACCGGGACACTCTGTGGTGATCGGAACCGGAAGTGGGTGGATATGGTCGTATACCCGAAGTTACGTCAAATGAAGTCGGGAATCATCGGAAGTGACGTGTTTTGATTATCAAAGTAAGAAAGCAAATAAAATACACAAACGAAAAAATTTTCATGGAACTTTTATTTAAACAAAATGAATATATAATTTAGTAATTCTTAGAACTATGAATTTCCTTCAAGAGATCTTTTCTCGATAAAAGCTATTTGTAAAATTCAACACAACTTTGACCATAATTAATCTTAGTGATTAGTAGAGCCTTCAATGTTTTCACATCTAACTGAGATTTTTCACTTTTCCAGATATTGTTCATGTAAAAAAATACTCTTTCAATAGGTGCATTAGTTCCAGGTAAACAAAAAAAATTCCGCCACTTTTAAAAAATTAGAATAAGGAACGTGGTTCTTTTCAAAATGCAGAAAAAACTCAACCCACTTGTCTGCTGGCAACCTTTTATTAGCAATCAATTCAGAAATTTTATCCGCAGTTACATATTGCTTCACGTAAGTATAGTCGTCAAATAATGCGTTTTCATCAAACCACGGTCTATAGATATTCATGGTCATCGAGCTCCATTGTTAAAATGAAGCTGAAGTTTCTAGCTCCCAATAGAGCGGGAACTCTATTGAAAAGTGGCGCTGCATGTACAATCGGCCCAAAAACGCCTGCAGCGCCGCCCTATCGACAGACAGAAACTTTACTTTCATTTTCAATTTCAATGAAAAACCTCTATCGCAGGTCACGGTCGGCCATTATGCGATCTATGCGACACCTGGCGCGATCTGTTTTCCTTAGCTTCTCGAAACAATGGAAAATGGCCGAAGCTCGATGACCATGAATATTTATAGACAGTGCATCAAACTGAACGCTGCAGTCGGCAATCGACAATCGAGCAGTGGAGTGGAAGAAACAATGCGAGTGGTACTGAAGCAGAGCTCCCAAACACACTCGTCACATGTATAGACCAGGGGAATTACACTGAGATAGGTGAGAAGCCTGAAAAAACCCCGAAGGTCCTCCTCAAGGTGATTGAAGAATATTCCCCTCATTCTGGGGATAACATGGTTGATTGAAAATTGTCATAGAAAGGGGGGGGGGGCAGAGGCGAACTAGACTATCCAAAAATCGGGGAAGATAACATTTCTGACATCGTCGAAGTTAACTTCCAGGACATGGCTGGGCAAGCGATGTTTTAAACGTTTCCTGTAGTCAGAAGGGTTGTGAATTTCAGACATCAACTGATTCCTGTGATTAAGCATCTTCGGGAGCATAGTCGTTATCGTATCCTGTACAAACTTGCCAATATGCGTCATCCCTAGATCCTCATGGACGACATTATTGTTGGCTACTCTACGATCAAGTTTCACAATTGCTCTCAGGGTAATATTATGGAATGTCTGCAGCTCCTTCCCCCTTGTTTTGCACACAGAAGCCCAAGCTGGCATACCATGAAGCAAGATCGTGCGGATGATCATTTTGTAGATGAGCAGCTTGTTATCAATGTCAAGAGCACTGTTACGACCAAGCAACGCGATCAGACTGAATTTGGCTCTCTTTGCCTTATTCAGCGCGTAGGAAACATGTTGATTCCAGGTGAACTTGGAATCGATCACCGCACCAAGATATTTATACTCTTTGACCCAGTCGAGCTTATATCCGTACAAGGTAAGCAAACCTGGGGGGTTTCTGCGTTTGTTTGTGAAGAACATAGCCTTGCATTTGCCCACATTTAACTTCAGCCTCCATCTGTTGAACCACTTTTCGTAAAGATGCAGCGCTTTCTGCAAGCGAGAGATGACATGGGCAGGAATACGGGCAAAGGTTAAGTTGGCCGCATCATCAGCGTAGAAGTACAGTTTACACTTGTCGGATTTGGGAAAGTACTGGATAAAAAAATTAAACAACGCTGGTCCCAAAACTGATCCCTGTGGGACGCCGGCTTTAACCACACGTGACTGGGAAAAGGAGTCACCAATTTTAGCTCAAAAAGACCTGTCTGTGAGGAAAGAACGCACCAGCATGATAAGGTCATCTGGAAATCCAAATTTTATCATTTTAAATATGACACCATCATGCCAAACTTGATTGAAGGCCTTTCAAATGTCTAGGAAGACAATGCCACCATATAGAGACTTGTTAAGAGAGTGTTTTGCATCGACAGCGAGCCGCCATATTTGCATTTGGCAGGAGTGGTCCGTACGGAAACCAAACTGCTCATCACGAATAAGATCATTGGCAGAGCAGAATTCATTGAACCTTTTAAGAATTGTCCGCTCTAGAACCTTAGACATAGTTGGTAAAAGGCTGATGGGCCTGTAACTTGCAGGCAATGTAGGGTTAAGACCTGGTTTGGGAATGCTTAGGATAATTGATTCCTTCCAGCCAGTACGGAAATATCCGAGTTTCCAGCAGTCATTAATTAGTGTAACGATGTCAAGAATCAGGTTGGAAGGTAGATTTTTGAGTGCATTATTTGTGATGGCATCCATTCCAGAGGCATTTTTATTTTTGAGTTTCTTGATGATTTCCACAATTTCCATCGGATAGATTGATCGCTCTGCAGGAAAACGCCGACCCTCATAAAAATTGGAACACACATCACGAACCTCGCTGATTTCATGCTCTCCGTCAGGAGTATCTGGAATTGGGGTGATAAATTGATTGCTAAGTGACTCAGCAATTATTTTAAGCTTTATCTTGGTCTGTAGTAGCAAGAGTACTACCGTCTGGAGAAAACAGGGGTGGGAATTTCATTTTCTTACACTTAAGAGCTCTAATCATAGTCCAGAGCGAGTTGTCATAAATTGAGAGATTCTTCAATTTGCTAGTCCATTTTTAAACTCGTACCTCTCTTACTTTTTTGTGGACCCTCCTAGAAAGCCTATTATACTTTCTCTTAAAGATGGGATCAGGTGTATGCTGCCAAAGTCTTCGAAGGCATTCCTCTCAGCAATAATTTGCCTAATACTTGGAGGAAGATCGAGATGGTCAGGATATTTAGGGTTTATATGGCAAGCACTAGCAGACATCGCATTGTTGATATTACTGGTAATGTCTTTGACTCTATCATTGATTTCATTGGTGCTGGAGGCTCTCGCTGTGTAGCCGTTGCTAGTTTTGTGGAGGTCAAGAAAGAGTTTCCAATCCCGCTTTATAGGAAGCCGATTCAGGATGTCGATATTTAAGCCGTCGAAGTTAAGGGCAACTGGAAGATGGTCTGATGTTAAATCGTCCACAGTGTATATATTGAACGGTTTGAAGAGACCCCTGACAATAGCAATATCCAGGACATCACTCGTGGGCTAATGATCACAACTATATGTATGTTTGCTTGGACCGATAGCGACAGTGTCCAGCTGGTTCTGGATGTAACCATATAAAATAGCACCATTGTGATTAATGCATCTGGAATTCCAGTGAGGGTGTTTCGCGTTTAGATCGCCTGCCAAAACAACAGGAAAATTACCAGAGAGCAACTCGTCGAGATCACAGGGGTCAATGGCATGCCCCGGAGTGTTATACAGCGCATCAAACTTAACCCAGGCAATCGTCAGGTCCTTGATGAGAATAGAGGCCGTCCCCATTCCTAAATAGTTCCGAGTAATGACTTCAACATGCTCAATACCCTCTTTGATTATAACAGCTGCTCCGCCAGAAACACCATGAGCAGGATTCTTTGGGAGTCTATCTTTACGATAGACCATGTATCCAGGCAGCTTGAATGGCCGTTCAGATTTGAGGTGCGTTTCACAGACAAAGGCAATATCAATTTTGTTTCTCGAAAGGAAGTCGAAGAACTCCTCTCGCCTACGTGAAATGCCTCTGGCATTCCAGATGGTACACCTAAGTTTTCCTTGATTGACTACTTCGAAGCTGCTGCTAGCCATGATTAAACTTTAGAGAACGACTTGATAATTTGCGGAATAGATTTTCCGATTTCCTCATATATTTTGAGCATCGCGCCTATTTTCGTGTTCATAGCTTGCAAATCAGACGGGTTGAAATTTTTGTCAACAGTTTTTGAAACCACCGATGCGTAGGATCTCCCTTCAATAGTCTTAGCACCACGCACTCTGCTCACTGTGCGTTCTACATCCTATTTATATGATATGAGAGAGTCAACGATTGATTAGATACGAAAAGACCAGCTTTATCAGAAACCAATGGGGGGGCCCAGAACAAAAAGATCGTTACGGCCAATCA
The DNA here is from genome assembly GCA_023313115.1 of Rhysida immarginata. Lineage (NCBI taxonomy): Eukaryota > Metazoa > Arthropoda > Chilopoda > Scolopendromorpha > Scolopendridae > Rhysida > Rhysida immarginata. The sequence goes on along the minus strand of JAHWFO010080601.1, from coordinate 2,464 downwards.
GAAAAGAGGGTGAGTAATATTATTAACAGACGTGGCAGTAATATTTTTAATAATTATTACTAATAAAGAGCACATAAACTGCTAATAAAATACTAAAATAAGATGAAGAAGAAAAACGGGACAACCCGGGACATTTTATAGAAAACCGGCACAAATCCGGGACATTTTTTCAAGCCGGGACAAAGAGTCAAAAACCGGGACGTCTGGTCAGCCTAGTTGTAATCAAAGTCTCAAGGACTTCTTTACTGTTGCTAGTGAATTCGCCATTTCCTTTCTTGAGAGTGCCTACCATAATAGGTCTATCGCATAACAATTTGTAAAGACTGGCTCCTTCCTCAGTCTTTTGGACTGAGTCGCAAAACTTCCTCCATGACGTACGTTTATAAGCGAGGGCATGACGTGCAACATGTTCTTTACACCCCTGAAGCTTCATGATAATTCGGCAAGTATTTTTTAGATATTCGACATATTCCTCTTGTACTTCAGCAAAGAACATTTTTAGGGATATTGACGGTTTTCTGTGATAATCTTTACCTGTAGTAATTGCTGGTGACTTTAATTGCCATCCAGACGATAATAACATCTTTACGTAATGCATTATTTGAAATTTGGAATCTCCCTCCAGGAAGTCATCATCCAGGGTCCACTTACCATTAAGTACCAACTGTGTCACCAAGATTTGATCTTTTTCTAGGATATTCAGAGATTTAAGAAGCAAAATAAATATTTTCAATCAAAAATATAAAATTTCACAGATTTCAATTTTAGGAGAAAATATGTTTTTTAACATTACTGCACGTTGTTATTAGTTAATGCATTAGCTGGCTCACCGGATTCAATGCAGGTTAGGTTAGGTTCATTTACCGACAACTGTACCATCATGTGGTCATGGAATTCTCCATTTCCATCGTCAGCTACAGATTCTGCTGTCCATAAGAACTGGTTATAAATGTTTCTCTGCTTGACAACAAGGAATACATGGAAATGATCGTTCAGTTTGTAGAACAATATCTCCAAAATGTGCCTCCTTCGCTTGCTTCATAGATGGTGATTAAATCCAAAATCAAGCGCTTATGCAGCAAGATTGGTTTGGATGCTGCCAGACGCCGTCATCGTGACCTTCTCATACTCCAGGAGATCTAATGACTTCTCTGCTCTTCCACTTATAAGAAGGAGTTTGCTGCTGATCTTCGAAAGGTGAAGAGCGAGATCAATGCTTTAATGATCTGCACAGTGGCCGGCGTAGTAAACAGAGCCAAACTCAGTGCCTCGGCTGCTGACTTTAGGTATAAGACATCAGCAGCATTCGAGGAGGAGAGGCGTCGAGTCAACTTTAAACGATGTCACCGCCTGCTGGTGGAAGGTGTGGAAGTAGATTGCGACTCCAACAACTTGTCAGCCTTCAACTCCCAGTTTTCTTCATTCTACAGCCATCCAATCGTCCCATTAGATGCCACAAAGTGTCTGATTGGCCCACTACAACAAGATTAAATTTCGAACACGTGATCGCAGTCTAAGCACGCATGTACAGAAGACGACATAAAAAAACGAAACAGATTTTATTTGGACTTCTCACTTCTTAGGAATAAAGGTGCGTTCCCATAGCTCGCTTTTTGCGTGAAGCTTGAAGCTTGAAGCTTTAAGCGTTTTGCTGTGACTTTTCAAGCTCAAGCTATCCTAAACACCAAGCTTATATGCGCTAGTTGCGTGAAGCAAGAGCATTTTCAAGCTGCTTTTCGTTTCAAGCGTATATCTAGCTCAGTTTGATTTTAAAGTAACTTGCTGCTTGGAATTGTCCAAAGCACATGCGCACTACACACCTTTCCCTGATGACTGCAATGGATGCGTACATAGGAGTCGCTACTATAGTGTGAATATAAAGGAGAAAAAGGAAAGGAAGAATTCCACGATTTGTATTCATGATTTGTTTGAAGAATATCTTCATTTTATTATTATTTCTTCTTTGGGTATTATAGTATGGTTTTAAAATTTTTTATTAATAATTTATTAATTATTTATTTATTTTATTTTATTTATTTAATTTAATTTATTTTTTTATTATTTTATTAATTATTTAATTTTATTTATTTTTTATTTGTTTATTTATTTTATTACATTTGATTGAGTTTATTTTATACAAGTTTTAATTTTTTATTTTATATATCTTTATATTTTAATTTATTTTATTGTATTCATTTATTATACAGAGTCGAGTCACTGAATTATGACCTCCACGTAGGTATATGTAAATACGGTTGTGCTCATTCAGGGGCGGGGCCCGGCTGGATAAACCCACTTTTTGGAAGATTTAAAGGTGGTTTCAGAGGAACAATTCGTTCAGCAATAGTCGTTATCATGGGCAAAGTATGCGACCTAACAGGCCTTGAAAATTGTATGATCATCAGGCACCGTACAAAATAACAGAGGGACATCAGGAGTTCCAACTAGTTTCGCCATTTATTCC
>JAHWFO010080598.1:464-21902 GCA_023313115.1 Rhysida immarginata | reverse complement strand
GAAATATTATCCTTTATCACTTACTTTGTTTATGCAGCAGCTAATTTATTCTTAGAAGGTCAAGCTTGTCTATGTCTAATACAAGGAAAAAGGAAAATACTTCAAGCAACCACCCTGGAACCAGTGAGTGATAAAGCAAAGTATTGGGCGATTCCGTATAACAGAAGATTCAGTAAAGGACTTGACAAAATCGCCAGAAGGTTTGGACACAGAATCTCCTATAGAAGCTCGCACACTCTCAGGAGACTCCTTGGGTCTGCCAAGGATAAAATACCACCTGACCAAAGCTCCGGCGTGTACAAATTAAATTGTGGGACGTGTGATTCCTTTTACATCGGGCAGACACGGAGGATGGTTACTACCAGGATCAAAGATCATTTCAGGTACATCCGCAACTATAATCCTGACGCTTCTGCCTTCACGCAGCATATTATACAGACTGGGCATGACGCTAAACCTCACAACTTCAAAGTTCTCCACCGTACCTGTGACTGGAGGAAGCTCAATTTTCTTGAAACTTTAGAGATATACAAAGAGCAGGGAAGCAAACTCCTAAATGGTGACAAGGGCCCTATGAGCCTTAATGTCTGGGATAATTTGCTTAGGTACGTGCACGGCTTTTGGATTCTCTCAGTTTTTAGTTTTCCCTGGCTTGAGGCTCTTTGTTTCGACTTTCTTTTTTTGGCATTTACCAGATTTGTCCTTCTCTCTGACTTATGTAGATATAACCATTGAACCCCCACCCCCCTTGCTCTTTTATTGGCTTCTTCACCCCCTTTTTATTTTATTTATTCTTTGGTGTATTTGTGTCCTGCTCACAATTGATTGGCTTATTTTGTTTCAAATTTATTCTATATTCTTGGCTGTAATTTACCTGATTGGCTCTGCGTTATATTTTTATCCACTTGTAAAGGGACCTGATAGGTCCCTATTATATATAAATAGCCCTAAGGTACACTGTAACATTCAGTCTTGTTGAAAAATGGACGCGTAGCGTCCGAAATACGTATCCAGGCGTAATAAATATTTTCTTGTGGAAAAGCGGTTTTGGCTCATTGTGTTACCATTGATGTTATTTATCCACAGTTAAGGTAATTTGGTTTTTTATTTTTATATACTTGTCTATGTCTGTTTTATGAACGTTTCCCTAAGAATTAAAATTGTTTCAGTGCATAACTTGAAATTTCTAGATGCATTTAACAAATTTTTTATTCTGTTACTTCCCTGGTTACTGCAACGGGCCACTAATTATTAAAAGAAAATACAAGTATTTAAATAACTAAAGAACAATTTGGTTTTCCAACTTTATTGGCAATCTCAGTCCTTGCCCTTTGATCCTTGTAGGACGCATGTGACAGTGATTTGCCACTTCTTCTAGAAGGTTTTCATCATCGGCGTCAGAAAACGAAGGAGCCATGATGCACATAATCTTCTCACAACAAAAAACGTTAACGACTAACGATTATATTCACCCTTCTCCTGAACGACTATTCAAGACGTACGATCATCGTTGACAACTCTAGCGGCAGTCGCTCGGAGCAAAACAGCTCCATAGGAAATACAAAGAAATAGTGCTCAACAATCATCGCGATAATCACACCGAGGAACACGTACCTTTACATTTCATTTGTAGATTCTTCTTCAAATGCTAAGTGTTTGGAACTCCAACCTTGAGATCCAGGGAAACGGGCCAGTGTAGATGTTGATCCTGTTATCCATTGATGCAGTAACCTATGGATACAGGCATCATTTATACCTAAAAAAAGCTGTAGCCGACCTGATGTCTGTACATATAAAATATTTAACAAAATCTTATGCGACAGGTCTTTTAACACCAACAGAAGCTAAAACCATCATTTTAGAATTTTTGTCTGTTTGTCTGTCTGTATGTTTATTACCTTGTGACTGTAGCCAGTGTGTGTTGTTGTTGTTTAGTCATATACGCCAAAAATTGTTACAAAACGTCAAGTTTTGGGGAAGAGTTGTGGGGGCGTAGGTGCAAGCTGTAGGTTATTTTTAGTACTGCATGGTGAGCCCTGATACAAGGCCTGTGAGTTTACTTTAAATGTATGTGGTGTTGCATATAAGATCGTAACTTGTGTTTTATTGATGATTAAAGTCCGTAAACGCATTGTTGCAGTTTAAATTGTGATGTTCTGTTATAGGTTAGTCACGTGTGTCTGACGGCAGGATAATAGGGATAAAATCTCGAGAAAATTACAAATGTTCAATTACTAATTGGCTTCGTTAGTTTAGGGTGGTGTGTTTATAACAAGTGTTTTGTCGTTGTATGATTGGTTATTGTTTGTTGTGTGTAGAAAATATGAATGCGTGTGTTTTATTATTGTTGCGTGGGAAATGATAATGCCATGAGCGATAGGCAGTGATCATCTGTTGTAGCTGGATTGTTGAGAGTGTTTTCGGCGAAACTGTGTGCGTGTTAGCGCGTTTTGTTAAAGAGGAGTTCTTTTTTTTTTCTTAATTTTATGAATTTAAGAAAAAGCAACAGGATATATAGTTGCGATGGTTTTTGTTTCCCGATAAATGTAATGGAGAAATGTAGCGATCATGGTTTGGTGTTAATGAACTAACTGTCGAATGTCTGATGAGAAAAACCAGACTTTCGCTTTTATGATGTTCGACGTTTAAAAACTCCGTAAGTCCGCAGAAGTCAACATGAAGATATACAGAAAACAAGTAAAAATGTTCTTAATTGATTAAACTGATTTTCTTGTTCATGTGATTAATTTGTTTTTTTTATCATGGTTATTTATTCGACTACTCACCATTCGATTGATGGGAGAGACGGACCCGAGAGTGTGACGGGACCTGATCGCAACGGCAAGCGTTAGTTAAATTTGGCGTACGATAATGACGATGGTATTTGGAGCAACAAGTGTGAGCCGTGATGTGTCAACGTAGGTGTCAATTTAATTTGAGGTTTCCTGGTGAGTGTTTTGCGATTTTTGCATTAAGGCCAAGAGCACGCGCCTAGACATTTGCATGACCCAGAGTGTGTTCGATAAGTCAAAGATCCTCCCGTCTTGATTCTATCGACTATTAACTTGGAAAGCCGTGTCATGGTGTATCAGATTTATGAAGACGCTCGCAGACTGTTTTGTGTTCTATGCTTAATTGTGTAATATTAATCGACAACTGTTTAAGTTTAATTTCGAAGTTAGCAATTTTAAGCTTATTAAGCACCTTGCCATAGTAACTGTTTATCAGCTGGAATTAGTTGTGAGGATCCTGGTTTTGATGCGACGTGTAAGCTAGACCTGTGTAATTAGGGCGCGCACGAATACGTAACACATTCTTGTTCGAATGTGGTTTCGAAGGCCGCCAGTGGGTAGCTTGGATAAGGTTAACTACACTCGCCAAGAGGGGTCACTGTTCCTCCCCCCTTCAAGGTAAATAAAGGAGGTACATTGCGCATTCCGACGCAAGGGTGAGGAATATTTGATTCGGGAGTGTAGAATTCCAAACAGCCACCTCTGTCACTGTCAAGCAGTCGTACACCACTCCAACTAAAATAGCCTAGCTGCAGATTTACTTTTACATGGGCAAGTGTGCCGGTTAGATTGATTAAATTATGTTGAAAGCATTAGAGTGTAGTCTTGGTTAGAGATTTAAACTTGAGATATGGGGGCCCCTTATTGGTATGATAGGATTACAGTAATAAAGCTGTATTAGTATGGAATGTTTGTATTTGTAGAGAATAAATAAGTTGTGTCATCATGAATACAGTGATACCAGGTGTTCTTTCTTATTTCGGTTCCGAACCTTAGCTCTCGTTCGCCCCCAAGTGCTGTTCATTGAACATTAGAGTACTATTGATATTATTGTGGGGGCGGGGGAGGCTACAAAATCTATGTTTTGGAGGCTGCCAACAATGGGTATGACAAAGTCATGATTCTATTGTTGTAATTAAGTTTCCGAGAAGAGATGATAATCTCTGCGTATTGTTGTTTAGAATCTAAGATTTTTTTTGTCGATCTTGTCGTTGCGAAGAGAGAACGCTCTTATAAACGACGAGGATGAAAACGTTTTTTTATATAAATTTTATCCCAAATATTTGGATCACCCTCTTCAAAATTTCATCTGTATTTCAAAACCAACACTTCCTTCAAGATTATCGTTTTCCCCATCAATATTATCTGCACAAGACTTCATCTACATCCTCAATAGACTGGGTTTATTTCTACTATCAACATCTTCAATAGACTACATACTTTGAGTTTTCTTCCATCTCACAAGTTTCTTCAAGATTGGTGACTTTATTTATTATTTATTTTTTTGTTTTTATTAATTCACGATTTTCCCCATTAAAGGAGACTGAACTCATTTAAATTTAAGATCCTCATTTATATAATCATATGTAATGAATTTTTACCAATAAATAAGAGTAAATTCTTATTATCGTGTGTCCCTTGCTTGGATTACTCTGCATAAGCAAGTTCCGAACCTCGTACCCCCACCGCGTGTGGAGTTGGTATTTGCTTGGGTTTATCAGTAGGCCCCTCCCACGCACATGGGGGTGCACAACCTCATCAAACAAAAACTACTACAGGGAAATTAATGCGTTTTTTTTCACAGTTGCATTGTTTTAGGTGTAACTTAAAAAGTAGTGTGTGATTTATCGTGATATGCCATATAGAAGCACAGTTCTAGGTTACACTCTCAAGCTGGTAGTTGAATACAAGCTGGCATGCGATGAAGGTATACTTTAGTTCACAAAACAAACAACAGATGGTGCTACAAGCAAATTAAAACTAGGGTGCCTGCAAGGAGAGTGGCAACAACTCGGGCCATCAGCCATGTTTTTCCAACGATTGAATTAGCAGAGTTACAATTTACAATACTTTTCCACTGCACTTGTCAGCGGTCCTCGTTGATCACTTCAATGTCTAGCAATTAAATTGTGACAAGTCACGTTGCTAGGGGGGGGGGAGTTACATGGGCCCAATGGGAATTAAATAGTTCAATATTTTAGCTAGCAATTCTTAAGTTGTAACACTGCTATTTTATTACCAGCCTAATATAATTCTTTCTTATAACTTTACAATTACTATTTAGTATTCGGTGTTTAGTAATAAAAAGGTATTATGTTTTTATAAATATTCATTTTCGTTGCGTCGATCTCAACCCTGTTGCATCAACAGAGAAAAGTAACAGAGTGAGATGATCGCTGTTTAGTATTATTACTGTTTATTTATTTAGTATTAAAGTTTTTTTGTTTTTTTTGAACCGAAAAGTTCGTAATGGAAGGATGTTTTTTCTGTTGTTTGGGGAGATACACTATATGATCACAAATATCCGGACACATGCACGTTTGCGCTCTAGCCACGATTTCATGGAAATCAATAGGGCGTTGCACATCCCTTTGCCCGAATCACAGCTTCCACCCTTCGGGGAAGACTTTCCACCAAATGTTGGTAGGTACTTTCCGGAATGTTCCTCCATTCCTCCCGAAGAGTGAGAATCAGTTCAGGTACAGAAGTTGGCCGATGTGATCTGGCCCGCAAGCGTCTTTCCAATTCATCCCACAGACTCTCTATAGGATTGAGGTCGGGACTTTGTGCCGGCCAACCCATTTCTTCGACCCCTGAGTCCGCAAACCACTGCTGTACACGCCTCGCTTTGTGGCACGGAGCATTGTCATGTTGGTAGAGAAATGGCCCGTTTCTGAAAAATTGCCACAACGTTGGAAGTGCACAGTTGTCCAAAACATTCAGATAACGGTCGGAGTTCATGATTCTTTGCACAGGAACGAGCTGGCCCAGTCCGTACCATGAAAATGAGCCCCACACCATGACTCCTCCTCCTCTGAATTTGACTGTGGGCTCTGTGCACTCAGGTAAGAAGCGTTCTCCAGGTATGCGCCAAACCCAAACTCGTCCATCGGATTGCCAGAGTGTGTAGCGAGATTCGTCTGTCCACATTACACGTTTCCATTGGTCCATTGTCCAGTTTCTGTGGGCTTTGCACCACTCCAGACGTCGCTTGGCGTTGACCCTGCTGATGTGGGGCTTGTGGGCAGCAGCACGGCCATGGAATCCCATCGTGTGCAGTTCCCGATGAATTGTCATGGTACTGGCATCATTTGCAGAGGCGTTTCGAAACTCTGTGGCAATTTTTTCCGCCGAGGACTTCCGGTTGCTGTGGGTGATACGACGAAGCACTCGACGGTCTCTGTCCGTTAGTTTCTTGGGTTTACCAGTTCGTTGTTGAACTGTTGTTGATCCCCGGGTCTTCCATTTCATAATGACATCGCCTACTGTTAACTTGGGTATCTGAAGAAGGCTGGAAATGTCACGCACGGACTTGCCGCATAGGTGACATCCAACGATGGTTCCACGTTGGAACTCACTGAGCTCTGCCGAACGACCCATTCTTGCCAATGTCCAAGCAGAGTTGTGTCTGAAGGTGTGGGAAGCTATTTAAATGATGTGCAAGTCATTATCATGTGGCATTGGGCCAATCGATGATCTGTGAGGGGTGTCCGGATATTTTTGATCATATAGTGTATAGCGATAATGGCATCAGACTGTAATGGAACGCCGCCGTTCTAAGTCGATATTTTGTTTATCATTGATCGTCTGCAAGTATAACTTACTTGACCAATATTAAGCTAATATATATGCTATAAAAAATAGATTATTTTGTTTCTTTTCGGCAAAAGGAAAGAGTGTGTGAACGAGCGTTTCAGATGCGGCGTTGCTACCTTGAGTGGAGCGTTCGACGGGGGTTATCGTTTGGCCGTCCCGATGAGAAAGTTTCTCATATGCAGGTATCGCTGCTGGAGCAGTATTCGAATTTCTCCGCTTGCCATAATTGATGTCTTTGATTGGTGAGTGAATTTTATTTTGCTGTTTCACTTTGTCCATGGAACGACACGAGGGTCCACTAGTACAATTGATGTGTGATAGATGACGGTTATGTCAAACGTGGCATGTAGCGCTTGTCGTTGATAGACAGATCGTCGCCGAATATATATGAAGAACTATTTGTTCTCGTTTAATTCGCACAGTTTGTGTGATACAATTAATGAACATTGAGTTTAGTGCGAATGTTCTAATATGTATAGCATAATGACCTGCCTGTTATCTTTAACCAAGAGCCCATAAGGGAGAGTGAGACACTATATAGGATTTCTGGTCCCATCATCGAGTACGTATTGGTGACCTTGAGCGGAGAAATTTTGAACTGCGCTTGAAAAACGGCGCGATAGTCGCGACCCAATGCGTTAAAATCGTCACCTATTTTTTAGTTTCAGCGCCCTTGAGTGGCAGAATTTAAAGCTCCCTATCCAGAGCCATAGCCCCCTAGATAGTAAAGGCCCGTTCAGCTGGTCGATTTCTTGTAATCACTTTTGATATTAATTGTCACTAGGAGCGCTGCTTTCATGAACTTCAGTTGAAGTTCTAGCTGATTGTCACCCATTGATATCGTTTCATCAATTTAAAATGGTTATATGTTGTGTGCCTTTGTGCGTAGAAAGAAGTGAACATAATAAAAATAAAATTATTAAAACTTCATTCCTTGCCAGAACCAAAATAAAAACAATAAAGACATACCCATTTCAGAAGTTTACAGAACGATGAAATATCAACTCCGCCCTATAACAAATTATTATTTAATTAAACTTTTTCCCAATAATTATTTTATCATTTATATTTAAGTTTTTGCTTCCAGTGCTTATGATTAATTTTATTATTTTCTTCTTATATAAATTTTTTCTTTTCTAAATAAAATTTCCTGGCTTTCTTGATCCTGCTCTGAATTTTCTCAACACACAAAACAAATTCATTTTTTGTTGCTAAACTGAATGGTTATGAATATTTTGTGTAATATTTCTAATGTCAAAAATGATGCTTTAGAAACCAAGAAATTTATAAAGAAACCTCTATCAAGGAAAATAATAAAATTGTAATGATTATGATAATTTTGTTATAAAATGATAAAATTGTGCTGTAAAGAAATAAAAATTATTAGATTCAAAAATGAAATTCTCTTTCTTGTTGCTCATTAAAAAATGCTTTAAAATTCAAGAGAATTTATTTATTTATTTATTCATCTTTATTCACCACACAGTGGTATGTACAGTATAAAATATACAAAAATATAACTGTTTTATAATATAATCTATAACACCGTTATTAAAATGTTTACATTGGTTGCCACATCTTATATTTTTACAATCAATGCACAAAATTTTTAGCTTGTCCGGTAAGGAATTTCATTCTTGTATGGCACTAAAAAGAAAAATGCTACACTTAATTTTTTTTTTGGGCAATTAAATTTGCCCCTTACACTCTCTCATTGTAGTATTTTCTCTAAACCAATTCATACATAAACAATTATTGATATCTCTCATCATAATTAATTTACTTATTCTAACAATCTGTATATATTTTATCAGGTATGGATGAAAGATAAAATTTCATCCATACCTGATTTTATAAATTGATTAAAAGATAAAGTACATAGTGGAATTGATTTATTCTAATTTGGCTTGTAACTATTAAAAATTATATGGTTCTAGCCATTAAAAATTAAGTTTACTTGTTCGTTTACAAAAATTAACTGTATTAATAACGATTTTCTCTTGATTCTAATAAGCAGCTTTACTAAATGAGGTTCATGTTGTCAGGCCCCTCTAACGTCAAACAGTTGCAAAACCGATTACACCGATTCCTATTCTTCTCTAGCCAAGTGAACGGGCCTTTTACTATCTATGGGGCTATGCCAGAGCTTTAGCAAAATGTGATCCATCGTAGAGACGCTACAAAAAGGAAGCCATGGCTAGTTTGACGAATATGAAAGGTTAAAAACAAAAAAATGATATGAGAATAATGCTGTCGCCATTATGCATCAAAATATTCGGAAAACTCATCATTAAATACCGGTAATAAAAAGAATTTAAACAAGCAGTAAAATAACTGTGATACAGGTTGAATAATTAAATAATTACAGGCAGATTGATAATCATTGTGATTAATAAAAATTAATTATTCAATAAAAAGAGCATTAAGAATTTCGATATTGTACAACAATTAATTCGAGAAGTTAGCAATGAAATCGAATTTAAATATAAAATTTAAAAAAATAAAAAAGTTGCCATCCGTCGATTAAATTTCGTACAATAAAACAAATAAAATTAATTATATTTCTGACTATTTTTTTTACTAAAATTGAACACAGGGTGGTAGGACCCTGAACAAAAGTTGATGTTTCGGATAGAGGCTACACTTTGTAAAAGTAAAATGACTTTTGACTAAAAAATAATTAATCCTACAAAGAAGATTTTTAATAGAATAAATCCAGTACTTCAGTACTTGTCACCTGCCATGTTTTAGATATATCTAACATAATCATATACCTATCTAATATCATACAATTATCTCGAATTAACATAAGATTTCAGGAAACTATGATATCATGGAATTTATATCAGATCATTAAAAAGTGCTTGTCTGTTTTCAGTATACTGAAAAAACATTCAATTTATTACAATAACTGTTTGTAATATCTTATAATATAACAAAATATTAACAATTAAAACGATGAATTTTTAATATCAATAATGAATAAGTAAACGATTTATCTCATAATTACTATACATACGTATATTCTTTATTGATATAAAAATTTATCTTTTAAATTGGTTTATATTGTAAGATATTACAAATAATTAATAGATTAAAAATTCACAGTTTTTATTCTTAGTAATTCAATTTATTCCTAAAAAAAATCCTTACAATTAATAACATATCCAGAACGGCTAGGAAATGTAAATCCCATGTCTTTGGTAAAAACTTTGATTTTGGAGGTGAAAAAGTCTGCAACTCTATTTCGAGGGCATGACGATCTCTAAACTGTCGTTTGCGCATGATTATCCAATGATCTAACAGATGATAATATGTGGGAGAGATGTCATATGAGTACGGAGAGATGAAGCACAGTTTCCCACCCAAATGGCAAGATCTTAAAGGCTGTATGCTATCTTGCATAGACCTGTAGCAGTACGGCCTTTGCGATTTACTAATGAAGGTTGTTGTTGAAGAGTTTCTGAAGAGTCCGTTGAAGCATATCACAGTACACTTAAAAATGACATTGATCTAACAGTAACACCTCGAAGTGCATTACTCCAAGTGCTATCCAGAAAACGGTCAGCAACACTTTCTTCACGTACAGGTCCTGTTTGGAATATTTTTTGGAGGTTGGTTAGTTCGATAGATTTTATGGACGCGCCAATAACTAGGTATTTCTAATATTTCCTCACCCAATCGAGAGTATTCAACATGATTATTATCTTTTTACATTCCGAGAACAAACCAAACATCCATACCTGCAACCCGACGGATTCTTTGTACACTCCAGCGTTTTCGGCCACTGGGCTGGCCTTTCTAGGACGTTCTTCTGAAGATAATCATTGGTGAAATAGATGCATATTATTGTAGAAGACCCACTTTTCATGTCGTATGATGATTCAGTTCATCAGTGGCTCTCCGTGGTTGACGTTGGAGCAAGGAAGAGAAAGTGGGCCAGGCGTTGCACTTTATTTGCTCCTGACAAAGCATGGAGGCAGAGCCCGCCTGGAAATTTGTCCGGGCCGGCAAATCTAAAAGGGGGCATTTTGGTTGTGAATGTGACAAAATATTGATAAGTTAAATACCCAATTAATCAAAATTTTTTGATTTATTTCTTTGGCTAAAATTACCATGCAATTTACCAAGGGTGCTGCGTGAACTTGTTTGGAACAGGAATACCAGTATGAAAGAATATCATGCTTTGAATTGAGGAAATATCATGCCTCAGATTACAAAGGACCACTCTTAGGGTGATTTCGTTACATAAAAGCATTAATTTTGCTAAAACGTCGGTGGTGATAACAAGTGCAATATTTTATATAACCCCTGGAAAGATAAAACTAATATGTATTCCAACTCATTGCGATGCATCTAAACAAATTAATTAAAAAAGAATTACTCGTAAAATCATTTGGAAAATAATTTATTGGTAAAGAGCAGTGTTGGGCAAAATGTAATTGTTTTGGCAATTAACAACTAAAAATTTAATTTTTAATTGTTGTTATGATTAACAATTACAATTGATTAATTGTAATTGTGAAGTTTAGAATTAATAATTAATTAATTGTTAATTGTAAAGTTTACAATTAACAATTAATTAATTGTAAATTGTTAAACTACAGCTACAATTAATTAATTGTAATTGTTAAAAGCATAAACGTATTTTTTACTAATAATTTTTTTTAAATAATAGTGTAAGACATTATTGCAATAATTAGGCTACAGTCCATAGAATTTGTAACCATTTGAAAATAAGTACAATAAGAGGAGAATAAGAAAATGGTAGACAAAGACGTGTGTTTAATTTCAGTAACTTTTAATTTGGTTTGTTTACACAAAATTGTGTTGACAATTATTTCTTTAATTTGCTAAGATTATATTTTAATACAACTCTTTTCTCAAACATGTTGTCAGACACTTTATGACTTTTTGGTTGATTTGTCATTGTTGCAAAAGAAAAAAGCCGTTCGACTGAAGCGGATGATGGCAAGGGCGTATTATATTTTAGGAACACTTTTTTTTATTTCTGGGGATATCCGTTGAGAATTCCAGTTCTTGACTTTCTTCAGCAAAGAAATGGAGCATTGATAACTCAGCTTTAGTTAGTGGTACATCAGAAGGTCGGCTTGTTTGAGTCATAAAATTATCAGAATCTGAATCAGACTCAAAATTAAAAAAATGTATTCACTGTTTTTGTATCCTTTGGTAAATTTGGTACTTCTTTTGGTTGTTCATGCATGTGTTTGGATATGCAGGTTTTAAATATGTTTAAGGCTTTGTCATGATCTGCAGGCTTTAAGCAAGCCAGCCATTTGTTTTTTAACCGTGGATAAGACAAAGCAGCAATGATAGCATTTTCAGATTGCAGCGTGTTAACATCAAAAAAATTTTTAAATCTCGTCTCCACACTATGCCTGTAAGTTGCAATTAAAGGCTGGTAGTAGAAAAATTGTTCTTTTTTTCAATTTTCTGCAATTTTTTTTTTAAAGAAAGAAGGCAAGGTAACACGATTCCATAATAAGTGTTTGTCTCACTCTGCATAATATCGAGTGCTTCTGCAGGTGGTGCAGCACATGCTATATATTCATTTATATAATCAAATTCACTGTCTGTTAACGCAGTTTTAATATTTAAAGCTCTATGTTATAACAAGTTTTTCTCTCTGATTTTCAAAATTTGCTTTAGCGCATCAAACAAACTGTTCCATCTTGTTTCACCTGGTCGAATCAATGTATGCTTAAGTATATCTTGTATAATTTCGGCTGTTTTCGGCCGACCTGCAGCTTTCCATAAAACATTACATTTTTTTATCACAGCAGCATGTTTATCTGACATTAGGGTGTCTTTCCCTTTCAAAATTTTATTGGCATCTGTTGTTGCACACAGGCTTTGTGTGTGCACAACAACTTAAATGTGCTGGTAGCACTTCTTCACTAGTTGAAGTTTCAGGAATATTTACATCAAGCTGATTTTCTGCTTTCTCAAAATACAAAATACTTCCAGAAACGGGCAAGGGGAATTCGGAATCTGACATAAACTCTTCCTCTTCGTCCTTATTTAATTTCTCTTCTGCTTCAATGGTATCAATACTGGACAGTTGCACACAAAATGTTTTAAATGCTTTAATAAAGTTAGAATCATTATCAGTTATTGACCCAACTATTTTATTTGCATCCAAACCATAGTCAGCATTTATCTCCCGTATTGCCTGAGATAGTCGGTCATAGCTGTGGGTACCCGTCAGTTTGTGACAGGCTAAAGCTACCGATATCCTGTGTAAATCATTTGTAATCCAGTGCGTCGTCACACCAAGAAAACTTCTTTTCCTACTTGACCAAATGTCGATTGCTGTGCACACATAATCAACTTTATATATTTCCGATTTGATCATCATTATTTTATTTTAATAGTAGTCTTCTATATGTCGACTTAAAATTCACCGACTTATTAAATTATGACCCATCTTTGAGGTTTGTAAATCTACAAAAATTTTAGAAAAATATGGATCTTCCACGGTTCTCAATGGAGTCATTGAATGGATAAAATACTTGACAATATTATCTTCAAACATTTCCTGTGAAACTTTCTGTTTTGTGCCATGTTTAACTTTATTGTTTGTGGAAGCACTAGACCCTTCATTTGCACACGTTGTTTCTGTTTTCTTTCTTTTATTGTATGCTTTATATTCATCCACACAATCCACGCTTCATGTGACTGAGAAAATTAGACGTACAGTTATTGTATCCTTTCACTTTAATTTGCTGGTTGCTTGTACATTTCATACACAAAGCCACAATGATATTAGCATTAGACTCGTTTGGCAAGTACTTAAAAAAAGTTCCGTCCAATAATTGAAGCTGTGGATGCGATTAAAATTCCTCACTTCTGGACACTGGCGATGAGCTTTCACTCATATCCGAAGAGTTTAAGGAAATGTTGCACTCTTCATTTATTCTTAACATTTTGATGGGATTTCACAGTTCATTCACAAACAATGTTCGATTTGGGAACTCCTTAATTTCACTATAAAGTTTAATTAAATAATTGATAGGCGTTATATAGGACATTACTTTTCTCTTGAAAAATTATAATTATTAGGATAAGCTAGAATTTTTATACAATTCAATCCAACAAAGTTATAGCAGAGGTTGTTGGTTGAATGATTTTAAGCGAATGTTTGAAGGTTGCATTTAAAAAATTGAGGGAAGGAAAGAATAAATTCAACTAATTTTCTAAAGTAAATGAATGAGGGTCCAAAGAGATGCTGTTGTAGCTTAACTATTTCCGATGATAACGTCCAGTTGAAACGCGTCAGGCAAATAAAAGGTTTCTACTGCATCTCTTTGGACCCTCATTCATTTACTATAGATATCATGAAGATGCTCGACAAACTCCAGGTATGTAATTTTCTAAAGATATGGCATAATCATACAGGCTAAATTCAGAAGTTGGATAATTTGTAAAGTTAATTAAAATTGTTAATTGTTTTGGCTACAATTAAAAATATTAATTGCAATTACTTCAATTGCAAAAATTTTAATTGCAGTTGATTTAATTGTACAATGCAACTAAAGTATATTAATTGCAATCAATTTAATTGTAACTTGCAATTAATTTTTTAATGTAATTCAATTTAATTGCAATTAAATCAATTGCAATTAATTTTTTAATCAATTGATTAGTTGATTGAAAATTTAATTGATTAATGCCCAACACTGGTAAAGAGCTATATTTGATTTTCATAACCAAATGGTTGGATTTTCATTAAAAATTACAGAAGTAACTCTTCTGTGGAAAATAAAAACTAATACGCATAATCTTGAGAAATAAGAAACTAATATGTGCCATTTCACTTGTAAATTGCATTTTATATTCCTGAATCTACACATACCTACCTTTTCTGTTAAATGAGCTATTCCATGACAGCAAGCAATCAACACATTTTATTATTCATTTTAAAGTTGACCCCCATTAATAATGGCTCCAAAAAAACAGCTGTCCGGTGATATGAAAACAAGAATAACTGAAAACTTGCAATGTGGCGACAAGCAAGATGTAGTGCAAATTGCTTTGGATGCACACAAGGTGAAGTTTCCAACTTATGGAAGAAATTCAAGACCACAGGATCCGAGAAAAAAGGAAGACCAAAGGCAACAATTCCGAGACAAGATCGAGAATTGAGGAAGCTGTGCAAGAACATGAGAAAACAGACCTCCAAAGACATGAACAATGAATGGGCTAAGTCAGGCGTGAAAGTGAATGACATAAAACTAAGAAACAGATTACATGAACTGGGTTATCATTATCGGACAAAACCAGCTCTCACAACCAAACAAAGGAGCACCGTACACGCATCCGCGTGCTCTTCGAACCATGCACGGACACTGTACGCTGCTCGGCACGGTGCATTGTCCTGCTGGAAGATGCCATCGTGCTGAGGAAGCACAATCTGCAGGTAGGGGTGGACATGGTCCGAAAGAACAGATGCGTACTTCCATTGGTTCATGGTGCCGTCCACAATGATGAGTGCACCCAGGGAATGCCATGAAAACATTCCCCAGACCAGAACGCTGCCTCCTCCGGCCTGGACTCTTGCGGCACGTGTTGCAAGGTGTTTGTTTTCTGACGCTGAACGCCGTACACGCCATCGCCCATCTGTTCGATGGAACATAAACCATGATTCATCGGGGAAAAAAACATCTTTCGCCAGTTGGTTGATGTCCAGTTGCGATACTGGCGAGCAAATGTCAGTCTTTGTTTCCGGTGAACAGCATAGGTGCACGAACCACCCGTCTGCTGCGGAGCCCAACTGTTGTTGAGATACAGGTTTGGTAGCTCCCTGGTTCATCTGGGAGGTCAGTTGGTCCACGGTTGCACGTCTGTTCGCTTGCACGCATCTCCGTAGCCGTCATTCACCCCTGTCAACTATGGCCCGTGGTGCCCCACACTTGGCACATCACTGATTTTGGGTATTGCCATTCTGCTATGCAAAGTACATTTTCACTACGGCGGCATGCGAGCAGTTCACAAAACTAGCCGTTTCAGAAATACTGCCGCCCTTGGCTCGAAAACCAATGATCATGGAGGTCGGATAAATGGTAAAAAGTTTCGCCATGACTCCAACAATTGCAATGTTTTCTGCTTCCCTCTGACACCCTTCTTATACTCCCCCCCAACTCTGATACTGGTATGTACCTTCTGGACGTAACCATTTTCCGCCGAAGTTGAACGTAGGGGATGGTCACAGTAATCTGACTAGACTGTGTATTAAAAATGCATCTGAATAACAATTTGTAACCAGGTACAAGTACATTTTAATTTTGACGGTTTTGTGCTACTTGACGGTTAATCTTATTTTGAATGTTTCTTTCTAAATGTAAAATCTTATTTTTATTTTAAATAGATCTTTATTTAAAATAAAAGATATATAGGGTGTCCCAACGGTACACATCCAAAATGAAAAATTGAGGAGAGGATCTCAATACCTATGAGAATCATCCCCATGTAACTTACCTAAAAAATTACTCTTATGATTTTATTAACGATATTAAGAATCTTGTGATTTTGTCGGTAGCCCTTCGAAGATATACACACACCGGCCATTGAATTAGAAACCTTCATTCAATATGGTATTGACCCTCCTTTGGCTGTGATTACAGAACTTATGCGGTTTGGCATGGACTCTACAAGGCATTACAATGCAGGTAAGGTAATCGCTGACCATGCATTCGTCAGAGAGACCTTCAGGTCCTGCAGAGTAGACGGAAACGGAGCCTTTGACGAATGTCTCTTTCCAACATATCCCAAACATTCTCGATCGAATTCAAATCCGGACTTTGCGCTGGCCACGGCAGATGTTGCAAATCGGTGTCATGTTCAGAAAACCACTCCTGAACAATTCTTGCTCGATGGACAGTAGCATTGTCGTCCATGAAGAATCGGCCTCGCTGGCTCAGCAGTTTATGTTCGCTTTTGATGCCAGAGTATGCGGGTTCGATCCCGGCCGAGGACGATGAGGATTTTTCAGGGGGAAATCCTGAGATCACGCACTTCCTTTGGAAGGGAAGTAAAGCCATTGGTCCCGTGTAGTTGTTTGCCGGCTGCACGTTAAAGAACCCTTGCGAGGCAAAATTTGCGGCCCCTATAACGCCGTCCTGAAATGACCATAGCAGTTGAAAAGGACGTTAATACCAAACAAACCAAACCAACCAATCGTCCATGAAGAACCCTTCACCATTTGGGTACAAATGCACCATTGCAGGATGGACTTGATCTGCAACAATGTTCAGGTAGTCTTTGGCTTTCACCTGACTGTCAAGGAATATCAGGGGACCCTTGCCATACCAATAAAACATGGCCCATATCATGACGCCTCCTCCTGCCGCTTGAACTGTGTTCACAACACATGAGCGGTCCATCGCTTCAGGGGGGCTGCCGCCAAATTCTCTGTCGGCCATCGGTGCAAAACAATGTGTAACGTGACTCGTCCGACCACATCACCTTTTTCCACTCGTCTACTGTCCAGTCACACCGTTCTTTTCACCACTGCAGGCGAACTTTCTGGTTTGTTGCTGACACCAGGGGCTTCCTCACTGGCATGCGACTTCCCATCCCTATTTGCTTCAACTCTCAGTGCATTGTTCTGGAGGAGATGGGTTGCGATGATCTTTCATTGAAGTCTGCCGTCAGTTTCTCCACAGTAGACCTTCGGTTTTGCCGCACAATCCGTCTCAGATGACGTCGGTCCCTGTCTGTGTTGATTGCTTTTGATCCACAATTCTGCCGTTTCGACAACACTTGTGGAATCCGTTTCCACGCATTGAACACCTTGGGGACCTGACCTTTTGAGATACCGGTCAGTTGTACTGTCCTTGAAATCGTAGCTCCAGCTTGAGGGGCTCCCACAAAAACTCTTTTTTGGAACTCAGACAGGTCTGCTTTTTCCCCATTTTTCTCAACTTGAGCAGCTGCAGCTTGTTCCTACCAGCTTTGACAACCGTGTAATAATTATTACATTTGTGCATTGTTTAGCTTGTATTATAACAATATCCAACAATAAATATTTCCATCTAAAAACCGGTAAGTTGGCAACCCTGGTTCCTACCCTGTACCTGTAGCTTGGAATGAGCATGTGCCTCATATGATGCATTTGCATATCACAATCGTTTCTGACCTGTGACCCCGCTTTACATATCAGTACAGTAATTCATCACGGGTTTCTTATTCATTGGCCAGTGTGTGTAGAAGTTGGTGGCAGACACTTTGAACAGTTATTGTAATGACATGTTTTCCAAATAATATGTGTAGGTTTTCAATAATCCACCTGTAGAAACCTTAAAGATGATTTAGCTGTTCCCAGAGGAAATATCAATTTTACTATGATACTCCTATTTTTACCTTTAAAATTGCATGCTTTTTTTAACCTATTACATGTACTGCTTTTTTCTAACAGTCTATTAAATACCTATCAGTGCTCCTGACCTGATTTATTTTTTTAGATTCATCATCAAAGATTTCTGAAACTTCACAATAACTCAGAACTTCCTACTTTAACTTTGATTTGCGAAAAATTGTATGCATGCAGTTCGTCCATTTTCTGAAATTGAATATTACGTTGCCCAAATTATATAATTCCATTGACCAAATTCCTCAAAACGACATACATTCCCAAAAACACACATTTTAATGGAATAAGGTAAGGTTACTGACAAAATCACAAAATCGTTAATATCTCCATAATAATAACATTTCGGATACATACATGGGTAGGTATATGGGGATGATTCTCATAAGTACTAAGGTCCTTTACTCAGATTTTCATTTTGGACGTGTACTGTTGGGACACCCTGTATTTTTTTAAAAAGTATATATTTAAAGGGGGCAATTTGTTTTTTTGTCTTATATAGTATCATATAATAATCCTGGACCTTTACTTCTTCTTACTATTTAATTACCTAACAAAAACCTCATTTTTTTTTTTTTTTTTTGCCTTGACCAAGG
Source organism: Rhysida immarginata (assembly GCA_023313115.1). Classification (NCBI taxonomy): domain Eukaryota; kingdom Metazoa; phylum Arthropoda; class Chilopoda; order Scolopendromorpha; family Scolopendridae; genus Rhysida; species Rhysida immarginata. Next base: position 3,309 of record JAHWFO010080598.1, on the reverse strand, counting down.
ATTCTATCCGTAACGTCAGCTTTTTTTTCTTCAGGGTCTTTCTATTCTGTGTCCATTTTGCTTTTTATTCCAGGTTTTTTTTGTGTCTCGTCCTTTTTTTCTTTTACATCCATCATTTTTTTAACATTTTTAAATTTTTCAGAGTCTGGGGCCTGATAAATTTCCTTGTGGCCCAAAAATATGGATACTTTAACATTGCTGCCGCTTCTCTTCACGCCAATTACTTTTTACATGACAGTCCCTATGTGCGTAACTTGGAAACGTGACGTGAAGGAAAAAATCTAAAAGTAAATGATTCAGCGCACAAAAAAAAAAACAAACAAAAAAAAAAAACCCACAAGAATAAGGCAAATTCATTCAAGATGATTTTACATCGTTGGTCTGAGTTATTGCAATGAAATAAATGTGAAGAATTGGATCCGTTCAGCTGACTGAATGACAAAGTGATTTATGACAAAATTAGAGACTCGAGTTTGGAATTTGACCACGCAAATCAAAAATTGTAAGTTTCCCGCTTCTCTGCCTGCATGCGACCGAAGATTATAACGAAGGAATCGTGTTGTTTATGATTTCGCTGGCTTTGTTTGGTCTATGTTCAAACTATCCCATTCTTTCCGAGGGGAGGAAAATTGTTACGCTCCTCAGCTCGCATTCAACCGAAGAAATCCTTAAAACTCTTAAGGAGAAATCCTTATCAGCGAGCGACTTATAGACCGAAAACTGTCGAAATTTCTCGGCAATTTCCATGGTAGAAGTTCGCGTTTTGTCTTGTTTCTTCAGTTAAAATAACATTACGTCACTGGATCTACCCTATTTGATGGGAAAACTGAGGAGGAAATTTTTAGCGTTTTATAAAGCAAACAAACTCGAAACAAAAACGTTATCAGATCATTTTGTCACATCATTCACTTTGTCCAGAATCACTTCCCATCACATCATTCACTTTGTCCTAGAATCATTTTGTCTCGCAGTCAATCGACATGTTCCGTATGCCACATTGAAGTCGTCCAATGAGCTTGCAATGAGGATTGTGAGTGATCATCTCATCGTATTTTGGTGAATTTTTTTTTGTTTTGTTTGGAATTTGCTGTTGAACAAATGTGCAATTAGAATTTTTTGTGTATCTCTTACGGTTTTCGAGATAGAGTTTAGATGTGCCTTAATTTGCATATTTGAGATGATGAAAGGTGCTCCATCAGATAGAGCACCTTGCAATTCCTAATCATTCCTTGTATTGGAATTTGCGTAACTACATTGGTATCCAAGATAGGAAGGGGGTAACAGACTTCTAACTCACCCAGTATAATTTTAAAAAGAATGATTACCCTGCCTTGTAAACGTCTATGACAAATGTTGAAGGACATTTATCACGAAGGAATCTATCATTGATGACGATGCGGAAACTTTTGAGGAGACTATCCAACTAATTATTGAAGAATGTATTCTGTAAATTAGTTGTAATATTAATAACCGTTTTCCAAGCTGGTTCGGATCCTGCACAAAGAAAATTCTTAATAAAAAGAAAAGAATTCACAAAAAATGCAAACAAACAGGCGGTATTAAGTTTAAAAACAGTAGACGAAAACTCTTATTAAATTAGATGTAGAAAATTAAAAAAAAAAAAAAGCAAATATGCAAAAAGAGACCTGAATTCTCTTTGGGGTCATGAGGAATCTAGTCTGATGATAAGGTACTCTGAGAGAGAACTGCTATAGAAGAAAAGGACAATCAATTTTATTGTTCAATAAGTCGTGGAGAAACATCATGTCAATCCGGGCTCTACGTAAAGAAAGTGCATCAAGAGTTAATGTGCACAAATTAGTAGGGTTGATATTTGGATCGTGGTTGTAGCCAAATTTACATGAAACATACCTTAGGAATTTATTTTGGACACTCTCCAACATATTAATATATTTTTTGTTATACGGGGACCATATGGGTGCGGCGTATTCCATTATTGGAAGGACCAGTGTAAAATACAATATCTTGATTGACAACACATTTTTAAAAGGATGAGAGTGTCTGATAATGGAACCCAATGCCCTATAGGACTTTTTTAGAAATATTATCTATATGGCAGTTGAAAGATAGGGCAGAATCAAAAATTACTCCAAGGTCGGTGATTTTGCTAACTCTAGTGAGAATGGTTTTGTTCATGGAGTAGTCAAAGTGAACAGTATGATGATTTCTGTTAAAGGTGACCACTGCATTTTTCAATATTCAGTTGCATCATGTTCAGAGTGCACCAGCTGATAAGACCGTTAAGGCAGCATTGAAGATGTTGACAGTCTGTAATAGAGTTGACGAATGAATAAATTTTTAAATCGTCAGCAAATAATAAATATTGACAATCCTCAAGGGCGATACCAATATCGTTTATAAATAGTAAGAAAAGTCGAGGGCCAAGATGGGATCCTTGAGGCACTCCACTGGTGACTGTAAAAAAGGCTGAAACCGTATCATCAAGTTTAACGGATAATTGTCTACCAGTGATAGTGTTGGAGATCCATGCTAATAGAAGATCATGGACACCAAAGGCTGCTAGTTTTTATAAAGAATAGAATGGTTAACTCTATCAAATGCCTTCAACATGTCAGTGCATATGCCGTCAACCTGACCGTGTAGATTGAGTTATCGATAATGAACTTTTCATAAATCATTAAATTTGTGACAGCAGACCTTCCTTTAACGAAGCCATGCTGATGAGGTGTAATAATGGAATGGAAGACTGGTTGAATTTTATCGAGAACTATTGATTCAAAAAGCTTGGGGATGGCTGACTGAATTGTAATAGGGCGGTAGTTTTCTATATTTTGCTTGGCACCAGATTTATGAATAGGAATAA
>JAHWFO010080596.1:0-16250 GCA_023313115.1 Rhysida immarginata | reverse complement strand
ACTTTATTTTTAAAACCTCATTTTATAATTGAATTTTTAAAATGACGCTTTTACATTCTTTTTTACATATTTCTTTTTATGTTTCAAATAGTCAATGATTGTTTAGTGTGGTTAAAAAAAAAAAAACTATTATTGTTTTGAACATGTTTTTTGCAGATAATTTACTATTGATGTTTTATTTATTTAATGACTGATTGTTCAGTTATTGTTGAGAAATATAATATATAGAATTTTTTAAAATTGTTTTAATGTTAATAAAATTATATTTTTGATAGATAAAATGTTTGATTATATACATTTATGAGAAATTATATTTTCGAGAAAAAAATAAATAGTTGGCTCGATGGGCGGCAAGAACGCTAATTATAATATTATAGTGTTTTGATTTCGCCTAGGGCATTTGTCCCTAGTCAAGCCATAGTGGAAAAATCCTTGGGTTTATCTCGGAATAGGAAGGGCTAGATGGCTATTTTTTTTATATATACCACCTGCTCTTCTGGGGTGTGGAATTTGAAATAAATATATGAGGGAGTATACATAAATATATTTCAAAAAAGCACAAAATACCAACACCTTTATAGAATAAAGCCAGTAAAAATACTCCAAAGTTTCTCCGAGAACATCTACCATATATTAAGTACAGCTAAAAATTCCGTTATAATGAAGCTGAGAGGTTGATAAAATAAATTTGTTAAACTAAAATTTACGAAAACAGCTGCATACGTTGTCTACATAGAAATTATATGCATGTGGGTATTATATAGCTCATTATATCTTTTAAGCAAAATGAATTCTGCTTAAGGCATCTATTTTTTTTTTTTTTAATGAGGTTATTTTTTGATGTACTTAATGCATTGTTGCCATTTTGCCTACAAATTCTTCAGTATCACTTATCTGTTTGTACACTTCATCAGTCTAATTTGGGCGACTTGATAAATATAAACTTTTAAGTTTGTTTAAATTGACCCCTCGCAACGAGCGAAAGAGAAAGGCCCCGTTCACTTAGGACGCTGCGAGTCCTGCGACGAAATTTCTATAGGACTCGAACAATGGATAACGGAGTTAATCTAAGTGAACACGGCCTACAGAGCCGCCGGAGGGTCACCAGCCCACAAAAGGAGTGTTGCCGTTAGCGCGCCCAGTGAACATTGCGATGTTGAACTTAGAAAAATGAGCTCTGGTCGCCCCCCCCCCTTTCTTTCTTGACTATTGTACTTAAGTGCTTTATCTCACTCCTACATTCTTCTACGATATTCTTTTATTCTAATAATTATATTTCTATTCCAAGTTTATGATATTTAATTCAACTCTTACTTATCATAATAGGTCACCTATGCATATATATTACGCGGTTAGGTTAGGGCAAGAAGACTGCGAGGGGGGGGGGGGGGATCAACGGGCTAATTAATTAATAATAAGAAATAATCTCATTTATTTGTAAGCTTAATAAATATTAAATAAAAGTTTCCTCAATATAAAGTGATTTCGACCTAAAATGAATGAAGCAAATGGATTTGTAATTGCAATAAAGATGTGTCAATTATAGATAAACAACGAATTAAATATCTAAAATTCTTCGGTGATTTAAAAATCTCGATCGAATCTGCATTTCCACCGAATTGTCATCCACCCAATTGACGTTCACCGAATTGTCGCGTCCACCTAATTGACGTCCACCCAATTGTCGCGTCCACCCAATTGACGTCCACCCAACTGTCGCGTCCACCCAATTGACGTCCACCCAATTGTCGCGTCCACCCAATTGACGTCCACCCAATTGACGTCCTCCCAATTGTCGCGTCCACCCAATTGTCGCGTCCACCCAATTGACGTCCACCCAACTGTCGCGTCCACCCAATTGACGTCCACCCAATTGTCGCGTCCACCCAATTGACGTCCACCGAATTGACGTTCACCGAATCGTCGTTCACCGAATCGTCGTCCACCGAATCGTCGTTCACCGAATCGTCGTCCACCGAATCGTCGTTCACCGAATTGTCGCGTTCACCGAATTGACGTTCACCCAATTGTCGCGTCCACCGAATTGTCGTTCACCCAAATGTCGTCCACCGAATTGTCATCCACCCAATTGTCGGGCTCCCATACTTCTTGAGGTATAAAGTAATGCGGTTTTTTTTATTTCATTCAATTTGTAATTAGAGTTATAATGTGTAAGCTAATGTTTTAAAATAAATTTTATTGTATAGATATCCTGAATAAATCAACAGAATAAATAAAACTGCTGAAGAAATTTTTGGTATGCTCCACCTGAAAGAGAAGAATCTGAGAATGAAAACCATGTTGAAGATGATTTGGATAAATCATGGCCTGCTAGTGAAACTTCCAGTGTTTCTCAATATATACCTATAGAAACAGATGATGACATTATTGACGCAACCAGGCAACGGGAATATATTTCCCACCAACTGATGTATCCAAACGGGCATTGGGAATAATATTTATAAAATTATAAATAATTTTAAAATACAATTTTTTATATTTTTTTATGTGCCATATAGAATCAATAAACGAAATATAGATGAAATATGTCTTTTACTTTTTACATGCCTGATTAAGGGTTAATACAATTAATCCTCCTAGGCGTGCATGCTTTGATCAGTGCGATCAGGTTTTAGTTGCACCCAAAGGAAACGCATGCGCACAAACGGTCTCTATTGGGTTTAGTGTTCTTTCAAACACGCGCCAGTGCAGGACACCTGCACTTCAGATCAGTTTTCTAAAATGAAACCGAAACTAGTGTCTTCTTCATCCATGCTCCAGGCTAATTGTGGCTAAGGTCAAAAACCCTCACCGGTGAGAGAATGATGACGTAATTTCTCACTGGGCTAACCGTCTTTTCCCCGGTGAGACGGTTAGGCATAGCAGCACTGGCGTTTCTGACCGCGTTAAAATGACGTCACAGTTTTCTCAGTGGGATTTCTGACCGACCAAGCGCTAACTCTTCTCACCGGTGAGAGTTTTTGACCTTAGCCTGTGAAGGAAGCTAATCGTCAATTTCCTGTTCCTGTTGGCGATCATGTGGTTTTTGATTTGAAGAGTAAACGGAATTTGTCGAATATCGATGCCCTAAAGTTGATCCTCATTTTTAACATTCTCTCATTTATTTTTAATGTACGATTTATCTGTACTGCATCAACAACTACTTTTACGATGTTATTGCTTTCAATTTTATTGTTGTTCTTGAGTGCCGATGGGAACGTTATAGAAGTTTCGGCACTTTCATCATTAGACGTAGGTTCGTATGGTAACATTAAACCCGTAAGCATTCTATCTTGATCTTGACGTTTGCCCTTTCCTCGTTTGGGTAGCAATTAAAATATTACATAAAATAAAGAAGGAAGCTAATACAGATCGCAGGATGGCATCTATTTACTAAGTGTCGTAACCCACGTCTGCTTTATTGACGTACCCTGATCACCGATTTCTTTAATAGTTAACATAAACTCATTTTAAAGTACTGTGAATTATTATTTTGGGAACGGAAAGTGATAAAAGCCGAATTTACGATCCTTTATAATTTTTATCAATTAACAACTCTTCTCACATAAGAGTTTATCTTAGAATGGGCCATAAGGGATAAGAGTGAGATCGATTGTAATAGTTACCTTTTTCACTCATATGCAGTGAAACATATTAGAACACACAGCACTGATTGATAAAAATAAATAAATAAATAAATAAATGTGGACCCCCCCCCCCTCTTTAACGGGCGAAACTACTATGTCTTCCCAAAATTAAAGTTGATAGCCAGAGATGAACATCATGTTGCTTTCAGTTTTATTGTTTATTATTTCCTCACAGAGGTGGAAAACAGTGGGTAAATGTATTTACAGTTAAAACTATCCGAGGTGGTATATTAAAGGGCAACTGATCAAAATTTTCGATACTATAAGATTAAGTAAATAATTAAATAAAACTGCATAATACATAATTTAATTTCGAAAATTTTTATTATTTATTTAATAAAATGAACAAATATTCGCTATTTACTGAAGGCCATGAAAAACATCTGGAACTATAGGGGGGATTGATGACATCATATGAGCGAAAGGAGTCTCCAGTCCTGCAGTCATTACCGCTAAAGCCTCATTAATTCAACCGAGGTCAATCTGAGTTCAACACGAAAAACGTTCTCAAGAAAAATGTATCAGCCTTGCAGTCTCTTGTCAACTAAATAGTTTCCCAAAACGGAGTTAACATGGAATTCTGTGGGAGTGCGTGCAATGACAATGGCAACTATAAAGATTCAACCAGACCCATTTTCAAGGCAACTCAATTGTTGAATCAATAGGATATAGAAGGGGGGGGGGGGCACTGGTGATGATTCCGTTGCTCTGAACTAAAATTATAAAAAATTATCACCTGTTAACTTCCTACAAGTACTGCCGTTTTATTTTTTCTGGGAATTTTTTCAGACTAATTTTGTTGTAAACATCTTTTTTTTTTAATCTCTCATAAAAATGTCAATTTACATAGAGCTGTTTAGTGAAATCGAAAAACGACCTGCTCTTTATTGATTTTAAGTTAAAAGAAGACTCAGATAAAAATCTTAGACAAACTATGAACAGAAATATGCAAACAGTTTATTCAGGAATTGGAATATGATAAATAAGCGTAACTGGTTAGAACCCTAAAGTTGCGAAGTAATGAGAAACATGATGAGATTTGGGTACTTTTAGTAAGGCTCGTAGGAATCATTTTTGGAGTTTAAGCAGGCGAGTAAGTTTGTATAATGTGGTAGATCCCCAGAACAAAACTCCATAACACAGAGAGGACTGGATCCAAAGTGTAGTACAGTAGCAGTAGTAAATATGCAGAGAGAAAATGTAGATAGGAGATCATACCTTGCTTAATATTAACATTAGTTAACAATGTGTTAATATGTAGATCCCATGATAGATTGTGGGATAAGTAAATACCTAAGTATTTAAAAGATTCTGATACGAGTAAGAAGTTGGGAATTATAGAAAATAGGCAGGTTGTCATGGATATTTTGCTTATTGCATTGATAAAAAATCATTTTGTTTTGTTTCCATTTAGCAATAACGAATTAGCAGAGTTCCGTTAGCTTAGAATAACAAGAACCTGGTTAATTATTGTGGTGAGATGAAAAATAGAGGAATTGGAGAAAAGGAGAGTGACGTCATCAGCATACAAAATTGAGACAATGGGAGATATACAGGGTGCATCAGGTTCGATGGTCATAAAGTACCTAGCGTGATCCTTTGCATGATTACAAACTTAAAGTTCCTTATGCAAAATGTTCAAAACTCAAATGTTAAGGGTCTAAACACAAGGGGTCCGTCATACGGAAAAAATCTCGTACGCCGGCCCAAAAATCTCACAAAACTGTAAAAAAATCTCAAAGATTATTGAAGATTTTAAAAGTCTGAAATCTGACATTCGGTCTCTGCTTCATGCATAAAATAAGCAAAAAACTCGGCAAAAATATTTTCCTCATCTTCAGAACTAACAAAAAACTCGCAGAAATCGGAAAATCTGTTTCGTCATTGTGTATCACTCTCGTTCGCTATTGATCTCTCGAATTCATCGCGAATTCTCATTTCGTTCCAGGTTTTCACTGTTGCATATTTTGTTCCAGGTTTTCTCGGTCGGCCCTCATAACGTTTACGCTTATTAAAAAGGTTTTTCTAAATATTCAGTATCAACCCATTTAAATTAGGAATCATGTTTTTAATATGATAAATATCCTGTAATGTTAAAAACAACAGTACAAACTGTACATTATGCAAGTATAACAAAAGTAAAATACACAGGATGAGTCAGAAAACCTGTCACAAACTTTTAGAGGAGGTAGTATGAATGATTCTAAGCAAAAAAGTTTATATGAACATGGGTTCGAATTTTAACGATAACCGAGATATGAACAGAAATAAAAATGCTGCCACTAAGATCAACAATTAGGATAATGCCTAGGATAATGAAGTTTGGGGGAATGATAGGGCACATAAAACTGTATACCGTTAAAATTTGATCGAATTCCAATGAGTAGTTTCCGAGTTACGTGGTTTAATCTTACAGATTTATGAAATCTCTCCCGAATCTTTAGAAATCCCACAAACTTCAAAATCTTAGAATCACTTGGAAAATCTGGGGATTTTTAAATCTCGTACATCATTTCTTTGAATGTCGGACCCCTCATCTAAACATCACACGAAGTTTGCTGAAAACCTGTCGAAAACGTCATTTAATCTCAGCAATTGCCGCCGATTTAATTGTAATCGCCCCTTTGAATTTAATGCACTGCTGGTGCGGAAACTCCATAAATGACGTAACGACGCAATTTAAATTTTGAGTTTTCGACATTTTCGATAAGGAACTTTAAGTTTGTAATCATGCAAAGGATCACGCTAGTTACTTTATGACAATCGAACCTGATACACCCTGTATAACTTGTTAATAAATATGTACATAATTATGAATGTGTGTTCGCTGAATGATGACCACAGTGTGGTCACAATGCACATTTGAAGTAACGAAGTAATAAATAATTTTGTGGACAAGAGGTTTATTTTCAGTTTAATGTTAATAAATAAGTTGAATAGAAGTGGGGAAAGAACTGAACCTTGTGAACCATCTAAATTAAGGTTGATGAAGATTTGTTATGTGTCAAAGGCTTTAGAGTAGTCTACAAACAGCAAAACAACAAAATTATTGTTAGACATTTGTGAAGTAACAAATTCGGTAAGCTCGTAGCAGGCTGTGTCAACATTAACTGTCTGGGTAAACCGTGTTGAGACATAGTTAGTAGTTTATTAAAACGAACTGTGATAAGTGAATAAAGAATAGTTTTCAAAGATTTTTGAGAAAACTAGTAATGTGGATATTGGGTGGTAATTTTGATAGACCTTAGAGTCCCCGTTTTTGAAAATAGGAAGTTATCTTGGCTACTTTCAGTGTGTTAGGACAGGTACCGGAGATTAGTGACATGTTAAATATGAAGGCTAGCGGAGTGCTGAGAGACTATTGGATCGCGATAATGATCTCAGAATGCAAGCCCAGTGGATCCTGGATTATATTATTATGCAAAAATTTTGTACAATCTAAAGCTCTTATTTTTCATTTATTGTATAAACTCAGCAATAATCTTACAAAGAATGTATTTTTTGAGAAACCGTATAAATTGCAATTGACAGAAATATTTAAAAATATTAAGATATGTATCAGTACAGGTAAAAATGGCTCAATAATTGCTTTTTATAAAATTCCCTCAGATTAAAATGATTGCTTTTTATAAAATTTCCATATAACTTTAATTAATATTATGCTTTTTGCATATTAAAAACATTTTGTAATAAGAGGTTTATTGTAAGCTATAATAAAAAGAAACCAAAGTTTAGTGATATTAAATATAAATTTTGAAATTTATTTTCAAATTACAGTATTTTTGTTTTGCAAGTGTATTTCAATGAAAGAATTAATTAAAACTAATTCAGATCGCTGTCAATATCTAACCCAAAAGTCATCCCAAAAGGTGTTTTTTATAGTGTAATTTTCTGAGGAATAATTTTTTCATGGCCTTTTATATTTTCTTTTTTCACCTGGAATGACCTTCCCTCATTCTGCACCAAAAGGTTCACCTAATCATTTGGCCGATTTGTTGGCCGAGAGCGCTGAGGCGCAGGTCTTATCGCTCTCACAACCAGCAAGTTGTGGATTCGAATCCCGCTTGGGGCATGGATGTTTGTGATTGTCCTTTATTATAAAAAAGAAACCCCCGTGTTGGGCTTAGGCCTGTTGGGGGACAACCTGCGGGTTGTTTAGACTAATATTTAAATTACATACATGCATTAGTTTTAAAAAATATATTAAGTTACAATTATAACGATTTTGGGCCCTTCTGATATCATGAGTTCGGCCAACACCTCCTAAAGAGAAAGCCTCTGCACGGAAACCGTCATACATTGTTACATCATCATCGTAGTGCAAATTCAGGGCTTATTATTGGTAGAAATACGAATAACAATGCCCTACTTAGATGATGCAACAATGTATGACGTTTCCGTGCACAGGCTTTCTCTTTAGGCAGTGTTGGTTCAGCCCCTTTTCAAGATGGTGGCCTCCAGAATCTAGCAGGTGCTGTGGGATACACCTAGATCAAAGGTGCTTCCGTTCCTTTCTTACTCTGTGCTTTGTAAAGGGTTTCCCAATAAGAATGATGTGATTTTATAATGAAATAAAATAATAACTATTTCAAATACGACAAAACTTTTTATTTTACTTTGAAGCACAGTTTATTACACTATGTTTTGAATAACACATCATTTAAGGGTCCAACTCGACTTTGTGCACACGAACAAATTCAATGCACCTAATTTTTGATGACTGTGCAATAATTTGGCCTTAATTCCACGAATGCAGCATTCAGTGTTCAACTTTAATGCATCAAGGGTTTGTGGTTTGCTTTCATAGACCATATATTCCAAATAACTCCACAAAAAGAAATCTAAAGGAGTTAAATCACAACTTCTGGGAGGACAATTAACAAGTGCATTTCTTGAAATTATCTTTCACCAACCTGTTGAAATCCTTTGCAATATGTCAATAGTGGCATTAGCAGTGTGTCATGTGGTACCGTCTTGTTGGAACCAAATGTCCTCCAAATCAATTTCATCTAAATTTTGCCACAATAAATCTGTTAACATTAATTGGTATTGCTCACCAGTCACTGTAACTGCATCTCCTGTATTGTTTTGGGGGGAAAAAATGGTCCGATGATCCCAACATGAGTGACCTTTTGCAGATGCAAGAGCTTCTCATGAATCTCTTGTGGATTGTTTGCAAACCATAAATGACAACTTTGTTTGTAAACATATCCATTCAACTAGAAATGAGCATCTGAGAAGATATTTTTTTGCCCAAAGTTATGATCTGTTTCAAGTTGCTCTAAAGCCCAATCAGCAAAGCCCCGGTGCTTACGATGGTCCAGTGGCTTCAGTTCTTGGGTCAACACAATCTTATATGAGCATAGACTCAAATCTTTTTCACAAAATACACCAAGTTGTCATTCTTGTAAGCCCTAATTCTTGCACACTGCGGGGAATCGATAAATTTGGAACCTCTGCCACACACTCTCATTCAATAACAATGTTCTCTACACTTGCATTTTGACGTCTTGTTTTTGCATCATAAAGCGCAAAATTCCTTTCAAATATTTTAACGATCCGACGAATACTGTAGCAAGTGCAGAAGGGCAATTATGTGGACCATAGTTATCGAGAAGTGCATGTTGAGTCTTCACAAAAGAACGTCTATTTTCATGTTTTTTTTTGATAATAAGCAAACGATCTTGAAGCATGTATTTCACCATGATGAATTGTCAGAGTATATTAAGTACAAGGGATTCCTAGTAACATTTTCGATTGGCTTGAGATCTGGAGATACAGCAGGCCATGCCATAACGTCCAATTTGTTTAACACAAACCATTTTCTCTTGGCATTTGCAACATGTATAGGGGCGTTACCTTGCTAGAGCACCAATTAAAACGTGGTTGCCATTTCATTTCAAAATCATTTCATTCTTATTAGGAAATCCTGTCTAAGAATTCTGTACAATTTGAAGTTTTAAGGATATTTTCTAATTAACAAATTTAAAGATAAAAAGTTAAGACTAACAAGGGAATCCCACATAGCCTATCCGTTTTAACAATGGAGTCTTTGTATGGCTATGTATGCTCAAATTTTTTCGTTTTCTTAGTTTATTTTGAAAAACAAAATTTTGCACTCTCTTATTTTGCAAGCATCTATACAGTAGTAGCTTCAGATGAGTAACATATTTCAATATGGTGGAAATCTGTGACATACATGTTCGAGGGATTCCCTTGTAAGTTGCATTGTATTAATTGTTGACAAAGCCCGTTATAATTTTCACAAATTAGAGATGCTTTTACTCAACTCTTTGATCACAACACCAACATAAACACTTTTCTCATTTTCTGATTGATACCATGGGTGGTAAAGCCAGCAGTATGACATCTGGTGCCCATTGTGCCATTGCATAGTGTAGTGATTAAAGGAAGACTCATGACAATTATTTGCATTTCCATAGATACTGAGCAATTCAGCATTAACCTCTCATTTCCTTTATTCTACAGGAAAATATCACAAAAACATTTATTTTTTTTAAATATTGATAGCCATTGAATATCTACTGATATCCATTAAATTTTTTTAATTTTAATTTTTTTTTGTAATAAATTTTATTATTTTAAACTTATTTTTTAAGGCTGAGGAAGGGAGCCTATCGTGAAAGATTATTGGCTTCGTTAGACATGTGACTACACTTGATCTTCAGTAGGTGGGAGTGGTTTTGTGCTCTCCTGCAATCATTCTAGATAAAAATGCATACTGCTGACATATCATAGCAGTTTAGTCATCTAATTGCTATAACTCACGGCTTTCAGCTGAGATTTTGCTCACCATCCCTTGGAGGTTGGCTAGCCTTACTGGGCACATGCCTGCACTTAACATGGACCTCCACAGTCCTGTACATTTATTGATTCTGTCTGCTCAGTGCAACAGAGGATGCTGCAAGGTAGCTAAGCCCCAGAACAACTCTAACAAACACTATGTGGCTATTAATAGAAATATGCACACAGAAATAACCAAGTGTGTATAAAATGTTGCTATTGAGAACGAAGGCATAGTCTTTGAAATATGTACCGTATTTATTCTATTATAATGCGAAAAATTTTGGCCTAAAAAGGCATCTAAATTTGTGGGAAACATTTAAGATTCAAAAAAGGTTAAAAAAAAATGAAATTCTGCATAGTTACAAGAATTCTATTAATGAACAGAATTTAATGAACTAATTATTATATTTTTGGAAATTCAAGATTGCATCAAGACTATTTTTTAGTTCAACACCATTCTGTGGTTCTTTAAGTCATGCAAATCGGTTGGAGTTTGGTATAAAGCCATAGTAGGCACAGATGAAATCGTTTGAATTCCACTGCATGGCCATAATATTTGTCTATGCTTTATATTTTTGTTTGGGAAAAGTACACCTGAAATGAAATTATTACTTTTTTTTTTTTTTTTTTTTTTTTTATCACAAGATAAATTTTGGCAAATTACTGATATGCATCTAGATTTAAATTACTCTGAGTATGGTGATACCAACATGAATTGTCATCCAAGCAATATCTCATCAAATGTCTCCATTGGACATTTTGGAAATTTTAGTTGCGACTCTCCATGGGCCTTAATCAACACATCAATACAGGCAATGAAGATCATAGAGCCTTCACCAAACTTCATCTTATGGACAGGGTAAATAAATTAGAAAGTTTTATTCTTGTAAAATAATGTCAATCAATTATATATAAAAAAATAATATGGTAATAATTCCTTCAAAAGTAAGAAAAATAAAATATATTTTGACTCCCTTTTGATTAAAAATATTTCTTGAAACTTCGAATTCTTTTTTTGTGTAACGAAATTTTTTGCCTTTAAAATGATACATAAGTTTGTTTTTTTTTTCTTCCCCTCCCTACTGTCGAATATTTGTTAAAATGTCAAGAACATTAATAAAATTAAGACTGACCCTTTATCTCTGTTACCATCAATGAAATTGCTTTTGAAAATCCAACATTGACGAGCTTTTAAGTTCTTTTTGGTAATGCAAGCTCTTGCATTCTCAATTGGTTGATTTTTATTTTATGGGAGAAAATTTATAAAATTTAGCATGTGAATGTATGTTGAAGTATACAGGGTGATCCAAAAGTCAGTTTACTCAAAGATACATGAAAGAGTTTATATACGTATCTGGGTGAACTGACTTTGGATCACCCTGTACTTCAATACACGAAAATGCATTACTAGTAACTGTCATTCAAAGATCAGTTCATTAATTTGTAGAATTACCAAAAGCTTTTCATTTTATGAGGGCATGCTGATAATTTTTGCCTCCTCACATTTATTTACGTAGTTTGAGGAGATATTCAGAGATGGCACTAATGTGAACTCTAGTAAAGTAGGGAGCATAAAAATTGGCAAAACTGCAGTATTTACATAATGTTAAAGTGCATGTAAAATAATGACCTTACAACATGCAAAATCGATGAATGGGTTCATTATAAACATAGGTAAGGCAGGTATATCGCATTAAAGCCATATAACTAACACAAGGTCGTTGCATAGTTAATTTACGGGTAATATGAGCAATGGAAAAGCAGAATAGAAACACACTCGGAGTTCTTTGGGAAAGTGGCATCAGAAATAGACAGGAGGCCAGTGAAAGATCAGGTATACCTTTGAGAACATGTTACCGAATAATGAAGAAATTGGATTCAGGAGAAGACATCGAACGCAAGGCTGGATCAGGTAGACCCAAAATACTAGAGGCTAATAATCGACGTCGTATTGCACAGTTGGCTGTTCACCATCCACAGATTTAGTAAATGTGTTCTTGCCAAATATGGCCCAACAGATTTCAATGACTGGAAACATCTGGTAGAAGAAATGTGGGACAATATGTCGTTTGATCTGTTGGAGTCGTTTTTCGATGGCATGCCCGGCAGATTGCAGGAGTGCTTGCAAAAACGAGGAGGGAAGATCAAGAAATGATTTTGTAGCACACATTATTGTCAAATGTTGTGCCGATACGTAACGATATCTTACTTGTATGGATGTCATGTTTCCTTATATTAAAACGCTTGTTTTGGTTCTTGCCAATTTTTATGCTCCCTACTTTACCTGACTTACAGCCCCAAGGGGTGCACATTATGAAAACTTGTCTGCACCTACCATTAGGGAACCCTTTTTTCAAAAGTATATTTTTTGGCACCTTGTGATAAGGCTCTTGCGATAATAACTATGATAAGGTGCCCTTGTGATGTGCACAAACTGCACATCTGCACACAGTAATCCTGCTTATCTGGGCTATCAAATGTGTAATTATTTAGCTGTAGTCTGCTGAAATGAAGGATATTGGGGTCAGAACTTTTCAATTGCTAAACTAACATGAGGTTGAAGATGATGAATTTTTGGAGACTGGTCGTATATAAATCATTTCCACCTGGTCATGAGGTATCGGTTTCATGTAGAATACAATCTTATCATGCGTGAAATAAGCAGATAAGTTAATTGCGCATTATCTTGGCTCTAAGGATGTTATTTTGATGTTGCTTTAAGAAACGCTTCGACACAAGCAATTTTCGAAGATTCAAGAAACTGAATTTAAGCTGAATTTTAAAACTCCAGCGCCACCTTTTGGTCAAAAATGTAACTAATATAAAAAAATGTTTTTCTTTATAAAAAAAATCCCCCATGTTTCTGAGCATTTCTGTGCAAACCGCATTGTTTTATTGTAAATACTTTAATAATTATAAGGTTTTAAAAAGTCTACTGACTTTTGGATCACCCTATACACTATATGATCAAAAATATCCGGACACCCCTCACAGATCATCGATTGGCCCAATGTCACATGATAATGACTTGCACATCATTTAAATAGCTTCCCACACCTTCAGACACAACTCTGCTTGGACATTGGCAAGAATGGGTCGTTCGGCAGAGCTCAGTGAGTTCCAACGTGGAACCATTGTTGGATGTCACCTATACGGCAAGTCCGTGCGTGACATTTCCAGCCTTCTTCAGATACCCAAGTCAACAGTAGGTGATGTCATTATGAAATGGAAGACCCGGGGATCAACAACAGTTCAACAACGAACCGATAGACCTAAGAAACTAACGGACAGAGACCATCGAGTGCTTCGTCGTGTCACCCGCAGCAACCGGAAGTCCTCGGCGGAAAAAATTGCCACAGAGTTTCGAAACGCCTCTGCAAATGATGCCAGTACCATGACAATTCGTCGGGCACTGCACACGATGGGATTCCATGGCCGTGCTGCTGTCCACAAGCCCCACATCAGCAAGGTCAACGCCAAGCGACGTCTGGAGTGGTGCAAAGCCCACAGAAACTGGACAATGGACCAATGGAAACGTGTAATGTGGACAGACGAATCTCGCTACACACTCTGGCAATCCGATGGACGAGTTTGGGTTTGGCGCATACCTGGAGAACGCTTCTTACCTGAGTGCACTGAGCCCACAGTCAAGTTCGGAGGAGGAGGAGTCATGGTGTGGGGCTCATTTTCATGGTACGGACTGGGCCAGCTCGTTCCTGTGCAAGAAATCGTGAACTCCGACCGTTATCTGAATGTTTTGGACAACTGTGCACTTCCAACGTTGTGGCAATTTTTCGGAAACGGGCCATTTCTCTACCAACACGACAATGCTCCGTGCCACAAAGCGAGGCGTGTACAGCAGTGGTTTGCGGACTCAGGGGTCGAAGAAATGGGTTGGCCGGCATAAAGTCCCGACCTCAATCCTATAGAGAGTCTGTGGGATGAATTGGAAAGACGCCTGCGGGCCAGATCACATCGGACAACTTCTGTACCTGAACTGATTCTCACTCTTCGGGAGGAATGGAGGAACATTCCGGAAAGTACCTACCAACATTTGGTGGAAAGTCTTCCCCGAAGGGTGGAAGCTGTGATTCGGGCAAAGGGATGTGCAACGCCCTATTGATTTCCATGAAATCGTGGCTAGAGCGCAAACGTGCATGTGTCCGGATATTTGTGATCATATAGTGTATATCCCACTGCAGTGATGGCTACAGAAACAAAGGGCAGCATGGCGTGCTCGAAGGCAATGGGGCACTGAACGTCTGAAATGGGCACTGAACGTCTGAAATGGGCACTGAATACAGCTAAATTCTTGCTTTAAAGTTAATAAAAGTACATGGGCATTTCAGTGATCTACATTTATATTAAGGTATAATGCTAACTTCGGAATCTGTATGCGATTAGGGCATGTTAAGGCTTTCTAATTTCTTCTAGGCTAATCTCTTCCTTACTTTGTGATGCCACAAAAAGACATAATCTGGTGGT
Organism: Rhysida immarginata; assembly: GCA_023313115.1. Taxonomy (NCBI): domain Eukaryota; kingdom Metazoa; phylum Arthropoda; class Chilopoda; order Scolopendromorpha; family Scolopendridae; genus Rhysida; species Rhysida immarginata. Next base: position 1,311 of record JAHWFO010080596.1, on the reverse strand, counting down.
ACAGTCCTCAATAGTTTTTAAAGTACACTTTTCAACAATTTGTCCACTATTTTTGCAGGATAAAATTGCGAATAATGATTGCATTAAGATTTTTTTAACTTTATACCTTATACAGTTGATCTGTATTATCCCTCAACATTTTATTAATGCTAATTTAAACATGAAAGCTTATTGAGGAATACTTCTTCTCGCGGACGAAGCTGTTTGTTTTGACAGTAAAGCGACCACAGGAAACCACCACAACGAATACAAAAGGCTCGACTTGTCAACGCGGAGGATAATAAAAGCACAAGGAGTAATGCGATAAACAGCTCGTCACGGCTACCAACTAAACTGATGCAGTTAGTTAATATTTTAAATGAATGTACGTAGCAGTTTAATTAAAATGTTTAGGCTTTAAATCACTCACGCCACAATGATAAGTTCCAATGAATACTTAAGACGCACATTGTTGGCGTTTATTGGTTTCAGTTTCTTGCGTTTGTGCAGTGCCGAGAGGCAGCGTGGCGGGGCAAGGGGCAGCATGGTGCTGCGCCATGCTGATTTTGCCTAGCGGCATCACTGCACTGATATGGAGGCAAAATTTATTAGCATACCCTTGTAGAATAAAATACAAAAGTATCCATTTTTATTGTAAAATTATGAAAAGAATCACAGAGTAATTTTATTATTTCCTGACAGTTATATGTTTTAAAATGATATTGAACATTACTTTTTTATTGATGTATAATTTTTTTTTTTTTTTTTAAGTGATTCCATTGCGCATGTTAAACCTTCCGAACTTGATTGGGTGAAGGTATACTCCACTATTGAAAAGATAACGTCTCTCCTTTTGGAGACATTTCCCACCTCAAAGATTATCCCTATCGTTGGAAATCATGATTCTTACCCTGCAGTAAATAATTGTTTAAAATTTTAAGTAATATTTTTGAAATAATTTTTTCTTTAGAAAAAAAAAAAAAAAAAAAAAAAAAAAATCAGAAAATCAAATGGTTGATGAAAATGGTACAATTTCCTTTTAGAGTAATTGTACATTTCGTGTGAGCAGAGTTACCTGGATTTTTCCAGGACAGTCATGGATTTAGGGCCAGTTCATTATCTACTTTCTCAAGTAAGTCTTCTCAACAGTCTTTAGCAACAATGAACTTATTGTTAAAATGAGAAACACTTGATTATAACAATGTCACTAGATTGTTGCTGAACACTTAGTTGAGAAATCTTAGCTGAGAAAATAGATAATGAACTGGCCCTTAGAAAGCTGAGAAATCTAGCAACCTAATTTCACGTTTTTTTTTTTTTTTTTTTTCTAAT
>JAHWFO010080595.1:3373-15163 GCA_023313115.1 Rhysida immarginata | reverse complement strand
TCTTTTAATGCTGCCTTTCTGCCAACTTGAAATTTCGTTTCTCGTTTTCCAATCAACCCTCGTTTTCGTGCGTCATCGTGTGCTCTTTCCTGCTCCCGTGAAAGTAGCGCCCTCTCTCGGATTTTTGCGTGAGTTCTACTTGGGCTTAAGATGTCAGTTTACGATGTGGCGGTCAGGATAACTAGACTTTTAGCGACGGATAACTCGGAATTTGCATAAGAAATTACATTGAAAGTATCTGCTGCTGTGTCGTGAACATTTCGTTAAGTTTTATGTTTATTTTCCGCAAGTTTTAACGAATCCTGAATTAGTATGAGCTTTGGTATACTAAAGTAAACATTTACCATTATTTCTTATTAAACATGTTCATTAAAAACCCCTTTGATTTTAAATACGGCAGAATTTGTCAATAACTTCAGTTAGGTTGTCAGTAAATGTTTCTTATAAACCTAATGCAAAGGGGTTAAGAACAAATCTAGCAAAATTTATATTAATAACTTGAATGTACCAAGTTAATTAAAAGCGCTTTCTTTTTCGGCTTATCATAAAAAAATAAATTAACTTCTTAAATGTGGATAATCTTTGTGTAAAATTAATGAGACTTAATTAGAGTAGAAAAAAATGTCAGGTGTTTCTAAACTATACATATATAAATTTTTTTTTCTAGAAACAAACTTTCTAAAATAAGACTGTTTAAAAAGATGCATACTATTTAAATATAAACATCATACTAAAGAATTTTCGCATTTTATATTAAAATTAAATTACTACGTGTGATTAAAGTATCAAGTTAATAATCCCAGAGTAAATTTTAATAGACCTCTGAATTTTTATTGATAAACATGTGAAAAAGGGGGCACAAATGTCATAAGACCACCCGACTAAATATGCCTTGTCGCATGATGACCAGTGCCTGCCTGCCTGTCCTGCACTGATGAAAATGTATAAATGGCCTTGGGTTCAGAAATGTATTATGGTTGCTTAGAGTTAACGCGGAGAGAGAGAAATGGACTACACGTATGAAATTTGAGCGAAGCTTGGACTGATACGCATAGTGAAATGGCACACAACAAGTAACTCTTCGTTTCTAAAGAAAGCATTCTTTGTTTGCCTGTACACATTGACATACAAACTGGATAAGAAAGCGCGTTTGCACACATGCATAGAAATACATGTCATGTGAATCGAGAAATTTTTCTGTAAATGTATATTATAGGTTTACAATATTTGAAATTTTACTTTTAATATTACGGCTAAACTTAGAAGATTGCAAAATGCATTTGTGAAATTGTTTTTGGATAAGTTATTTAGAATTATCCTGAGTAAATGAAATGTAATATGTAATGTTAATGAAAAAAATCCCAGTTTTTTTAAGAAGATGCTGTAAGTGACCCCGTTCCTGAGGTTATTTTTATTAGCTGAATATTGATTCTTTGTTATGGGTTTATATTTTTAAGTCTAATTGATTTTTACGATTGATTTTAATCGTTGTTTTTTAATGAAATTTTATCATACAAATGGCAGTCCATACATTTCATCATGCAACCGCTATTTTCAGTTAGACTTGTGCAGCACTTAAGTGGCAAATTTTATGCAAATTTTAAAGTATAAGCGTCTGGTGTCGAAATTGGTAAACAAGACGCCACCTGGTGTCGAAATTGGGAAACATGCTGCCATCTGGTGTCGAAATTGGGCAACACGTTATTTCCAAGCTATAACGAAGCTTGAGCTTTGTTGTCCTCGCTATAAGGAATCTTTGAGGTTCCATAACTCCCTAACCAGGTGATCTAGATCAAAACCGAACGTTCCATTGAACTTAGTATAATTTTATCTACAGATGGCTATAATTAGAACGTGTAACTATAAGGGGTTCTATTTTTAACAGGCCGCGTGGGTATATTCAATATTTACCTTATATCTATTTTTGTATTTAATTTGTATTTTTAATTAATAACTATTATTTATTGTATTCCAGGGTTCTTGTGTCTCGTCCTTCTCTTAATATATATCCGTTCATACAGGAAGTAACTATGACAAATCACCCCTTCCATATTGTAGACCAAAGATCTTGGCCAGTAGCAAGAGCTATAGGAGCACTCATCTCAACTTGCGGCATAGTATACATGTTCAATAAGGCCTACCCCATAATATTATTTCTAGGAAAGAATTTTAGATATCACAATAATCCAATGGTGACGAGATATCTCACGAGAAGGTACATTTCAAGGCCACCAAACAAACTAAGTATTAAGAGGATTACGCTGAGAAATGTTATTTATTACATCCGAAGTTCTATTTTCGTCTCTCTTTTTCTGAGCATTTTTCCATAGAAGATTATCACCTACGCTAGAAATTGGGTCAACATGACCACCCACAGGAGTAACACCATTTAATCCATTTTAATTTCTCCTAATAAATACAGCCATCCTGTTATCCTCAGGAGAATCTGTAATCTGAGCACACCATATTCTAATAGAGGCTAACTACACACAAGCAAAACAAGCATTAATAATTACAATTATGCTGGGTATCTATTTCACAGCCCTATAAGCATTCGAGTATAAGGAAGCATCATTTACCATTTCAGACTCAGCATTTGGGTCAACATTTTTTATAGCAACAGGATTTCACGGTATACATGTAAACATCGGCACATCATTTTCAACTATCTGCTTCATGCGATTATTAACGCTACGTTTTTCACCTAAAAATCATTTCGGCTTCGAAGCAGCAGCATGATATTGACACTTCGTAGATGTCGTATGACTATTTCTATTTACTTCTATTTATTGATGAGGAGGTTACCTTTTTAGTATTTATTGTACATTTGGCTTCCAACCAAAAAGATTTGATTATATTTACAAGTCACTACACTAATTACATTAACCTATCTAATTTCAATCATCTTAATAATATTGTCTTCAATCTTATCTAAAAAAAAGAATAAAAAGATCGAGAAAAATCACCCCCCTTTGAGTACAGATTTGACCCCTATAAGACAGTTCGACTGCTTTTTTCATTAAGTTTCTTTATAATCGCTATCATCTTCTTAGTATTTGATGTAGAAATCACCTTGCTAATACCCATTCCAATTCTATTTTCATACTCAAATACAATATTAACATTCTACATAACAATGTTATTCATCACACTACTATTACTAGGGCTATACTACGAATGGAAGATAGGAGCCTTAGAACGAACAAATTAGGATTATATCTAAAATATAAAGTTTGAATTGCACTCAAAAATTGGTAAACTGAATCATGCTTACGATTCAATTTCGACTTGAAAGAAGATCTTGTCCATTCCTGTTAATAAACGTATGAAGTTTCCTTCTTACAGATGATTAAATAAAGCTGCTAACTTTAAAATAGTTCACACTATCATCTTACTGGTCATTTCTATAGTGTATAATATTCACATAACATCTTCAATATTAAAAAGCCCAGGCTACCATAGAATACAACACCATAATCTTTTCAAAATTATGCTCTTAAGCTATATTCACAAATAATCACAAACATAAAAATTCAAGCCAACAAAAAAACAAAACAAATAAACCTTAAAAGAATTGTTTTGCCATCATTGATTTAAAGAACTAAAGAACATAAAACTACTATAATAATCCATAACCCCCATAATGCTCAATCAGCCTTTATCGCAATAATTAATAACATAATCCTCAAATTTTAACACACTATTCTATATAAACTGCCCACTCAGACTTCTCAAAAACCACATAGATATAAAAAAATTCAGCATAACCAATATTATTAAAAACCCTACCCCACGAAACAGTTAAACCCAACCAAATACCAAACAAAACTCCTATGATAGTTGATAACTTCAAAATTGGTCCTAAAACCAAAACCTAGGGCAAAGGAAATAACAATCACATCATGAAGTTTCCACAAAAAAACAGCCATAATAGTTAATATTAAAATAGGCTTCCGTATAAACATAACCCCATCAGCAGCTTGAACATCAGACCTTCAATTTATATTTTTTCACAAAGAATAATACCCTAAACAGATAGAATAACAAGAAGTAAGACCAATAGAAATCAACAAAATTAAAAGAATAAAAAAATATCATAGCCAAAAAAATACATTTCAGCAATCAAATCCTTAGAGTAACCCAGCCAAAAAGGGAAACCCTAACAAAGCATAATTATCTACTGCAAGTCTTGTTCTCACTACAGGATAATAATAAATCATTTGTTTTTATTTCTCCATACATGATAATGGTCAGCATGGAAAGAATAATGTGCCTTCCAAAATAACATATAGTAAGTGATTACATAAAGTTAAATAACTAATAAAAATACATAAAGGAAGTGCATCATACATAAGAGAGAACTGGAGCCGGACACTGTGGACGAAGTTCAATAAAGATAACAGGAAACCACTGATCCACATAAAGCTTTTAATAAGACGTATGCGCATTTCGGCAGCCACGCTGCCTTCTTCAGCGTACACAAGGATTTTGATCAGAACAGACAAATCTGATCAAAATCCTTGTGTACGCTGAAGAAGGCAGCGTAGCTGCCGAAATGCGCATACGTCTTATTAAAAGTTTTATGTGGATCAGTGGTTTCCTGCTATCTTTATTGCATCATTCCTTTTTAATGCAATGAAAACATTCGAATATTTAGCAGATAAAAAGTAAATTCTTACAATATTTCAAACAGAAAATTTCCTTCAACAATGCCAATCGTGTTCTTATTCTCGAGCTCATAACAATTAAGATCTCTTACAATGCGTTTGCACGCTCATGATCAGAAAACTATTATCCAAATATAAGTAATATGTTAAATTGAATATATTTATTATCTCTTTAAATTACATTGCAATTCTTCTAATGTCTTAGTTTCAAACGTTTAGTTAAGAATATCAGCAAGTTGGTTGGAACTTTTAACATGCTTAAGTTCTACTGCTTTTTCCAATATGTTCTTGAATAACTTTTCAATGAATTTCTCTACGTTTCTTGTCTTTCGCTATGTTTCCCTCGTAGGTGTTTTTCAACATACGAATGGCAGACTGATTACACTGCGTGACACGATTTTTGTACCCAAAGAACTGGTAGCTTTAATAGTTTGCTAGCATTAATAGCAGGTAGCTGCTGCACATAAATTATACAGGCTGACTAAAAAAAACGGAACTTTTTAACAATCCAATAAAACCAAGAGCGATTGAAGAAAAACATTTTATTCATAGTAATTGAAACCTATATACTTGCCATTTACGAAACATTAATGGAATTTATCATTTTTAATGGCGTCCTTTTGTACGAATGCATTCTTGAAATCTGCTGTTGAGGTTCCTCACTGATCCCTGCAACATCTCTGCTGGGATACTGTGAATTTCATCCTGAATTCTCTGTTTTAACTCATCCAGAGTTTTTGGTCGAGTCGTGTACACTTAACTCTTGAGATAGCCCCACAAGAAAAAAATCACAAACGGACAAATCCAGCGATCTTGGGGGCCAGGGAACGTTACCGAATCTTGAGATCACAAGGTTAAAAACATTTTCATGACTAAAGCACGCTGTTGCCCGTTCCGCTGAACCATGATAACTAAAATGGCAAAGTGTTTACTTGTTCAAGGTCACTGTGCCCACAGTGCTGTCACCTGCTCGAGGCTGCCACCATGACAGTACGCGTTCTGGACGTATAAAGAGCAGACAAATCTTGTTCAATTTATCAGCTCCATGAGAAATTGAAACTGCTAATTATTATCACAGTTACCTGGAATATAAAGCTTCTAACACATTTTCCCACTCTAATATTTCAGGTGGAAACGTTATCGAAGATAATATTTTTCTACTTAATTAACCCTCCCATAATGAGAAAAATTAGCCACCTTACAAATTTAAAGACCGTGAGCACATTCGTAGATATCGAAGGTTTCTTATTTTTTATTATTTTTATATCTATTAAATTTTTTACGACAATGATTATATTCAATCATAAAACCAATTACCCAATAAGACCAGTGATCAACTATATCAACTCTCCTTCATAAATTTGGCAAAATATATTCAAAAACTATTAAAAGAAAATCTAAGTCTAAACTGCTATTTTGCAATTATATACTCTAATGAAATGTTTGATAAATTGAAAAAGATACAATTAACTGAAAATTCGAAACTCATATCTTTTGATATCAAAGTTATGTTGGTGTACACATAATATAAACTAGACAAAGCCATGAAAATAATAGAAAATAAACTACAAACAGACATAGTTGAAAAAATCTCATAGAAGACATTATATTATAGCAAGCCTAAAAATAATAAAGACCCAAAATTCTTTTGAATATGAAAAAGAAATTTTATGAACAATAATTGGATTAGGAATGGTAAATCCAATGAGTACAATACTCACTGAAACATACCTACAAAACTTAGAGAAAACAAAATTAAAAGAAATATTAAACATATATAAAATCCAAGTATATGCAAGATAAGTAGTTGACAGCTTCTGTATAATAGACAAATCTACCAAAATAGAGAACATACTACAAGATTTGAACCAACTTGACGATAAAATCAAATTTACATACGAAGAAGAAAACGACAACAAACTAAGCTATTTGACTTAACGATAAAGAAGAAAATAATAAATCAATTCTAGAATACAACATTTATAGAAAACCTATAACTCTATATATCATGCACAGAAATTCAAACCACTAGAGTAATAAAATATCCTATAAAAGAAGAAAATAGAGAAAAAGAACTAGAAACAATAAAAGAAATCGGAATTGGAAATGGCTACAAAGAAGACCAAATGAATAAAATGATATTTAAAATAATGTCACGTCCATTCCCGAAGGAAAGTCGGACAGGTTCGTGCAGTCGGACGTCAGTGCCGTCAACATCATCCTCCTCGTCACGTATATTCCCGAAGAGGAATCGAGCACGTAGCTTCTTTTCAGCGTCACTACCAGCAACGTCATTCTCGTCCTCAAGTATCGTGACGAATGAGCGACCGAGAGAAGCGATGATGGAGGAATCGTCATCGAAGAAAATTTCAAAAAAATTAAAAAAGATCGTTGGAAGCAACGAGGGAAAAAGGACGGAAACATCGTCTAGGAAGAATGAGAGCCTTCAAAGCACATAGCAGCAGGATCGACGGTATTACAGGAGAGTAAAGCTAATGGGGAATTACTGGAAAAAGAAGCAATAATCAACGGGTTGTATTGCTCGCCGGAGTATTTCTACAGATCGCCGAGCCCATCAGTTTGCAAATGTGTTCTTCGCCCTTATATGTGATGAATGTTTTCAATACAGAGTTTAACCGAGTAAAGCACAGCGGAATATCGCCCGTGTGCAAGAGTTACGGGAATTTTTCCGTGAAGCGTGCATGCGTTCCTTTAAAACGACCTCGAGGGAGTTTTCTATCTTTTCTAAGTTAAGAAAATCTCGGCAAGTGAAGGGTGCTCGAAATTGGTTAATGCCAGTACCGAATTTCTATCCACTTTTTCACCCTCGACTGGAGCTTAGATGTAATTTAATGAAGCTCTTTGTTTTCCCAGGAAAAGGACAAATTTCGAAGTAAACCTCGCCTTGAGGAATATAATTTTAAGCGATTTTTGAATTCCTATTAATGTTATAAGACGAGGATTTACACATACTTAAATTACTCATTACGGAATTGGATTTCTTGGATTGACTTTTTATTGCACATTGTACTTGCCTCGAAGTTAATTAGCCTCTCATGATTTAATTTTATTTCCACATTATTTGGTCTCAGAAAATTCCAGCGTGGTCATATTTAAATATTAATTAGTGGTGTAACATCACCCACCGTTAATCAACAAGAATTTCTTCTGGTTTTTCAGTTCGGCTTATTTGGTTATCGGTGTCTTACCAGGCAGAAATTTGTGTGTCGGGTTTGGAACTTACACATTAATTTATTTATTCTTTTTGTGGCACAAGTTTGTGAACGCTAGAGTAGCAACTATTTATTTTCATTAAATTGAAGCATTTTGACGATGGACTTAAGTATATGACAATACCTGTTAGTTAAATTGCTCGCAAGGAGTTTTTTACGTATTTTTTCGTTATTTATTTATATTTATTTCATAATTGTTAGTTATACAGAACATCCGTTCAGAGCCTGTATGGCCAGAGGCTGACAAAGTAGGTCCCTGGGCGGGTAAAGGAACAACGAGTGACAATCAAAATAATAAATTAGTAAAATTCAAAAGGAAGAGGGAGCGAAGGGAGGGGGATGAGTGGGGTTAATCCATTAGTGAGCGGTTGGAAAGAAAACTCAACAGTCTTGATTTAAAAATTGCTAAATTTGGCGCAGAGCGAATTTCATGATTCAGGTAGGTTTAAAGTCTTATGCCAGAGTTTAGAATGCTTTTAAGCTGATAATTATGTTTAATTCGAGGTAAATTGAAGGGGTGTTTAAGTCGTGTATTATAAGGAGGTGTTATATTAGTGGTAAAGAGATTGTGGAAGAGAAATGGTTAAATGGTTGTTTAAGGATTAGTGAATGAACATGGCTAAATTAAATGAGTATAGCTGATAAATAGGAATTATGCCAACTAGGTTGAAAAGATGAGAAACTGGGGCCGGTTTCCTAAGTTTAAATAAGATCCGGGCAAACCATTTTTTATGCGAAATAAACGTAGTAAGTTAAGTTTAGAAGTTGAACCCCGAGATGTAATCCATAAGGAAGAGAAGACTGAATTAAGGCCTAGTCAGTAAAAGGAGAATCTTTTGAGGGAGAAAGTGTAAGCGTGAGAATAAACCTAAGCACTGATTCAGAGTAGAAGTTGTGATGTTCGAAAAAAATTTAAATATTGCTTTTCTTCATCACATTTGTATTTTCTTTTATTATAAAAGAATTTTATGTTGAAGGAAATTTCCTTTTTACAGCTGGCCAGTTCTTGACTAAAAATTTGACAGTTCTCTATTAAATATATGATAGTTTTAACTAAAAGTATAGCAGTTCTTAATGAAAGGCATATAATTTTTCAATCAAAATTTGACGGCTTCTAATTTAAAATAAAAAGGTACCTAGTTTTTAAACAAAATAGGGTATAATTTAAATAAATACATAATGGTTTTTAAAGAAATAAATATTGCATTTTTTTAAATAAAAAAAACCGCATGTTTATTTAAAATTAATATAAAAGGTAAATTTTGAGGATTTTGTAATTTATTTTTACAATGCTATGTTTGTATGTCATTGTTAACCATGCTTTATAGATATTCTTTTATTTTGCATGAATATGCTATTAGGAAGTGACTTTCTTTTGTTATCACGTGCTAGCTGTGTACCCTAGAACTGTTACTTTGAAAACTTTAAAATCATGGGTTAAAAATTTTTTTACTCACTACTTCGCTAGTTGACTTATTGACAATAGGCGCATTCGTCATGCACGATCTATTTACTCCATCCACTCTATTTACTCCGTGGAGTGCGCTCCAAGCGTTCGTCATGCAAGCATAGGGCGCTCTATCGTATTCGTCATAGTTGGAGTGTACTCCTTTCGAGCGTTTAGAGCGCGCTCTAATAACACCCCCTATAGAAGAAAGCCTCTGCACACATGACGTCATGAAGCTGTGACGTAGACAGAGTAGTGCACTATTCTATGGTGTGGTGGGTGAAGCGGACGTGGGACAAGCGGACTGTCTAATTTACGTGGGGTAAGCGGACCCTGGTCGGCGAAGCGGACCCACCACCCTCTCACCACCGCTTTTTATCATGGAGGCTGTTGAATTGATATCCACTAGAAATGGAAAACCTTGTCTCGTATTTGACGGATTTCAACATGGATACATAGAAAAGGACAGGATATCATCAGCTGTGTATGTGTGAAAGACAAAAAATGTAAATGCAAAGGAAGCGTTAAAACGAATTTTAAACATGATATAATAAGTAAAACAAATCACTCGTGTGTGCCAAATATTGCCGAAATAAGAAGTGAAAAAAGCTATGCAGGTGTGTAGAAAAGGAATTAGAGAAGAGGTACGGTTCCTGTGCAAGAAATTTTTAAACAAGAAATAGGACACATTTCTTCAAAAGGATATGACATAGTAACTGCAACACCAAAGTATGAAAATGCTAAGACGTCGTTGTGCGAAGATAGAAGAAAAGTATTGGGGTGCACTCAAAATCCTGCTGAAAGTAGCGATATTGTATTTTCGAAGGAGACCCTTCATTTGTCGAATAGCGAATGTTTCCTGCGATTAGATTTCGTAAACTATTGTGGCAAAAGAATTCTTGTATTGGCAGGGGAATATTCTAAAGAACTACTCGCAAATAGAGAGACTTTTTTTTGGACGGAACATTTAAAAGTTGTCCTAAACAGTTTTCACATTTGTATACTGTACATGTTGATTATGGAAGCACAGAATTTGAAACAAATGTTTCTCCAATCATATTTGCGTTATTTCCAGATAAACGAGAAAGCACATATCACGGTTTGTTTAACGAAATGAAAAGCTGGTGCCCATAATGGACACCAAAACTCATAAAAGTAGATTTTGAAATGTCAGTGATTAAAGCATTATTTATTTATTTATTTATTTATTTATTTATTTATTTTAAGTATAATTAATATTACAAACAGTGCATATCCGGGGCCGGTATGGTCATAGACCGACGAGTTAGGTCCCCGGCAGCACATAATGTGTCAAAATACAGAAAAACAAAAACATACATATACAAATGTATATATATAGATGTATATAAACAAATAAATAACGAGATTAGTCATTAGTTAACGAATAATTAGAAAATGACAACAGAATTAACAAAAAACTGATAAGAATTAACAATAAACAGAACTGGTTGGAGCAAACAAAGCCCTCTAAATAAATAAATAAAAACAAAAAGAAAACCTGACAAACCATTCCAGACAAGCGCTAATAAGGGTCATATTGACCTCGCTGTGCGTTATATAAGCAAAATATGCTTAAAATATCATTCAGAATCATACATAAAACAAGTAGAATAAATAATGATTAGATTATAATCTAAACCAAAGATACAATAAAAGTAGAACAAAAAGAATGGGAAAGAGGACAGAGGAAAAAAAGCTAAAGAGAGAAGAAATAAAAAACCGTTAAGAGTAAATTAGAGATAAGCGATACGTTGATCCATAAAAGAAATGGCTTTAAGCTTTTTTCTAAAAAGCGGATAAGATGGAATATCCCTAACGTCCTCTGGTAAATAAGACCAAAACATTAAACCGGCAGCGACGAGAGTAGTTAGTCTTAGCTACTGGTAAACGAATATCACTAGCTTTACGGGTAGGATAATTGTGTTTATCTAACTGTGAAGTAATATTGAAAGGACGGGATAAAATTAGCTGTTTATTTATGACCTTAAAAACAAAGGAACATAATTGTATGAAGTAGATCTGACGAACCGTTGGGATTTGAAGTTGTGACGAAATGTTTATTATCTTATTACCTAATAGTATATCGTAGTGTATCACCTTCTCTTGTGAAAGCAATAGCACCAATGCCTTCCGTCTAATCGTGTCCTACTTGCCTTAAATAAATCCTAAACCCACTATTATTCCTCCCCGTGATCGTATAGTGACTTCCTACCCCTTATTACTACTACCCTATTCAGGCTGAAAACTTATATGACCCCAATGAGTAAAATTAAACACAGATTAGGGGCTCTAACTCTTTATTACCAGGCCAAGCAAAATATGTAATTAAAATAAACAAAAAAAAAACAATATAATATAAAGTCAAAAGGAAGACGGCCGCTATTCGGCTAATTGCATTAACACATAAATAACAAAATCATAA
>JAHWFO010080593.1:0-21006 GCA_023313115.1 Rhysida immarginata | reverse complement strand
GGCCAAGGTAGAAAACCTATTCTGAATGCTCGAGCTCTTCGGATCCTCCGACGTCACTGCGTCACGCATAGGAATGCTGCGATTACGGACATAGCCACGTGGGCCCGCGATTTCTTCGTGAAGCCATTATCGTTGAATACTGTATGCCGGTGCATCCACAAATGCAAACTTAAGTTATACTGTGCACAACGGAAGCCATACATCAACAAACGATAGCAACGTCGCCGTCTGATATGGGCTCGAGCCCATCGCAATTGGTCCCAAGCACGCTGGAAGAACATATTGTGGTCCGATGAATCAACCTTTACGATTGTTTACGGAAATGATGGACGCCGTACACTCCGGACCAAAGACGAAAAGGATATTCCCGCATGCTACAGGCGTTCGGTACAGAAACCACCGTCTGTCATTGTCTGGGGCTGTATTAGTGGCCATGGAATGGGAGACTTGCACATCTGCAATGGCACCGTCAATGCTGAAGCGTATATACAGATCCTGGAACAAGCTATGGCGCCATCTAAGAGGCGCCTGTTTGGACGACGTCAGTGTATATTTCAACAAGACAACGTCAGACCGCATGCAGAGCGCATAACTTCTGCATGGCTACGTCGGCAGCGCATTCGTATGTTGGATTGGCCCCCTTGCAGCCCGGATCTGTCGCCTATAGAAAACGTTTGGCGTATTATTAAACGAAAACTACGACAGCGACGACCCCGGACAGTTGAACAGCTGAAAACCTATATCCAACAGGAATGGAACAGAATTCCGTTTACGGTGTTAGAAAGATTGGTGTCATCGATGCCCCGAAGATTACAGTGTGTCATCAAGAGGAGAGGTTACGCCACACCGTGGTAAACGCCGTGCTGTCCCAACTTTTTTGGGAGTGTGTTGCACGTGCCAAACAGGAAAACCACCTGTATCTTTCTTTAAGCATATAAGATATGTGATCCCATGCCTAATTTATCGTTTATGTATTGTAATGCGTTGAAATAAACGGCAATACAATAATCCAAACAAATGTGTTGGAGTTCTTCGTATATGTTGCACTGTCCCAACTTTTTTGGAAATGAGTATTGTAGTTGAAATGAGTCAAGTCGGGACTGCACCACCAGTAGCCGCAAACACAGCGCTTTCGCTAGAACCAAGCTGGTTGCTTTGCGTTAAAAGCACACCCCAACCAATGGCTATTTTCATTGTCAACTAGCTTAGACGGTGCCTTTACTTTATCTGCTCGTTTCAAAACTACAATTACAAGTTACAGGTCAAATTAAAAGACACAGCAAAAGAAACTAGAGCTCTATGAATTGTCACAATCGGGATGTAGCAAAAACTAAGGTATAACGCAGCATAAACTTGTTTATTTCGGCTCAATGCGATGGTGATAAACATTAACGCCGATGACCGTCCGTTACACAATTCGCAGAACCACGAGAATTCACTTCACACACATTTAAAGGACGCCACGTCGCAGCCAAGTTTGTTGAAGCATATGGTTAAAACTGTTATGGTTACAACTTTCTTTTAAAACGGGACACACCATTCAAGAACGTTCGTTCGTCCTTATTAGGTCCGCGCGGCAAAATTAACTCAGGAAAAAAGTCACTCACTCTTAACTTTAAAAACAGGTACCATTTAGCCCTGGACGCTCTGCCACGATGTTTTCTGTGATAAATATGCCTTCCCAATGTTTCGACTTTCCAAACTAAACTTAATAGTGCATTGGAACGCACAACGCCATTGCTCCAACAGGGGGACAAGGGCTTGCCGGCAACACTCACGATGGAACACGAGGTAAACAAAAGCCACACAAAATACTTCTCCAGGTTCAGTTGCACTAAATAATTGTAAGGCGGACAAACAGTTGTAACCTCCAGCCATTACAATATGTGCCTAGCCGATTTAGGGGATCGAATGCCTTTTGCATGCTTCTGCAGCTCTCCCAGGTCGCTGCCTGCTCTGCCCGATAAATCCAGCCACGGAATAAAAAAAAAACAAAAGTAAACAACAGAATGTTTAAATTCGCACGTACCGAAAACTTTTAAGAAGAAAACCACGCAACAGGTGACTGCTGGAAGCTAGAAGGAATTTTCTCAAAGAAAAGGATCTCAAAGCATCCAGCTCCTAACAAACAAAAGAGCAACAACCGACGCTGCAGCATTGTCGACGCGACAACAATCTGTCAACGCCGAAAAGATAAGATTAAAGCGGAAAAAATATAGTAAAAATTAGCAAAAGAAGATATCCTTTTAAACAACTTATCACAAGACATTTAAATATCAAAATCAACACGAAACAAGTGACGCACCAACACGTACCACCACGAAAACGCAATACAAACGAACCCGACGAACTTCCCCCTCAAACTGAAACATGACAAACACTATCTTTCATTACTCCCAAACGTTCCCGCCGGGCACATGAAATGTCTTCCATGCAATTGTTTCGCCAATTGTATAATGCCTGTTAGAGCTGAGGAGATACACGTCTATCTCCTTTGCCTCCACGATAGAGACTGCCCTAACAATCTCAGCTATTATACACAATAGCGTACGTGCAGCAATGGAACAACATGGCGTCTGTAAGTGATATACGTTACAAGCAGCGTGTCGTCATTGAATTTCTCACTGCGGAGCAAAAAAAGTTTGGACACATTCACAAACGTTTATGTACAGTTTATGGAGCATCAGCAGTCGAAGAACCATCAGAAAGTCTGGGCGGCCATCCTCAGCTGCCACACCTGACAAGTTGCAGCTTGCTAATGCACTCATTCATCAGGACCGACGCAGAACGACTCTGGAGCTGTGAATCAGCAAAGGAAGTGTGGGTGAAATCATCCGTGCTCTTGATTACATACAAACATGTTCAAGATGGGTTCCGCGCTTTCTTACGGAGGAATACAAAGCTCTGAGAAAAAAACATTTCTTCTGAATTGCTGCAACGTTTTGAAGTTGAGGGGGAAGCTTTCTTATCCCGGATTGTGACAGCTGTTGAAACCTGGGTGCACTATTTTGAGCCGGAAACAAAACGACATTCGATGGAATGGCATCATTCGCACTCTCCTAAGAAGAAAAAATTAAAAGCAACTGCTTCTGCTGGTAAGGTCATGATCATTGTGTTTTGGCATTGTGATGGTGTCATACTCATTGATGTGATGCCAAGACGCAACACCAATAATTCTGAGGCATAAGGTGCTGGAAAAAAGTATAGAGCCGGGAGGAAAATGCAAATAAACGTTGCATTTTTTTGTTTTTTTATAGACGTGAATAAGATGATACAAAACGTTGTTTCCAGGAGCATTTACAACGAATAAAGAATTAAATGCAAATTAATAGCCATTATTATTGATGTA
The DNA here is from genome assembly GCA_023313115.1 of Rhysida immarginata. Classification (NCBI taxonomy): domain Eukaryota; kingdom Metazoa; phylum Arthropoda; class Chilopoda; order Scolopendromorpha; family Scolopendridae; genus Rhysida; species Rhysida immarginata. The sequence goes on along the minus strand of JAHWFO010080593.1, from coordinate 17,657 downwards.
AGGAGGTTAAATATTAATTAAAATTTAATTAATAGCCATTATCCCAAACTAGCCACTTACAAGTTGGAGAAAAGTCTAGAGTCTCACGTTTAACACCCGATAAAGGCATCTTTTTCTCAATAACCTTTATTAATCTGTTTGTCTTTGATTCATTGAGTTTCACTAATATTCCTGGATCAAGGTTTTGCTATGCTGCAGTTATACTATTCACCAATTCTTCTTTATTACTGTACTGACGGAAAATTGGTGTATACAGGGTGATTCAAACTTATCCAACATAATTGTTTAGGAACATTGTATGGTTCAAACAGGAACATTACATCTCATTTCGATCGAGTGTGAGATATCGACGTTTGCATATTTTCTTTAATTTAGTCTTTTCCTAGAAAAACACGTTGATTTACCTATTCTTAAATGTACTCTTCCTGTTTTGCATATGCCGCCAGAGGTGAACTCGCTGCATCAATTCACGCTTGTAGTCGAGCAATTACACCCGACCAGCTACCAGCTCAGTTGTCCAAAGTTGTAACCAGTGCATTGGAGCTGGGGTTAACCATTTTGAGGGGCTTCCTCGACATTGATTTGTTACTTTCTTCTTATTCTTATTCCTTGTATCATTTTAGTTTTGTTTTGTAGTTCAATGTTATGTTCTGTCAGTATGCAGAATAAAAGTGATCTGCACTCTCAAGTGTTTTATTCATTTGCTGTAACAACTCTACAAGAAAATAGACAAATGTCGACAACTAGATCGAAACTAGATGTAATGTTTATAGGACAATTTTTGTTCCATTTGAACCATACAATATTCCTAAACAATTATGCTGGATAAGTTTGGGTCACCCTATACAGAAAGCACTAAGAAGTCCACTGGGTTGAGATCTGGACTCCGGAATGGCCAGTCTATAGCAATGACAGAATTAGCGTCAAACCAGTCCTTGGTTGAGGCCGAGCTGTGAATCGAAGCATTGTCCTGCTGGAAAATCCATTCACCTTTCGTTTTGAGCGGACCGATGATAGCAGATTATCCGCTAGAATAACTTTATATGCAATGGAATTCGTCGGTGTGATACGAATGCAATTGGCGTAGTTCCGCCAGCAGCAAACCCTCCCCAAGTCATTACAGAGCCACCTCCAAACTCTCTCTGAGAAGACTTCCTTTTCATCTCGAATATCACGCCAGTAATACTTGAACCCATCTGGTCCGTCCATGTTGAACTTCTCGTCTGAGAACACAACATTCTTCCACTTGCCACCGTACGTAACGTATTTTTAGCAAACGCCACACGCGCTTCACGGTGAGTTGCTGTCAGATGCGATCTTCCTTCCATTTTTGAATAATGCAGATTTGGAGAAGAATGCAACGCATTTCGTGCGGTTCTATTTGTGTACGGGAGGTCTAGTTCGGCAACAATCTGCGAAGAAGAGAGGTGCTGATGACGAACAAAGCTTCTTATTCTTCATGTGTGAGGAGCGGAAAGTGCACTAGGCCTGCAGATCTGGGTGCCATTCCATGTTTATCCGGATTTTGGAGACATTTGTTAACAACGGACATGGAACGTCCAATTTCCTTCACAATTTCAGATCCAGTCTTTCCGCAACCCTTAAGAGCAACAAGTTGCCCACTTTCGTGCTCTGAAAGATGTTGCCCTCTTGGCATCTTCTACACTAGTGCTATATTACACAAACAGTGTGTATATGCTCTCATATGACGTTACTGTATACTTTAATCACCTTAAATAATCCTTTCAACTAATAAAATATGCAAGAACGTGGACGACTCTACACTATTTACACCTTGCAAGAGGGTAGGTTGGCATCAAGGTTATTAGAATAATAAGGTTGCGCGCTCAGAGCAGATCCCGCAACTTTTCGCACAATCTCAAAAAAATCTCGGCGTGCTGTGACGTCATCCAGAGGCGAAGTGGCGCGATTAGCAAATGAATCGGCGCAAATTTCGGTTTGATTGAGGCATTATTAAGTACTTTCGTGGAACTCATGAAAGCTATTTCGGAATAAAATTGTTGCTCGTACTGCCTATATCGTGATGAAGTGAATATAGAGTAATTAAACATGAAATTTTATTGTTCAAATTGTTTGCAACTGTGCAATAGCGTGTTGCCAGAATGAAAGAGAGGTGGAAGCATTTCATTCTTCTTTTTTCCCTAGGACTCTTTTGCTATAACCCTAAACAATGAATTCATTTTATTACGCATCTAATTTTTATAGTTTATTTTAAATTTGACTATTCGAGAATTCTCTTGTCGATGAAAGCTTACTCGATCAATTTTCACTTAATCTGTCGATTCAGATTTCTCAATATAGATGAGACTCCTCATATGTTCCTGATATAACTTTATTTACTGTAAAATCAAAATTCCAATAATTTCATCGTTTTATTTTAATATCCAGAAATTACATTTCATGCCATTATTTAATATTCAATTAATTTTCGACCATTATTATGTAAAATTGAATTCATACTTTTAGTTTACAATATACCGACGTGATCGTATCGTTTTCTGTTGAATCGCTTCATTCTCTTCCGCGCCGCTTGCCTCTGGATGACGTCATCCGCTTTGCTTGAATTCGACCAATCGTACGGAACCTTCCTGAGCGCGCAACCTTATTATTCTAATAACCTTGGGTTGGCATAATGGGTATTAATTTGAATTTGATTCCTTAACCGTTGTTGAATGCTCCTGGAAACAACGTTTCATATCATCTAATTCAAAAAGCAACAAAATCAGCATGGATTTCCTACGTTTATTTGCATTTTCATCCCAGCTTTATATTTTTTGGCAACACCTTCTTTGAACATATTAACCAATCGCAAGAAGCATTTCTAGCGACTTGGACACCATAACAACACAGTTGTTTGTTTGCTTCAAGACGATAACGCTCGCCTTCACTCCTGTATGAGGACGTCGGAACTCATTACTAAACAAGGTTGGACAGTGTTAGCCCATCCATCCTACTTCCCTGACCAAGCGCCCGCAGACTTCCACTTGCTTGAGCCGTTGAAGAATGCCGTTCGTAGAGGACGAAGAGGTGATTCGCACGTTAAAGACATGGCTGCGAAAACACAACAAGGGCTGGTACCAACAGGGCATACACGCCACTGTGTCTCGTTGGAGGAAGGCCATAGAACGGGACGGAGATTATGTGGAAAAATAGGGAGTGTAGAAGAAACATTCTTTCTTGTGTATAAGTTTCATTGTGTTCAAAAAATTATTGTTGAAGAAAAAAACTGGTGCATCACTCATTGGGCTACCCTCGTATATCTAGGTAAGGGAAAGAAAAAAATTTCCGGTGGTGCTTTAAATTAGATAGTGTTTATTATTCTATATAAGATATAACCTGAAAATGGGTTAACTAATGGGATTTTTATTCATTTTAGGAATTTTATAAAAGGAGAAGAAGCACGATGGATATGATCTGAACCACACAGAAATATGTAAATTTTAAATAAATATTCACCAAGACGACGATGAAAGCTTCGGAAAATAAATCTTAACTCCAAAATACATTAGGAAGCCACTCACTTTAAATTGTTATCTTGTTCTTAGATAATTCATAGTGATGTTCAGAAACGCAATTGGAAATACGTTAAACACATGTATTTATTGCCTATTAATTTTAATTATGTACGAAGGAATAAGCGTCTTGTAGATGCCAAAATATAGTAACTGTGTACTTTTTATTATGTGTAGAACGAGAACATTAAAAAGTGTAGACGAACCAGTGAAAATTAACGATTTTTATCTATTTTTCTTTTCAGGATTTATCATTTTATTTGTTTAGACTGATAATTTTTATCAGCACAAAATTCTTATTTTAAAATTATCACAGAGATGAAAATTTAAAATCATAGCATGTTAGATCTTCATTTTTCATTTAATTTACCTTGGAAGAGAAAATAGTCTTTCATTTTAAGTTATTCGAAGAATACAATCGGAAAGTTGCTGAACTGTATCAGGTCAATGTATTTCAAGTCCTCCAATATATGTGGTTCCAAGCATTATCGTAACTCAAGATAATTCAAGCACCAAACTGGTTTGTAACGTTTTTCTCTTACTAATGGAGACTAGTTATTGCTCTTTCCTTCGCATAAAAACATTGTTTTGACCTTATCGGATGTTATATATATTCAGGTAGTAAGTACTTAGTTTCATTTACTTTATCACTTCATATTGAATATAAATTAACTTTATAAAATTTCGATTAATGAACAGGCTTTTGGAATTTAATTGCATGCATAAATTTATTTGTTAAATTTCTGATATACTTTCTGCCACAGTTGAATAATAATGACAAAAATATTAGTTTTTAATATAACAGAGTAAGGATTGCTGCCCACAACTATCATGAATGTTTGAAATTTATTTATTTATGCTTTTGGTTTCCAAACAACTTAAAATGCATATATATTAACGGAGTTTATTTTCTTCAATAGACTTCGTTTTAATAACGAATAAATTAAGACCTGAATTTTGCTCGTATATTGACACTTAAAATATAAATATTAAGAAAATAAAAGAAAGAATTATCCTAAAAAATTTTTTTTAAAATTCCAAATATGCAGTAGATAATTATTATTTTTGATAATAGCAGATGTTAAATTTCTAGTACATTCTAGTATATTTCTCCAAATATCTCACTTCTTTCATCTACGAAACTTTGTACAGGAAATTGAGATTTTCATTATTATAATTTATACGAAAATTCTTGATAAGAATCATCTTTAACTACGAATTTAATACCGTCCGTCACTTATGGCTTTACGTAATATTTTATTGAAACACATTTTAGAGTTTCGGTGCTTTTTTCCGATGAATAAAATGAAAGTGACCAGGGATTGTTTGTAAACAAATAAGCGCGCAAACTAGTGTTTGTTCGTATGCAAAAAAAAGAGTCTATCAGGTGAGTTTGATAGTAAGTATTTTGATTGACAAGAATTCTAGAAACTTACGTGCCTGATCATCCTCGAAAAACTGATGAAAAACATCAACAATATATCATAAATCAACATACAGACGTTATTAATGTAAAACGCACGTTTGTCTACAATATACAAAACAAATTTGCTCAGAATGTGTCAAATTTTTATATAACTTATGAATTTTTTTCAATTTCATTATATGTGCCATGTTTACTTTATTTCGATTACAAGTTGTTAAAGTAAAAGGTAGAATGTCATCTTTGGTTGATGTCGACAATTTTTGAACTGAGTACGTCTTATAAATCGGGATTCCAGTTTGAAGAGTGGAGTGTAACGAAAATAGGATAGGGTTTGAAACGATATAAAATATAAACCGGCATATTATATTCGAGTTACACATATACAGTATGTAGGTGGGGTAAGAGGTTAGGCATGCGCCGGTATAATCAGTTTTCGTAACAGGTCAATACGAATAATAGGCACATTTCCAAGCGACTCATATTTGGAGAGCAGATATTTGACACACGCATTAACCGATTAAGAGATCTTTTTAAACCACGTTTATTGAAATATTGTAATCTATATATGTAAGTTCCAAAAGTAATTCTTTCGACAGTTCGTTAGAGAAAACTACTCCATCTTTAAACTTCATTTTGGTTTTAAATGAAAGATCATAGTTTGTAGATTTGTTAAAGTTAGTTTTAGTTAATTACTAGGGAGAGAATCTTTGTTTCGTAAGTTTTGTAATAGCAGTGAGAGAGAGTTTTATAAAAACTAAAAGGAAGATCTAAAGAAAATTTTTATTTAAATCTTTGTAAATGAAAAGAGCAAGATAAAAGGAATAGAGACGACAGATGGGTAATATACGAGGGCATATTTAAAAGTAATGCCTCCATGGCTATAACTTTTTTTTTGCGAAAAAATAATCACTTTTCTTTTGAATGACAGTACTATTTCCCTTTTCACTTTTAAAGAAGAAACAATCTTTCTCCTTGAGAGTTTAATACTTGCGAAATAGCGGTGACCATTGTTTTCTTCTTCATAATTTTCCAATTGTGGCACAAGAATTTGGTGCATTGCTCCCTTATAGTTTTTTTCTGAGATTCTGGTAAGAACCTAATTCTCCCTTCAACACTACCTACCAACTGGTGAATGTCCATATGTTTATTCGAAGCTGAAAATTTAAGACCTTTAGATAATATTTTAAGTTCAGAATCGTTAAAATCTAAACCCGTTAAATTAACAATATTATCTACATCCCTATTAATAACTCTATTAAGCAAAGGTTTTTGATTCTTAATAATAACCTTTAGTTTTTCTGATAATTTTCTAATTTTGAGGTCAATCTTAGACTGGTTTATGCTGTGTACGTTAAACAAGAAAAATTCCCAATCTTTGAGTTTCAGCTAGCTACTTATTGTCAAATGCAACGCATAGGCTTTTGACTCAGTAATAGACAACATATAATTCAAATAGCCACTCTCCAAGATTAGCCTCTTAAGTTTAACAGATGGTAAAATTTATTTTAAACATGGATCTTTAGAATCCTTAAAACTAATACAATCAACAAAATTTGGGATATACTTTATGGGACTTATATAAATTAAGAAAACAAATATCTGCTTTAAAAGACCGGATCCAGAAATTAAGTCTAAAAACAGGAATTCTATTCGTTATTAATCATAAAAACTTGAGTAGCCATAACTAAAATGTCTAAAAATCTTGTGGATAATTCTAATGTACATCTTAGGAATAAAATAAAACTATTTTTTCACAACGAAACAGGAAAGGAAAAAACATAAAAAGAAAAAAAAATAAAATAAAATGAAAAAATACAACCTGAATCTGTAAGTGCTTTTCGAAAGATTTGCTATCATCGTTCAGCAGCCAATGAGCACCTCGAGAGAACTGGAGAAAACTGACTTGGAATATAACAAGCTGAGTATTTATAATGAACAGAAGCCAATCAAGACAAAAAGATCGAGGGTAAAATTATTGATTGGATAAGTGCATCACCCATTGGACCATTGGTGACTCGCCAAAAGTTGAGTAATAATTTTTTATCTGTTTTATGAATGGCCAAAAGCTTTCGAAGGCGTTTCTTGTTTATTGACTCAATAAGTTTTATATTGTTTAATGAAAATTCATCCCCCGAATCTAAAGAGAGTTTGGCTATGGATTACTGGTTGCTTCTACCAAATCTTGTGTGTCTCATGTGTTCTTGTTTCAATATTATAGATGTACAATGTCTGTCTATTGTACATCATGGGGCATTAGGAACATCTGGCCTCGTACATTCCTGATATCTGTAGTGGTAGAATCTAGTTATTTGGGTTGGGTAACAAGTGCCTGGTCTGGTTGGGATTGCTGTAAGATAAAGAAATATCAAAAGATTTAAACACAGTATTGAGACCTTTGATTAATGATATCTTGTATGGTAGGAAAATAACTCTTCTATTTTTAGATCAGTTGAGTGTAGTGATTTCGTCCATGAACTTCTTAAACTATCTTTTTCTGACCAAATCAGTGACAGTACGTGTGCTGTAACCATTTTTAACTGCAATATTCGGAATTAGGGAAATCTCTTATTTGAATGAGGACTGACCTAGTCGTTCATTATTGGCTCTGTCAATAATTGAAAGGAAATTAGATATTTCTTGATTCCAAGGATGGCTGGAATCGCTTGGTATGTTATTTCAAGCCGTTAGTAGGTTTCCGCTATACTTCAAATGATAGTAAATCACGATTTCTGATGATTAGGATTTCAAGGAACGACAAACTTTGATTTTTTTCCAACTCAAAAGTGAATTGAAAACAACTTAAAATATGTTGGACAAAATTATTGACATTGCAAACATTGGTGTCAAAATTGTGAAGACATCGTCCACACATCTGAACCAACAATCGGAAAAGTAAAAATCGGAAGCCCTCAGGATTTCCTCGAAACTTTTAAAACTATTTCAGCCAAAATAGGGCTAAGGCAGGAGCCCATCAGTGTACCGCCCTGCCCGCCATTTTGTAAACCTTACCTTTGTATTTAAAAATATTATTATAGGTACATAACTACGTTAGATTTAAACATCTGTCGCGTATGTTTTTAGGAACTTTGTTCTTTTTCAAAATATTAGTTAAAAAATTAATAGTTTCAGATATAGGGGTGCTGGGGAACAAAGAAACAATATCGAAGGATACCAAAATTTCCCCATTTTTATTAACCTCGTTTTTCAATTTGTTCACTAACTCGAAACTATTACTAACTGAACTGTCGAAATTCGACAATTTTAAGGTTTTTAAATACTCTGCTAAAAATTTTGAAAGTCTGTAAGCGGGAGAGTCAATATCTGACACAATCGGAACTATTTTGTTTCCAGGTTTGTGTATCTTAGGGAGGGCATACAACCTAGGTAAAGGTTGTTTTTATTCTATTCCATATAACCTTTCTTATTATTGTTCTATTCCAAGTCAGTTCTCTCAAGTTCTCTCGAGGTGCTCCTTCGTTGCTGAATTATGAAAGCATTGATTGCGAAAAATGCTTACAGATTCAGATTGTATTTTTTTATTTTATTTTCTTTCTTTTTCTTTTTATGTTTTTTTCATTTCCTGTTACGTTGTGGAAAAAGAGTTTTATTTTATTCTTAGGTTGTAGTACGTGTTCTAATGGTATCATTTTTGTACCATTGGGAACTTTCAATGCTAACATGTGGCTTGTAATATATCAAACAACTCGTAGCGACCTGTCATGAATGAATATAACGAATATTTAACCATATCCGGAATTGGTTTAGTGGTACTTATTCTAACAATACTGTGTGATGCCATTGGAAACTTTCAGTGCTAACAAGGGAACATTACGACCTCGGAATTTCTGTTTAATACAAGAATTCGTGTAGTTGTAGTGTACCTTTAGGATGTTAATATACTTAAATATTAAGGCGCACTATTCAGCCAATTTTGAAAAAAGACAGTTTAAAGTTTAGAGCACCTTAAATATGTATATAAGGGGAAAGTTTTCCTCCTTGATTGTGAGTGATCCGATAGCTCAGACTGCAGCATGGTTGCTACTCATAAGTCAAAGTGTGACGTGGCGGGTTCGAATTCCAGTTGTAACAATTTTTTTTTTACCCAAATAATTATTCGATATATTACATTTAGAAATTTATTTGTGATAACCAACTTTTGCACAAAACTTTCCTTTTCTCAAAATTATTATGCTTATTTTTATTGTTACAAGCGTCTACGGAGTAATATAAGTAACTCAAGTATTTTCAGCAAAATAGCCTATTATATATGGAAAGGGTAAAAAATCCATTTCATATAAATATCAACATAACACAGAAGTAGTAATGTTATTCAGTAAAATTAAAATGATATTTATGAACCAGAATGATAATTGTCATAGAAGCATGGAAAACAAAAGATACCACGACAGTTCGCACAACAAATAAATGAGGACTTTTTACAAGAACAACGGGTTTAAGAAAATCCATTGAAAAGCACACTTCGTTTACATTCACAAAGATTTCCCTTTCAAACCTGCCATCTCGAAAAATAAAAGAAAATAGTTATTGCTTTTAAAATGTTGATTCTATTCAAAATATTTTGCAGAAAATACTTTATTACTCCGTAGGCACTTGTAACAATAAAAATAAGTTTAATAATTTTGAATAAAAGAAAAATTTTTTGAAAAAGTTGGTTGTCACAAATAAATTTGTAAATATAACATATTGAATAATTATTTGCGTAAAGAAAAAAAATTGTTACAACTGGAATTCGAACCCGCCACCTCACACTTTGACTTGTGAATAGCAACCACGCTGCCGTCTGAGCTATCGGATCACTCACAATCAAGGAGGAAAACTTTCCCTTATGTATGGTGCTCTAAATTTTAAACTGTCTTTTTTCAAAATTGGCTGAATAGTGCGCCTTAATATTTAAGTATATTAACATCCTAAAGGTACACTACAACTATACGAATTCTCGTATTAAACTAAAATTCCGAGGTCGTAATGTCTTCTTGTAAGATATGGCATGCAATCTATCAAACAACTTGTAACGAGGTGGTATGAATGAATAAAACCAGTAATTAATGATACACGAAATTTGCTTAGTAGGACGTGTTCTATTGGTACTACATGTATATCCTATCATTGGAAACTTTCAATTTGAAGATATACATGTAGCATGTAATAACAAAGAAATCGTAACGGCGAGCCTTTAATGAAATAACGAGTAATTAATGGTGGTCAAAAGTGGATTAATAGTCAAAGCTTTAATGGTATCCTAACAGTATCATTGGGAATTTTCAATGCTAATGCCCATATTCAGAGTTAGTACTCATGGTCATTATGCAAAGATGAACAATATATGTCTCATGACCAACAATGCAAGGCAAAATTTGTGCAAAATAAAGAATTCAATGCATAGAATTCCTGTTATTCAGGCTTTTTTTAGAAAAGAGAATTCTCAGTAATTAACAATTTCTTGAAAATCTTTAAAAATGATCAGTAACTAGAGATAATGAGTTAGCAGACTATGGAGAAAAAGTGAAAAACGATAGAGGAAGCACTGCTTTAGCTCCGTGCTGTATTGATCAAATAGTAAGCAAGTGAATAAAAGAATCAGCTACCGCTGGACTACACAAAGTGATGAATGGCCAATTTTTGCTTCAAGACATCGAAAGAAGAAAGGAAATTGCAACAACATCAAGTGTACATCTAAAGTAAGATTACGTGAGTAAAAAATTATTTAGACTAGAAGGCATCCTTGGAGAGGTCCATCCATTGTGAGCCTTTAAAAATTTTTTTGGGGGAAAATCAAGTCCCGGTATATCACCTAGAAAGAATTTTTTCAATGAAGAGGTGAATTCCTGTCGTTCGGATTTTTCTTAGAATGGATAGTACCTTCGCTCTATATTGTAGTGATTGAGTTATTATCTAACCAATTTGGAGGTTTAATTTAGCTTTTTGAGGTTGTTCGTTTTACCTACAAGCGTAATTATTCCGGGCAACGCCGGGTCCTCTGCTAGTCTTTCTATATATATAAAGAAGGATGTTTGTTTGTTTGTTTGTTTTTTATACAAATCTACAGTTTTATTCCGATCTTGATAAAATTTCGCATCCATGACCTCCAAAGCATGAGGAAGGTCACTGTCTACCTCAGATTTCGAAAAAAATAATAATTATTGATAAAAAAATCGATGTTCATGGTTATGGCAGGGCATCCTAATGAGAAATATCGCATGACAGTTAACGTCAGACAAAGTTTTGCAACAATAAGTTTCAACAATAGTATCAACACGCAATTCACAAACACTTTGCACGGACCAACAATATATATCTCATGACCAACAATGCAAATAAAAGTTTGTGCAACAATAGGTATCAACAATGGTGTCATCCTTGGAGAGATCCATCCATTGTGAGCCTTTAAAAATTTTTTTTCGGTAAATGAGGTCCTGGTGTATCACCTAGAATGGATTTTTTCAGTGGACAGGGAAATTCCTCTTTTTCGGATTTTTCTTAGTATGAATAGTCCCTTCGCTTTATATTGTAGTGATTGAGTTATTATTTAACCAATTTGGAGGTTTAATTTAGCTTTTTGAGGTTTTTCTGTTTACCTACAAGCGTAATTATCCCGGGCAACACCGGGTCCTCTGCTAGTGTGTACATAATTCTTCGAACATCATGTGTACCTAGTTTCGAAATATTTAGGTATATTTAATCGTATCATGTTTTTATTTACTGGCTCGATGACAGGCTGATCAAAGTTACTACCATCGTCTGTCAATGTTATTCACACTGTGTCCTCAATAAGTATGCTATGTAGATTGTCTTTTTCAGTATTAGAAGAAATTAAACTAACTCTAAGCACAATGGGTGTATAATAGTGGAAAACTAACTTGCCTAAATGTGTATACACGTGTAAACTTTAGTAAATATGGCTTAAATTTGTGTAAATACGGCTATATGAATGTGTTAGTTTCTGTAAAATGTATAAATATGTATGTAAAATATGTAAATATGCATGCAATCTTGTGTAAATATGTATATACGCGTATAGTAAACATTCCGTTAATGAGTCTGAAATCTTGAACAATCAAGTCAATCGAAATGGGCTTTGAACAATAATCCATTCCATTCCATGTCTTGGGAATGAAGCCCTTTCGATCCATGGTTCATGTTAAAATTAACTATCCCGATACGTTTAGACGCTTTATCGCAGAAGTGACCAACCTTTTTTTGTCTCGGGCCAAGATAAATTTCTGAAGGTTTTCAGGGAGCCAACAATTTGTAATTCAAATACATTCAAATATTATAGGAAGCGTTAACCACGTATAATCTTACTTGTTAATAATAAATTTTATGGTAAATAGTTAATTTCGCGGGCCGCAAAAATTCCTTTGGAGGGCCGCAAGTTGGTCATCGCTGCTTTATCGGTTTCGTCAATGAACACACGATAACCATAACTGTATTAATATTTTATGAATAATGTAGCTAGCATAAATTTTTTTATATTTCATCATCATACTAAAATTAATGCTTATATTTCTTTTCAGATACCTCCAATGACTACCTGCATCATAACTGGCAATGGCTAAAGTGAAACAATGGAAAGATTTGGGATTACTTTTTCTATTATACTTCATATTTTCAGTAAGTGATTCTCTGACTACCAAGGTTCATAATGTTCATAGAATTGCTCGGTCTGCAATTTTTTTGCAAAATGATACTAAGGAATACATGATGAAAGGAACAAATCAGAAGAGAGTTAATTTAACTTACCTTGATGCTACAGATATTTACACAATTGATAAAACTTATGAATTTTTTCCGCCTCGTGTTCATGTTTCTTGTGAATGCTCCTGTTCTGCTTCGCTTGATACTAAATGTTCAGTTAAGACAGATCAATTACAATATGACTGTTCTTACACTTTAAACACAACAATAGCATGTGTTCCTTATAATAACCAAAATGAAGATATAACACTGTGTGCTTCAAAGTATAAAGTTTGTTGTAGTGTATACTTCTCCAAGGATATTGAAAAGCATAAAACATTTCAAGCCGTTTATCTACGTTATTCTAAAACTGTTTTTAAATTTCGTCTACATTCTAACGACTCACAGAATATTAACATCACTTTTACAACAAGAGAAGATATTCAAAATTTAATTATAACAGATGATATTGCACTGGTCGCTCAAAATTCCACCACAAGTCCTATTATCAATGACGGATGGTATTTCTTCGAAAACAATGAACTAATGACTGCTCCTAAAATCAACGAAATTGATGGATATGATATGGATAAAGTGGGTTGGTTTAAACTTAGTAAATCAAAAACTAGTGTAATGCCTCCAACAAAAAAGGATTTAGAAAGTAAATTGAAAATTATCGTTACAAAGTGTTATCCAGATAAAGCTGAATTTAGTTGGGAACTAAATAGCACTAACTTTATTAAAGAAAAAGCATACCATTTCATCGATAATGCTGTTAACTTAATGGAGGTGAAAAAGCCTTTCTTAAAATATATAAATGCTAATTTACAAGAAGGAATAGTCTTTCTTCAAGGAAACGTTCTTTGGTACATTAACTTCACACTCGCGAATATTAACGAATATATGACATGGGCACCGCTCGTTTTTACATGTAAGATATTATCGAATAAGAATGCTAATCCAGTAATAGAGATAAAATTTTTTAAAGGCAATGGACATTTGCGTGTAGATATTAAAACACTCATGAACAATTTTCCTTTCGAAGAAGAAATATTTTCTGCCTCCACTGAGAGCCCAGTATTTATCAGAAGAGATCTCCCAGAAGGTTTCAATGAAGATAGGTTTTGGGTGTGCGTCAGCCAACATAGCTATCAATTGTGCAAAGAATTATCCATGAAAATTGTCGATGTTTTACAGTCTATTAACCAATCTTCAACGCCTCCAGTTTCTCTAAACAATGACTCTTACTATGCCTCTGTAGACACTGAATCATCAAGATCTGCAGTTAGTACAGGAACGATCATAGGAATTGTATTTGTATTAATTGCGGCATTGGTTTTCTTCCTTATATTGGCGATGAAAAAAAAACAACTTAACTCATGTACCAGCTATTTTCAGGTAAGATTGAACCTTTTCTTACCTGCCATTTATTAACTCTGCTTTCTTTTCCTTTATTATTTTTATCTAATAGGACGCGAAATAAAATAATTAATAGTCGTTGATAACTTTATAATTTATGTGATACGTTTTTCAGTCTTAAATCATCTTAATTCTAATACAAGATTTAACAGTATCAAACTAGCAATTCAAGTTATTTGTTGATTGGCAGAGAGTGGCAAGTTCCGTGATGGCATACTCCGTCGATCTACGGCTAGAAAATCGTATGAGGAGATAATTAAGAGTCAAATATAGGTAAAGTTTTCCATCATTTAATTTTTCTTTGGGCTTCTGCAGAGTTCGACAGACTCAGTAACTGCTATTTTTGTGGCCGTTTTTTCCCCAATTGGTGTTTCTATTTGTCTCTCTTTCAATGGAAACAATGGCAAAGTAGGAGATACAGCGGCATACAGAAAAGATCACAAAAATTTAAACAACGTAAAAATTAACACGAAAATGACTGCTGGAATAAAAAGAAATCATCCATACGTTGTTCAGAGAGGAAAAAAAACAGAACAGAGCAATATTAAGCTAATACTACTATCATAATTACATAATTCGTATATAATAATATCAATTTATTAAATTTATTAGTTTTTTGTATTTTAAATTTTAAATTTTTGTTACATCAATTTTTGTATAAATTTTCAAATAATGTCAAATTTATAATGGAGTCTATACGTTTTTTTTTAAACTCTCTCTAGTTTTGACTCTCTTAACTGTCTGCTTACATTACTGGGCGGCAGCGACTCGTCCTCGGCAAGGTTCCATCTGTAATCCCTTCCCACAGCAAAATTTTCTCGTCCAAATTCTATAATAACTTTTAAAACAACTCTTTCATTCCCGTTATTGCTGGCAATCTCTCTAGGCAAAATTCCAAAAGAATCTTGTTAGCCATAGTAATAAAATAAATCTTTAAATATAATAATTGTTGTCTTATAATTTAACTCATATTATAGCAAGTTATCAGGTACCCAGTTATCTTAATTAAAGAAGCAAAAAATGTGGAACTAATGACAAAATTACTGAGTGGTGATTTGGATTTTAAATTAAAGTATAGTTTGTTAAAAGTATCTTTTTAATGAAAAATTAGAATTAAATAAATTTTACATTACAAAAAGATTTTATTATTATTATTATTATTATTATTATTATTATTATTATTTTTAGTTGCTTTTCCCAATAATTTTGACTCTTGCTCCATTCCTTTAAGCTCTTCTGTCAGTGGCATAGATCTGGTAGCCATTCGTCTTCGATCGCCATCAACCACTAATTTCAACTCTCGGCTTTTTAGAGAAAGAAAAGATTTAATCATTGTAGTGACTTATGTTCCACCCAACACGTTAACTAGTGATTATGACAGTTTCTTGAGTGACTTGTGTCAATTTGTTTTGAGCTGTACCTGTAACACTCTTGTACTGAGCGACTTCAACTATGATGACAATATGATTTACCCAAGCTCTTCATTTTACGCTAAACATCGGCAACGCTCAACCTCATTTTGGAACAACGAGACGGGTCTTTTGTACATTAATCTTGTGCTTAATGCGAGAGAGGAATCCCTAGACAAGGTGTTCGCCAATTTTAATGTTAACGTTACCGCAAGCATGAAACTTCCAGTGTCACCAGATGTTTATCATCCTGTCCTTCTTATTTCTGGTGTTAACACCGACTTCCAGAAACGTTATACCGACTCGATAGGTTGTAGTTTTAATTTTAGGAACGGCGACTACTATAGTCTTTATAATTATCTTGCTACTTATGACTGGGATGATTTTTACTCTTTAGATGGTGTGGATGACGAATGCAGCTGTCACGTGTATAAATATGGTTGAGTATTGCGCAGTGGAAAAATACACACATAACAGTGCACGGTCAAGATAAATGATACAGAGATATTTAATAAACAACAATAAGGTAAATAGTGATAAAGTCAAACATATGCAGCTTATTACTAATAACCAAAAGTAATAGCAAAAAAAAACCATCCTAATGATAAATATCCTGATAAAAGAAAAATAGAATGCGTAGCAGATAACTTAACCACATCTAAAGCTTCATAAATATAAAACAGTAAGTCAAATAAAACTTAAACTACAGCATAAGTAACTCCAACCCAAAATACACTACTGCTTATATCATACTAGCTGTTTACCCGGCGTTGCTCGGGCTGATTTTTAAAAAATGTTTCAATTTCTGTGTGTGAATATTCAGAAAAAGAACACATATAATAAGCTCAGAATTTTTATAGAAAAAATTCATGTTTTAGGTTCTACTAAAGGGCCGTATATGGAGACGCAATGCATTGGGAGCTGTATAAAAGAGATCTTTTTGAATTTTCAATATGAAATTTTTCTATTTAAATTGAAAGCTTTTTTCATTGCTCGAGCTGAAATTCGAAGAAATTTTGATTCATCCGATAGTTAATATACAGCCAAAATGGACACATGAAAAACATTTAGGATTAATAAACCATTAAGAAATGACATAACTAAGTACCGAAAGGCTAAACTAAACCAATCGCGAAACCATATTTTTCAACTGCCCTATGTTAACATTGAAAATTTCTAATAAACCACAATGATACCATTAAACCACGTACCTTTGAACAAATTTGAGCTATAATTACTTTATGTTGTAATCATTATTACACATCATTCCAAGTTGATTGATACACTACTGTTTATAAAAATCGCAACACCATGATGTAATAGCCCAATCTGCATTAAATTTGGAGCATTTGCATATCATGGGTCAGAAAAGAAACCATTAGATTTTCAGGTCAATACAATGCGTTTTATTGTCACATTAGTATCGGGTGAAACCACCGTGGGATGCAATTACAGCCTCTAAACGTCGTGGCATTGAGTCAAACAAGCTCTGAATAAGGGCCTGGGGAATGTCCTGCCATGCTCTGTCTACACGGGTATACAGTTCACCCACAGTTGCTGCTGCAGGAGTCTGACGAGCCAATCGATGAGCAACCCTGTTCCACACATGTTCGACTGGGGACATGTCTGGTGAACGAGCAGGCCAGGGGAACAAGGGCGTCTGATGTGCTTGGAAAAAGGCGAGGACATTTCTGGCCACATGCGGTCGGGCATTGTCCTGTTGGAATACAGCAACTGGAAGGTTCTGCAGGAAGGGGATGACCTCGGGTTGCACAACTTCCCTGATGTACCGGTCACTGTTCAGATTGCCATGGATTCTGATCAGACGGGAAAGGCCATGGTAACTGAATGCACCCCACACCATCACCCCTGGCGTTTATCCTGAATGACGCTGCAGGATGCATTCTGGAAGGTCGCGCTCGCCACGATGTCTTCTGACTCGTATCCTGCTGTCATGGTGCTGCAAGTTAAACCTTGACTCATCCGAAAACACAACTTGTTGCCATTCAGCTTGCCACTGTTGGTGTTGATGGGCCCATTGCAACCTGAGGCGCCAGTGGTTTTGAGTCAAAGGAATCCGCAATACTGTGTTGTGCTAACACTGTGGAAGTGGCTGTACGATCTGCTACACACATGCGATAGAGGTGTCTGTCATCTCGCGGTGTCGTCGTGCTG
>JAHWFO010080581.1:0-14202 GCA_023313115.1 Rhysida immarginata | reverse complement strand
AGGGTTGCATGAGGCCGGTTTGTGTACCAACGCCTGGGGCGAGGGCGCGGTGGGCGTGGCCGGAAGTGGCACGCGCTACTAAACCAATAACCATTATCATTATTTACTCGTTATATTAAATCATTACATGTTGTTACGAGTTGTTTGATATATTACATGCCATATCTTAGCATTGAAAGTTCTAATGGTACCATTAAAACACGTACTACTAAACATTTCACACCAACATTATTTACGCATTATATTCATTCATGAGACATCCTTGCAATTAGACCAATACCTGCAATTAGACCAATACCTGCTATCACTAGTTACTCTTATATATTCGTTCATGATATGTTGTGACGAATTGTTTGATATAATACATGCCATATCTGGTTATAGGAAGTTTATAAAGGGGTATCATAATAGTACCATTAAAGCACGTGCCATTATAGTACGTACTTATTCCGGCTATCTCACGTTCGTATTTGTTCGTGCTCTGTCCCATATTAATGGATTGGTGAAAACAGACTTTGAAAAAGTTAATTCGTTTTCAGGTTTTCGTAATAAATACTAAGTTCCCTAGGAATAAAAAAATTCTCTTGATTTAGAGACCGAACTGCCCTTTCAATAATCGTCAAACACGTGCATCCTGCACGCGCACCATCTCATTAACGTTTAGAGCACGCGCAGAGCCGAAACCATGTATGTTCTCAACAAGCGTTTTCCCGAATGCGAGGATAATTCGTGTCTTCCAGCAATTCAATACATGTACTCTTTCTATTGCAACGCAATGAATTGTGGGATTGTCTACAGACAGACGGACGGACGGACAGCTGGACAAACTGATCACATAAGCACATTTCTATATACAGAAAATGTGCTAAAAATCGTTACTATATTCGCAAAGTCGGTCAGTTCTTCAGGTTTTATTTATAGATAGTCCAGGGGGTGGGCATTGTGAATGCCTCCAATCCAAAGCATTTGGTGTTCAATTCTTAACCGTATATAAATCACCAAAATGCCTTCGGAAAATTGCTGTCGGATGCATTAAGAATGTTATCAGTTCACACGAAAAGATTATTATAGCAGGAGACTTCAATATTAATTTTAAGGACAAATCAAAACATGAAATATCACAATACCTTCTGTCACTCGGTCTTATTCCACGTATTCAAGAATATACGACAAGACAGAATTCAGCAATAGGCAATATATTCAGCAATTTCCCTCTACAATCCGGTACCATACATATATTTTTTCCAAATTTGGGTCAGATTTAAAAAAAAACAAACATGGTAGATAACATATTCACCGTACGGAACCCTCTCCACGCGAGTTCGACTCGCACTTGTCCATTTTTACTGCATGGAACGTCTCGCACAGGTGTTGATCTGAATGTTCATGTTTCGTGAGCATGCATCTAATCGTTTACTATTCGGAGGTAGAGGAACCCCCCCCCCCCTCCCACACACTTAATAAGCATAAGGTCGGATAACTCCTTGTTGGTGGGGCAATTTCATTACAAAGCAGTGTATATTATTAGAGAGCGACAATGATCCAAAAAGAATCCACACTCAGGACATGTTCAACAATTTCTTACTCAGTTTTTGAGGTAATGTATCATTTTTTAAGCTTTCATTAAGAAAAAAACTCTACAAATTGTAGGAAATTTCATATGACGACGAACCCTCATTCAAAAAATGTATTTGTAACATTTATTTGCTTGATACCTCCTGAATAAAAGAATAAAAAATGCTTTTTGCTTCAATAAATCCATTAAAGAATAACCATTAAAAAATTTGTCGATTCAACCATTTAATGTCGTGATCTATGAACAAACCGACTGGAAGCCTACTCAGCCAATACTAAAAATAAACTCATCTTTGTAGAAACTGCAACACCATGAAAGAATGACGTGATTGAGCCTCAAGTTTCAGCCAATGCAAATTCTGGTGATTATGCAAATGATTAAAATTCCAGGGTCACCAAGCAGGCATGGTCTAAGCAGAGCCCTCTGAATTACTGCTGAAACAATCTAATTAGAAGGAGGCTGTAGCGGGTCGTTGAAAAGAGTCTATGCTCGTGGTAAACGTTAGGTGACATTTCAACAAATTATGCAGTTTGAACGGGGGAGAATCATCGGCCTTCGTGAAGGAGAATTTTCCTATCGTGCAATAGCAGCTCGTGTGAAGCGTAACAGCAGTACAGTGATGTGAGTTTGGGAGCAGTGGCCCGACGAGAACCGGACAACTCGGAAATCCATTGTATTTCCATCCATCTTGTATTTTAACAGTCAGTGCTTTTTTCCTGTGTTGGAAACAATGAAGGTTGAATTGTTAATAGACCTATCTTGATCAGGTGACTCTTCAGTGCCGGAGCCTGTCTTTCTCGTTAGCCTCGTTTTAACATCATCAATAGTGACCAAATATAGGGCTTCTTATTGGTAGAAATAAGATTAACAATGGTCGACTAACGATGATGTAACAATGTATGACGTTTCTGTTATCAGTCCTTATGCCTAGGTCTTGTTGGCCGAGGCCTGTCTTTATCATTGGCTGCCTGCTATACGAGGCCTACGAGAAAACAAGGCCTGGAATCGAAAATGTCACCTGCCATCGAGGTGCTAGCAACAATCCAACCTTCGCTATCTCCATCTTGGATGTTAACAATCAGAGTTTTTTCGTTTGTTGGAAGCAATGAAAGTTGAATTGTTGCTAGCACCCAGTCGGTCAGACCGTGACCACCGAGAGAGAAGGCCTCCGCAATGAAACTGAATACATTGATACATCATCATAGATAGTGCAAATTCAGGGCTTATTATTGGTAGAAATACGAATAACAATGCACTATCTATGTGATGCAGCAATGTATTCAGTTTCATTGCGGAGGCCTTCTCTCTCGGTGGTCAGGGTCAGACGACTTTCTCGCTTCCAGGCCCTGTTATCTCGTTGGCCTCGGCTGCTATACGAGGCTAACGAGAAAGGCGAACACCGTACAAATCCTGAACTCGAAAACGTCATACATTGTTACACCACCTACGGTAGGGTATTGTTAATCATTTTTCTACCAATTGTTAAGCCCGAAATTGTCCCTACCGTAGGGGACGTAACAATGTATGATTTTTTCGTGAGCAGACTTTTTCTCTAGGCGGTATTGGAAAGACAGGCCCCGGACCAAGATAGGTCTAGCAACAATGTAAACTTCATTTTCCCATCATGGATTTTAAAAATCAGTGATTTTTTTCTTACTGTTGGAAACAATGAAGATTGGATTGTTGGCCGGACTACTGTGGTCAGGTGACTTTTCAGTGTTGTTATCCTCGGCTGCTATACGAGGCCAACGAGAGACAGGCCAGGGCACTCCAAAGTCACCTGACTATCGGGATCCGCGCATCAATCCATCCTTCATTATTTCAAACAAACGAAAAAATACTGATTGTTAAAATCTAAGATGTAGACAGTGAAGGCTGAATTGTTGCCCTGAACCCGATAGTCAGATAACTTGGATGGATGGATGGATGGATTTCCAGCTCGCATCTCCCTCTTCCAGAAGACTAGCCGTATGGGATGAAAGGACGATGATGAAAATAGACAAACACACACATCCATGCCCTTGGCGGGATTCGTACCCGCAACTCGCTGGTTACGAGAGCGGCAAGACCTGCGCCTCAACGCTCTCGGCCACCGAGCCGGCTAGTCAGATAACTTTTGAGTGCCCTGACCTGTCTCTCGTTGTCCTCGCTGCTATAGGAATGTCGTCAAGAAAGCTGAAAAAAATTCATGAACTAAGGAGACGTTGCAACAAATGGACAACCAACTGCAAGTTAACCTACACAATGTGGTAAGTGCCTTTTTATACTATATTATCCCTCTCCATACACACAATAAATAAGTAAGTATCAGGGCCAGTATCACATAATCAACTATCCAATTAAATTAGGTAGTGGACATTGTAATGTAATCACAGACTCACTCAGCTATCTGGAATCAATGGTAGTGAAAGCTGCTTAAAACCACACATGCTAATCAATGCAAAATAACTGGAGGAGGACTCTTCCTTCATATTTCTTCAGGGAAAAATCATTAAGGATCTTGTCAAACAAACAAACAAAGCACAAAATGTCATCAACCCAATGCTATTTTCAGAACTGAGAGCAATAAAGGCCACAAAAAAACACAAAAGCAGACACAACTTCAATGAACGTGACCCAGCGAATGTTTCTGCTATCCTCCTCGCTACAGCCGACTGAAATGTGTATTGAAAAAAACACTCTATGTGCTCGCAGGTTGTACACTCATGCTACAGTTCTCAAGTCTATCAATCACACAGTCTTTTCCAAATAAACGCAAAAAAACTAACTTTATAATCCACATAAAAAACTACTACTTCTCAACACATAAGAAACAGAAATATCAAGCTCTGCTGGAGTCAAATAATATCACTCCTCGATTCACAGACTCCTCCACTAGAAAAGCAGACTCCCTTTTCCCCAGCTAATCAAATTAGGCATCCAATTCTGCATATTAACTCCTTGAGAAACTGGCAAATTGTCTGCACCATGGGCCTGTACACAATGTTCTGCCTAACATTTCGGCAACAAACACTTATGTTACGATGATTATGGGTCAGGGCTATAAATTATATATAGTGTACGCAAATAAAAAGGAGACCTTCTCTGTAGCGCCGTTCTACCCTAATCGAAGTTGCTTGTCGATAGATGTAGCGTCATGCCGGCTCCTAATGTCCCAAAGCAGCTCACTCTGTCATGAAGGACGGAAACGTGATATTCCTCGACTGGCTAGAACGGAGTGAAACAGTAACTCTGAAGGTACTGCAACATGTTGCTGAAGCCGAAACAGACCATCGACAACAAGCGCAGAGAGCAGCTCTCGAAATAGATAGTGCTGGTCCAATACAGTGCTAAGCCACTTGTGGCCAAGAAGACCCTCCCAACTGCTGGAAACATTTCGATGGCAAGTCCTCAAACATTCTCCTTACAGCCCGGACATCTCCCCATGTGACTACTATATTTGCGGCCCCTTAGAAATATCACTGACAGGTCATCAGTTCAACTACGTCAAAGAAGTGCAGAACACCGTGAAAAAAGCATCCGTAATCAACCTACGGGTTTCAACACTGAAGGCAGCATTCGATTCTTACGTATTGATCAGTGCATCCTTATCAAAAGCAATTATGTGTGAGCGTCGTGTGTGACGTTGACTGTCAGTCAAATATTCTCTACTTAAAATAATCGTTAGTCTTACATATCCGTAGTCTCTTTTTTATTGCGGCACACCTCATAGTAATGCCCAGTGCCCTTCATGATAATAGAGCTACTTTCGGTCTTGTGTCCTGTGGAATCTACTCACCCCGACTTACTGTTCAATTGCATCAACGTAGCAAGAAGTATGCACAGTCCGCAGTGGCGTTCACACATAACAACATTGTTTAACAACATCGGTCGAGAAGGTCCTATATACCGAGGCCTTCCAAAAATTGTCCAGCCCTGACCCGGCCAGATTTCTTTCATACAACCAAACAGGCGCAGACCTGGGCAATATAAAGAGAATGCACCCATTCAAACATGTTATCGTATTGATGATGGTAGTTCGTTCCATAAATATATGGCACTGTAGGGAAAATGGCTGAAATATGTGTCGACCTGTAATCCGGCAATTGGTGTTATGAATATACCAATATCTAATGAATTCTGCAGGTTGTCTGTTTAGATGTAAAGCATTTGTTTATTCAGTAATAGGTCCAATGCAATGTATGTTCGGTAGAGTAGAGAGATGATAATAAACGCAAATTAATTTTTATGATTATACAAACGATTTGATTATATTATCTGATGAACCCAGGTTTTTCCTTTCCAATGGAAAGTGCGCCTGAGGGTAAGAAGAAAACCGCAAAAAACGATGGACCCGTCATGCGTGGTATTTACTACGTAAGCCTGCGGAGGCAGTTTGGTGACCTAGATTTGCTTTTATTCGTCTGGTTTGGGTTTTGCCAAGTTATGCAGCAATAAATTGACATAAGTCCAGTATATTGCTGGTTGACCAGGTTATTCCAACCATGAACGAGTTCTTTCTTGATGGCACTGGAATGACTTCAAGTCGACAACGCCAGGATTCGTCGAGTTCGAACAAAACAACTGATTACAAAACCAGTTAATTTAACACTTTAATTGGCCCAGCATGTACCCACTGTTAGAATGCATTTTTATATGAAAAAGTGAGGTGGGAGGAGGGTCGCAAGTTACTTAACTTTTAAAAAAAGGCAATAAGTCATTTTAGTTCAAAAAAGAGAACCGAAAAATGTTAGGAAACACTGCTATAGAAAGTTATTAAGATGCATTGGAGAGGCCATACGGACGCATACTTTCTCCCCGCAGGATTGGCCAAAAAATAGATCCACGAACTTGTTGAATCCATGCCATGGCTAATGTCCACCGTCATCAAAGCGAATGGAGGCCCAACTAAATACCGAGGGTTGTTAGGGATTTATGATAGAGATTAGCATATGCGGTTCATGAGAACAATCATGTAGAGTATTGTTAAAGCAGATATTACGAGGGTAGCCCAGAAAATAATGCACCACAATTTTTTCTCTGTCCCCAACAATGGTACGAATGCGAAATTTGAGATATACCATGACCTCCTTTATTATTACAGACCTGATGTCCCCTACTTTTGGCATTTCTCAATTTTGCCATGGCGCTGTTTAACCTCCCTTCTTTACTAACTTAGATAAACATAATGTAGTGCAAACAAAAATACATAACGTATTAAATTTTTTTTGCATAGAATCTTTTATTTTAAAAGGGACTTAAATAGCGAATATGAAGAAATATGAAATGAATGCTTATTCAGTTTGTTTTTAACGTCACTAAGAAGTCACCTGACCATCTTAGTCCAAGCAACAATGTAACCTTCATTGCTGGAGACAATCAGATAGGGAGGCTAAACAGCGCCATGGAATAATTAAGAAATGCCAAAAGTAACAATGGAACTTATTCAGTAAAAAAGGTCTGTAATAATAAAGGAGGTCATGGATATACATTCTTTGAAGTTTTCAGAGTCCGCGCGCAAAGTTTCCGTTTCTTCCGACAGATAGCGTACTTGCAGCAATGGAACGACATGGCGTCTGCAAGTGACAGGCACGTTACAAGACAAGACACGTTACAAGCAGCGTGTCGCCATTGGACTTCTCACTGCAGAGCAAGAAACAGATGGAAACATTCACAAATGTTTATGTACAGTTTATGGAGCATCAACAGTTGACAGAAGTACGGTTAGTCGCTGGGCACAGAGGGTGATGCCATCAGAAAGTGGTTCGGCGGAGCTCCAAGATTTGCCGTGGTCGGGGCGGCCATCTTCGGTTGTCACACCTAACAAGATGCAGGGGGCTGATGCCCTCATTCGTCAGGACCGGCGCAGAACGACTTGGCAGTTAGCGCTGGAGCTGTCAATCATCCGTGCTCTTGATTCCACAAAAACGTGTTCACGATGGGTTCTGCGCTGTCTTACGGAGGAAGACAAAGCTCTATGAAAAAACATTTCTTCTGAGTTGCTGCAACGTTTTGAAGGTGAGGGGGAAGCTATCTTTTCCCTGATTGTGACAG
The DNA here is from genome assembly GCA_023313115.1 of Rhysida immarginata. Taxonomy (NCBI): domain Eukaryota; kingdom Metazoa; phylum Arthropoda; class Chilopoda; order Scolopendromorpha; family Scolopendridae; genus Rhysida; species Rhysida immarginata. The sequence continues at coordinate 6,593 of JAHWFO010080581.1, read as the reverse complement.
CTGATGAAATCTGGGTGCGCCATTTTGAGCTCGAAACAAAACGACAATCGCTGGAATGGCGTCATCCGCACTCTTCACAGAAGAAAAAATTCAAAGCAACTGCTTCTGCTGATAAGGTCATGATCACTGTTTTGGGACTGTGAAGGTGTCATACTCATTGATATGATGCCAAGAGGCAACACCATTAATTCTGAGGCATATGTGAACGCATTAACCAAACTCAAGAAGCGTTTCCAGCGACTTGTACGCCATAACAACCCAGCTGACTGGTTGCTTCAACACGATAAAGCTCGCCCTCACACCAGTTTGAGGACGTCGGAACACATCACGAAACAGGGCCGGACAGTGTTTTCCCATCCACCCTACAGCCCTGATCCAGCGCCTTCAGACTTTTTCTTGTTTGTGCCATTGGAGAATGCCATACGTGGAAGACATTTTGAGGATGACGAAGAGGTGATTCCCACAGTGAAGACGTGGCTGCGTGAACAGAACAAGGCCTGGTACCGACAGGGCATACAGGCCTGGTAACGACAAGGCATACACACGGAGACTACGTGGAAAAATAGGGAGTGTAGAAGAAACATCAGTCTTTAGTGTGTTCAATAAATTTCAATAAGTTTCATTGTGTTCAATAAATTATTGTTGAAGAAAAAAATTGTGGTGCATTACTTTCTGGGCCACCATCGGATAATACTAAGTACTGAGCTAAAAAAAATTGAGTTATGCTATCAAAAATTGAGAGGTATTGAAAGGGCAAATATGTAGCAAATTACGGAAGCATGCAACAAATTCAGCTATTACGAAATAATGGAAACATGCAACAAGCGAGGCTTCGTAGTTTCCAAGATAGGGATATCTTATGTGCCAGAACTGGCACCATTCCCGAAGGTAATCCGAGACCATCCACTAGCCGTACTCATGACGTCATCCGGAAAGTTCCGGTTCTCGTAACCGGACGTAACCCACCAACACATCGGGCCTTTGCACAAAGGTATGGACATCTGTGTACACAGTTACCACAATTGTCAACTGTGAATTACAACTAAAGAAGAAACAAAAAGTTACGTTCTTAAGTTATTGTCGCACCATGTTCAAGAGCGAGGGACCTACTGCCGTAAACTGTTTGAACGATACCTGGCGAATGAAAAGTGGAAATTCCTGGTCACACTAGGTGAGGCATATGTTTCTTTAAGCGACTGCAACAACAGCCGAGTCATATTTTGCCGTCCAGAGAGTTGTAAAGACTTCAGAAAATGGTACCTTGAGTGCAAGGAAACATTTTCAAAAGGTTTCATGATCGTAGCAGGATACAGCTACAATGGCATGTCAACGTTACAAAGGCCAAAGTCACCGCCAAGTACACATCAGACTAACGATCTAAGAACGATATTTCAAAGTGATATCACCGATTGGTACGGCTCTAAGACAAGGCGTCGGATCACACAGCGGCGTCAACTCGCCTGTTCCTAGATCGCATGCAAGATACCGGACTTAGCTCCAATCCATTCAGCGACATACCTGTCAAGTGGCCGAACGCATTGCCTATGGTTTTTATGGCTTACTTAATGTCACGTGATTTTCCGTCGAGAAACAATGTTGACAGCGAAGGAAGAGCGGGCGGTCGCGGACTCAAGATTTCAGAACGCGCATTTTCTGGAACAAGGAATATTGCTCGAGTACGTGCCCACCCCTTTCGCGAAGTAGTTTAGCCGGTGCTGTCGCCGGAATTAGAAAAATCATGAAGACAGAGAGAAGGGATATCGGTGGAAGGATGGATCATAATACTGTTCCTATTAACTAAACAGGTGGTGGCCTTACAGTATAACAGAGGGACATCAGGAGTTCCAACTAGTTTCGCCATTTATTCCCGGCTTTGTCAAGGATATACAGCAAGAGGCATGCAAGCCTTTATACATACAGAACAGTGGTACAAGTTAAGCAATGAGCGTAAATACATAGAAGAACCAATAGGATATAAAGCAAGGGGGCCAATGAGTTCAAAAAGGACGTAATGGCCAGTAGAATAAAATAGAATAAATAGAAGGGAGTTAGCTGACAAACGACAAAAAAGGAATAGAGGATAGTGCCTGTCTCCTCGTGTAGTGTTTCAAGGAATTATTGTAATAGGATATTGCAGCGACCGCAAATCAGTGCTGGGCTTCTTGAGATTTGTTTCTCAGAATTGAACTATATCGGCTGGAAGGAAAGAGAAGGTTCGTCACCGAGCTGTTACTGCAAGCACTTTCCTTCTGAACCCGAATTCAAGCGAGTCATCTGTGAAAATTGTTGAATATAAAGTCTCCCGGACTGTTTTTATGCCTCCTGTAAGAAGTACTTTAGATAATAGTGTTACTCCGTATTTTCCAGTGGAAACTCCATTAGCCAAGTTTCGGCACGAGTGCGCTCCGTTCTACCTCCGGCAGAGAAGGTAAAAAGCAAGCCAAGAACTGGACGCAGAAAGAATCAGGAAGGACAGCGTATAAATACGGTAATAGCGTATTTTTCTGTCAAGACTTTGTTGCAAATACTTTTAATGGAATTCGCTACAGTAGCGTAGCTTCCCTCTCAGTACTAGAATTGGAGAGCTGTGAAAATCTCCGTCGAGTATTTCATGAAGAAAAGGTCATCCAAAGGCGAGGGGAGGTACTAGGCATTTTCCTATTTGAATTACGTTGTTATATCCAAGTGAACATTGGAATCCTCATGCATATGGAGGATAGTTTGCTATACAACTAAGTTTTCTGAACTTTATATCTTGTGTAGTGGAAATTTTCCTGCGATATCAGAGTCGCTATTTTGCGAATGAAGTGTAGTTCTACTCTTACTTAAATAGACGTAACTGAATCTTGATATTAGTGATCCTATATCTTTGGAATTTACATTAATCTATATTGGTTAGAAAATTTGCTCATGCGTAAATTGGCGCAACAGAATCCTAATATTAATGATGTTATATCTTTGGAATTTGTATTTATCTATACTGGTTGAAAAAGGGGTAATTGCGTATTGACACCTCCAGCATGAGTTGGCTTAATAAATTTATTGACTTTAATTATTTCTTATGAATTTTATATTGCTAAGAATTAGCTGGAGTAAGTCTCATCTGACAAAGGATATTTTATCTTGATGGCATACTGCTAATTTGAAAATTTTACTGATTTCATTAGTGAACCGGAATCTGCAGTGGTGTGGTCATCAGAATTCTTCAGCCCTTGCTGCAATCGCGTAGTAGTTGAATTGAAGCGACGTTTGTGTACCGCAATCTACGTACGTTTCAACGTATTTTCTGGGCTTCATTTTTGGGTGTCAAGTGTACGGGCGTCAGCGAAGTGGTTCCAGTAACTCTTCCACTGCCAACATAGTCTGCATTTTGAAATTCGTTAATTGTTCGTTATTAAATACTGTTTAATTTACTGACAAATGATCAGTAGTGTAAATTAACGTAGTTTATTCCAGACAGAATAAACTTTATTTTATTTGCTGTTATATTTTTCACTCTCTACCTTATCTACACGTGAACCTTAAACAGGCCCTTGGAAAAAGACGATCCCCAACAGTGGAAGGTCTTTGGAAAGCGTGTCAACATGAACGGTTACGAATTGATTATGGTGTTCTGCGTTGCAGAGTCCTGCAGTGCAAATTGCAATTCAGGGCAATAGCAGCGGTGAATGGCTACAAGATTGAACATACTCGAGAGGTTATTTACCTTTTCTGGCCCTCTGTAACTTGTTACCATAGATCCGTAACAACCCTTTGTACATACATTTCAATGAAATAAATAAGTGTGAACCAAAGGATGTGTTTTTTAGTCTAACGTATTAGCTATGTGTTACTTGCGTTCCTGATTATACAATTCTGTCATTCAATGAACAAGTTATCAAACAAATCAAATTGCTAAATAAAGATTATTTTCAAAGAAATTCAAACTTTATTTAATAAATAACCATTGCATTTCGAAAAATTCAAATTTTATTCATACATGAAACATATGCAAATACATCAAAATATATTACTAAACAGGGAAGTATATTAGAAGGTAAATATTTTCCATATACATATTTTCAATAGATCAATCAATATTAATCAAGAAGTTGTTTACCAAACATGGCATGCTGCGTCTCCTCTTACCATTTTAGACCCAGCAGGACAGTTGAATGCTTTTCCAAATTCATCAAAGTTGGACAGTGGTCCGATGACTCTGCTTGGAAAAAAGAGTAGTTTAATCATTATAAATTAAAACAAGAAAACATGTATTTTTATGACATTCTTATTCAGAAGTGTTAAAAATTGTTACTGATGTAATACGAGGGGAAGTCAGTAAGTACAAATATAGAAATGAAACAAATAGAAGTACTGACTTGAAAACCTCTTATATTTCGCCACATAATCTCCCTGTGCAATGAGGCATTTGTCTTATCGTTTCACCAGTAGTAAAAGATTTTTTTCGGCCCCAATCTGAACAAGGCGGTTAATTCCCTTTTTATAGCTTTATCGCCGGTAAAGTGATCCTCACGGTCTTCTGAAATAACTAGAGCATATTGCTTATCATATCTCGGCAGCCAGAGTAAACAGTAAATGCAGACTGCTACTGTAATTTCATTAGACGGAAGCGACCATAACTCATCAGAGACGCGTTGTTATTGCTTTATAACGTGCGTCCTCATGGTGCCAACAAGATAACTGAGATGCTGTGAAAGGTCAACTGGGAAGTTTTCCTTCTTATAGCCCTTATCTGGATCCAAGCGACTTCCATTTGTTCGACTCCAAGCTGTACAAAGGAAATTCACTGTCTGGTTCAGACGGCAGCCCAAAGAATTTTATGTTTCTGGATTTGAGGTGCTTCTGAAAAGATGAAACCAATTGCCTCAATGTACAGGAAGATAAACTGGAGAAATAAAAATAGATTTCAAGTCAGTACTTTTATTTGTTTCATTTCTATATCCATCTTTAACTTACTTATTGACTTCCCCTCGTATTAAATCTGTCAGCATTTCCAAATTTGTTGATGCCACGAATGGCGCAAAGAAAATTCCCAAACATTATTCCATGCGGGCAAGGTTCATAATGCTGTTGAAAGGCCTCATCTCATAGTCTGTTAGCAGATGAATTTTTAACGTGAATATATGCATTTGTTGGGAAAGATGCCTACGTATGATTTGGTATTCAGACAGGATTCCAGAGATATCAGTGGACCCAAATTGGGCTAGATAAATATGCTCCCACTGTCCCCGTCGGATTTTACAGTTTTCGACAGACATGATGGTTCCATGGTTATTCATGTTGTTTACGTCAACTCAGAATTTGGACTCACGGGCCAAACGATCTTTTTCCAGTCGTCGATGATCCAGTGCAGGTGCTGCTTTGCTCATAGAAGGCGTTTTTTTCTGTTCATCTCCAGTGCCAACGATACCAGATGTGACTATCGGCTGTTTAGCGTATCCACTACAACATACGATGACAGATCTTTGTCTGATCAGCGAAGTTAAATACTGAAGTCAGCGGCCTTTCTGTTGGCTTTCACAAGTACATGCAGCTGCCGCTGTCATCCTTCATCAACGAGCGGTTTCCTTCCACTGAAGTGCTGTTTACTCGACCGTTTTTAGGCGGTAAACCATTCTCAATACACTCTTGAGAGTGTTGTACTATACAAGTTCAGGAAAACTGCCGTCTTGGAAACGCTTTGTCCAGCGTGTCGTGTACCTATGATCAAAGTCGGTTAGATCTTTGCCCTTTCTCATTATCGCTATTATATAGGGTGATTCAAATTAAAACATCTCTAATCAGACGTCTGTAGTGGGGTGATGGGTGGGCCAAAGTTTAGAAAAATTGTTATTCATTAAAGGAGGTCCATTACCTTTACAAGTTATTGGTGACGTGGACCTTACAGGTGCTGCTAAGGAATTCAGTGGAGGTGTTCAATTCGGTCACCTTCTACAGGGCAAACACCTCATCAAATCAAACTAGTTAACCACGTTGTTGCGAACACAAGGCTAATCTCTCTCTCCTTGGAGATATGTATTCGCAGCAACTGTTGAATACCACACCCAATATTTAGGGAAGACCTATCTTTGATGAAAGGAGACTTCTGTTGGGGCATTCTATTTGTTGAATCTGTGGGATGACGAACTGCTGCAATATATCCCGATATCAAGTGCAGTTACTGTACAGGTTCATAGACCAGTTGGTTTGGTTGTTTGTTTGTTTGTTTGTTTGTTTGGTATTAAAGTCCTTTTCAACTGCTGTGGTCATTTCAGGACGGCGTTATAGGGGCCACAAATTTTGCCTCGCAAGGGTTGTTTAAAATGCAGCAGGTAAACGACTACACTGGACCAACGAGCTTACCGAAAGAATATTCTCTCAGGATATTCCCACTGAAAAAATCTTCGTCGTCCACGGACGGGGTCGAACCCGCGTCCTCGGGCATCAGAGGCGATCACGCAACCACTGAGCCACCGAGGCCGATCGCGGACCAGTTGGTGTGACTTCCTCCAAGAAGTACGGACCCAGGAGAAATATTGCAGCAAACCGTATCCGTACTGTCACTTTCTTTGAATATAACGGATCCTAATGAACATTCTGTGTGTCCCGCATGC
>JAHWFO010080555.1:1464472-1495800 GCA_023313115.1 Rhysida immarginata | reverse complement strand
AAAAGTTCTAGCGTTTTCTCTCACTTCTGACGCGCTGCTGCGAGAGACGCTCAAATTCAGCGAGAACCGCATGCCCTGTGCACATAACTCATTTCTTTTCTAGCTCAATGGCGCGAGAGATTACTCGACGAAGAAAAAGGAGGCTGCTGCTGCACTTGAAAATGCTTTCGATAGTGAAAAAGCTTCAAAGGAAGCTCGTCAAACGAAGCCAGTTTTTTAAGTTTAAATTTTGAGCCAAAATGTCGAAAGAAATCTTAAATGAATAAAAAAAATTGTCCTTCCATAACGTATTTTTATATTAAATGCGTAATAAATGTTAACCAATTATACAGGTTAAATAAATAATAGTTGATTATTAATTAATTCGGACAATAATATTAACAATTTGTACTTAGATTTGTTCAATATTTGTGATTTTTATTAAGTACCGAAAGGTGCCTTTATGCTATCAGTGTGGGGAAACGTGTCTGTCTGTCTGGCCGTCTGTCTGTAACTCTAACTCCTCCGAGACTATGAAAGATTTTCAAAATCTGTTTTCGTCGGTCGCACGAACTAGTCACAAATATTATCTAAATCGGTTCATTGGCACGTGCACAAATGGTGCCTCAATTTTCCCGCCAAGCAATTTTCAATGGGAAGACATATTAAGTAATATATCAAACAAATCGTAATGACGAGATACAACCGGTTATTCATTATTATTTTCGTCATTCGATGAATATGATACATGGCACGTATCAATCACAAATATTATCTACATCGCTTCGATAGCACGTGCATAAATGGTACCTTCACGACCCCACCTAGCATTTTTCAATAGAGAGATATATTAGGTAATATATCAAACAAATCGCAATGACGAGATAGAAGCAGATATAAATTACTATTTTCGCCAATTAATAAATATGGTTCCGGGAATGAACCATTTAGAAAATGGTTGAAATCGAAACAATGGCAGGTGCTCTAATGTTACCCTTATGACACCCTCAAATATTTTCATTGATAAGATATGGCATGTAATATATCAAACAAATTGGGATGATGTGTCATGAATAAATATAACGTAAAATTAATGATAGTCGAAATTGGTTTCAAGGAACCTGGTTTAGTGGAACCATTATGGCTCATTGGAAGTTTCAATTCTAAAATAGGGCATGTAATATATCAAACGACTTGGAATGATGTATCATGAATGAATATAATGTAAAATTAATGATAATCCAAATTGGTTCAAAGGTACGTGGTTAATGGATTATTATGTCCATTAGAAACTTACAATATTAACATAGGGCGGTTTAAAATATGGTTCCGCGAATGGTTTAGTTTAACCTTTCGGTACTTAGTTATGTAATTTCTTAATGGTTTATTATTATTATTATTATTATTATTATTATTATTATTATTATTATTATTATTATTATTATTACAATAAATTTATTATTAGTAAATTTATTATTATTTACAGTAAATTTATGGTTCCTCCAATTTCAATTTCCGACATCGTTACGTTGGGTACTAAGATTTCTGCATCTAAAATTGTCCATCCGAACGGCATCCCTGACTATATATTTAAGGGCTGCCTCTCAGCAATTGTACAACCTCTATGGATTTTATTTAATGTTTCTTTGACCACAGGTGTATATCCCAGAGCTTGGAAACTTGTTAATATAATTCCTGTACCTAAGTCTATCACGCCGCAATCACCTAACGATTTCAGGCCGATTACAATTCTTCCCTTCCCTGCTAAAATCTTGGAAACGTATGTTGCGAATTATCTTGCTTCATTTATTGACCCTTCGCTTCCTGATGAGCAACATGGGTTTCGGAAGGGTAGATCTACCTCTACGAACTTGGCCTGTTTACTGCATTATTTGACTTCTTACATTGATCAGCGCAATCAGATTGATGTTGTGTATCTTGATTTTAGCAAAGCCTTTGATAGCATCAACATTCGTCTTTTATTAGATAAGCTCAACGAAGTTGGTCTTTCTAACAACCTAGAAAAATGGTTTGCCTCTCTCCTTACCGAGCGGAGTTTCATAATTAAGAATATGGAAGGTGTACATGCAATCGGGAGAATCCGTAGTGGAGTCCCCCAGGGGTCTCCCCTAGGTCCCATATTGTTTAATCTTTTCACCGCCGATATTGTTGAGCAAATCAAAGATACTCAAATCAAGGCTCTTCTGTACGCGGATGATTTAAAATTATATTCTGTTGTCCGTAGCTGGGAGGACTGCCATAGGATGTCCGTGGCATTGAATAAGATTGCTCTCTGGGCCGAGCGGAATGGGCTATCATTGAATATTACTAAAACTTTCTGTGTATCTTACTCTAGGAAAGTTGTTAATTATTTGTATGATTATACATTGAATAATTCTAAAATCCATAGCCGCGTCTTGATAAAGGATTTGGGCGTGATTTTCAACTCCAAATTAACCTTTACCAATCATCTGGAAAATGTATTGGTCGAGATCAGTAGGCGCTTGGGCATTATTAAACGGCTAGCCAATTTCTTTACCAAACCCAAGACGTTTCTCATTCTTTATAAGTCAATTGTTCTCTCTAAAATTTTATATGCCCCATGGATCTGGTATTCTAACAACACTCAATTATTCTGTCAATTACAAACTAAATTACTTAATTTTAACACTTTTCTGACTCGTATTAGTCGAATTCCCGATAAAGCCTCCCTGGCTCCCCAATTTAATTTGAAGCTTGTTCTGAGCAAGGTGTTTTTTAATATAATGATCAAGATTATAAATGGAAGAATTTTCTCCCCGCAAACTCTGAATTTAATAGGGTTCCGCACTTCGAGCTGTTTAAGAATGCACCAGTTATTAGTGTTCCTGGGTAAAACAAGGACTAATGTTATGCATCTTGATCCAGCTTTTAAATTAATCGATTCCTATAATAAGAATTATCCTTTATCGGATATTTTTAATAGTAAATGTTGTCTTTTATTTAAAGCTTAACGATGTTTATTTTTTTTTTTTTTTTGATTTCCTTATTTGCTTTACTTAACTTTGTAGTTCTTTGTCCATATTTTCTGTTAATCTTTAAGTGCATTTTCATTAACCCCGTTTTGGGCTTTCGCCTGTTGGGGGACAACACTGGGTGCGGACCTCCAGTTTATCTGAAGGTCTTTTTCCCAGTTGCTGTTACATTATAAAAAAAAAAAAAAAAAAAAAAAAAAAAAAAAATTATTATGGAAGAACACAATAAACAATTTGATTGTAACTTAAGCTCTGGATGCAAGAAGCTTCATGAAAAGAGTTTCCTTTATATATCAAATGTTATAACTTTGTTTTAAAAATTGTATATATATGTAAACAGCCCAGAAAAGGCTTCGGATTTTGGGGTTCGAATTTGGCCTTTTGAAAATTATTATATGAAAGAAATGAAAATTTTATCTTTGTGAAGTTAATAATGGTATTGTAGAGGAAATTGTATTGTAAAGTAAATTAAATTTTGTAAATTTTCTGATATAAATATGATTCTTTAAATTTTGTAAAAATTATCTTGATTCGAATTGAAATAAATTGGAATTTTAAAATTGAAAAAAAAAGGACAAAAAAAAAAATTGCTTGTATAACTTTACCGTTTGGGTCATGTTTGGTGGATGAAATCATGTGATCAATATTTCAACTCCTTCCACTAGTTCGATCTTGCTGAAATTTTTTACACATACCTAAAGTCGGTGACAATGCATAAATCTAAAAAACATTTCAAAAAATCCAAAGGGGGAGGGGGAGGAATTAATATGAAATATAATTGGTTTATGTTTGTATGTTTGCTCAAGAGATGGCGATAGCGCTGTTTTTGTAAAAAAAATTGTTTTTTCATGCAGTGATTTCAACTTCGAGCCATCGTATCTCAACGAGGTCGCGATCTCTGTGGTCTTTATGAGCCTTATTCCAAATAATTTCCCATTCACGGACGGCAGAAATCAAATTTTCTCTTCACGTAGTCTCCTTTTGCTTTTATAAAGCATTTGCTTGTTTTTTTAATTCAGGGGCGTAACCAGGATTTTACAGAGGGGAGTTCGGTGGGGGGGGGGGGGTAACATGTAGAATAGTTTTTTAGTAGAAACAAAGAAAAACAAATCAACTTAAACAGATCAGGAAAATAAAAAGGGGGTTCGTAATTGCCATTCCTATTACTTTGAAAGACGGGAAAATCGCTCATGGCGTCCATGTTGTTTTTAGCTGTTGCCTTTGCCTTGCTACAACAGGCAGCCAATCAACAGAGCGGAGTGCTCTGATCGGATTGGCTGGGATCTAGGCACTTTCTCGCTCTTGCGCGCCAGAGCTAGACTTTTCTGTTTCAAACAGAAAACTCTGGCAAAAACTTTTCTGGCGCCAGTTGCGTCCACTCGCGTGAGAAATGACCCTGGCGTATATGTGAATGGCCTAGCGAGAACCGTATCTGGCGTGAATTTTCTGGCGTGGCTGAACTTTTCTGGCGTGAATAGGTCTTTCTCGCGTATATGTGAATGCAGCTTAACTGCTGTGGACTTTGAAGCAACACTTTCCGTATTGGCGACGTCGCGAGGGCGAGAGTTTTTGTTCTCTCGCGGCGAGCAGTCCTTTGCTCCGGGCTGAGTTGAGGTCGATCGCGGACCTCAAAATCCACGTCCACATTCGGTGAAAGCTCGCACTCTTCTCTCTTCTCTCTCCACACCAGATACGATCAATCATGGATGAAAGAAACAGGATGGACGACTCCTATGAGTCGTGCGTGAGTTTTTTTTCAGTGGCGTTCTCTGGATTCTCAAGTGAACAATACCGGTTCGCAAGTTTCTTTTTACACAGCTGTTAGAGGAGAAAAGCATGGCAGCCTATCGCAAATTTTATGTATATCATAGAGTTCTTTTGAATTTTTTGTATTAAAATATTTTTATTATATTATTGAATTAGTTTATTGAAATATTAAGTTGTGGAGTTAAAATGTGATTTTTTTTATTAGGATTCTTTAAACAATTTAATTATATACGTATAAAGTTTTGCTTTAAAAATTATATTTAAAATTACATTAAAAAATATCAAAATAATACTGGAAAATATATCTTCCTTAAATCATAACTGTACACATGATTTAAATATATATTATACGTTTCAAAGAAATCGCAGCTGTTTCTGGTCTCCTAGCAACAATATGGCAACGCTTCCTGTTTCTCCCTAAGCAGACGACAGATGCTAGTTTTCATGCAAAAATCCAAATGTCGCTCTGAAATCAAACTTGCTGGGGAATCCAAGTCGTCCTTCCTGTTTCTTTCATCCATGGATCAATTAACGAGACCTGAAATTTGAGCAATTTTTGTGTTATACGCATCTCTCTCTGCGCAGGTTTGTGAGGCATCCAACAACTCCAGGAGGCAACAGAACGCAATGACGTCAGCAAGAGAGTTAGTTTCGGTTTTTTCCACCTTAAACGCTTATTAGGGGCGCGTTCGACATGTGCACACTAAACGCACCTAATGACATCACTCAGTGCGAGCGGTGAAAAAAGTGTAGTGCATTTTGTGTGTGTCATGAAAAACAGGAAAGAGCACGAAAGTGGGATGTTCACCTCACCCGTGCTACCATGAATAGTATGCGTACTGCTGAAAATAAAACTCATCATAACATCTGCATTCATATAACACGCCGAAATCGATCATTACACAGGTAGATTTCAATGCCAGTTTAAACGATATGCAGAATTCAATTATTTTTGTACCTGTTGGCTCTTTAACGGTAACTAAAATTCCGAACTATCTATCGCTACATTTCAAGCTCTAGGGCAGCGCCATCTTGCAACGCACTAAACGACTCTACTCCTAACCTAGGGTCATTCAGTGCGCGCACGAAACGCCCGGTAGTACGCGCACTGGCGATGACGAACACGACCGCGTTCCATGACGAACACGTTAGTGCGTTTAGTGGACGCACAGAGACGTTTAGTGCGCGATGTCGAACGCGCCCTAGGTCAGAGACGATCTATTAACCAATTGGAAGTGGCCGTTGAGTCACATGTTTAAGTACTTGCAAGCAGAGACGATCTTCACCATATTTCATTTTACCAGCGACCGTTAAAGAATTTCTCCGGCTGTCTCTGCATTTTACTTTCATTTTTACTGAATGCAACTACGGGAGGCATTGCAACTTCATTTATACTTCATTCATTCTCACATTTCATTCATTTAATCTTCTCACAAACGTTTTTAGGCAAGTTCTTGACACTTGTAGAAAATAATTACTTGCGTTTTAAAACACGCTTGTTAAATTTTGCATTGAAATTTTCCTAACTTGATGGCATTCTGTTGCAATGTGTGAATTAAAAGATTTCAGAAATTTAAATTGTGTAATGAAAAAGTAAATTAAATACTTCATTTACTAATATAAATAAATATATAAATAAAAATAAATAAATAATGTGTACAGTGGGGGAAGGGGAGACGATATATTAAGGTCACGTTTACTTGGAATGATGTCATTTAATTCTCGTCTGTGTGACGACATCAATGAAGTATCCCTAGAGTTTGCATCCGACAACTTCAGATGGCGCCACCGCAGTAAATATAACAAGTTTGCTATGGGAAAACAACGAAATGCCATGTCTCCTTAATAGGAACAAAGTGTGCAAGGAACAATTTTGGTATTGGCAACATCCGGTAAGGTTAAGTTAACGCGAAAATGCCGTACAATTGTTGTGTTCCACAATCCTGTGGCAACTTCTAAAAAAAATAAAGGATTGAAATTTTATTCCTTTACAAAAAAATGGAATTATAAGTAAGCAGTAGATTCAAAAAATCAAATGTGGAAAGAAAATTTCAAATCACATGAAATTATGCCGTCTTCATTTTTCTCCTGAAGATTACACGGTCACGTCTCAGGATAAATAATAGTGTTTTCTTTAAATTTAGTGTTTTATTAATTTGTGTTAATCATAAATTTATGTTAATTTATAACACATAAAATTTAACATCTTATTAATTAAACACTTATAAAATCAATTACAAAATTTGAAGGATTAAATTAATGAAATAAAACTAAAATAAAATTAAAAAGTTTTAAAACATGATCAAACCTTTAATTATTATACAATTTGTATTTTTTGTACTTTTATTAAAGTACATAAAAAAATTACTTAAAAATTCAGTAACTTCAAATTTATTTTTAAGCAGATCGAAAAATACTGAATCCTGGTAGCAAATGTCCCAAAGAAGCACATAGGATTTTAAATCGGGACAAGGCACTCACTAAAACATATAACATTTGTAGCTCTGATAAAATAGCAATAGTGATAGTAATTTTACTGCTCTGATGTTAGTAAAAGTTATAAGATTAACGTTTTCCAACATCACATTTGTAAGTAGTAAAAATTGTTTCCCTATGCAGCGATCTATTTTTAAAGTTTTAGCATCATCTAAAACCCTATTAACGACGGTAACATGTACACTACATGATCAAAGGAGTTGGGACACATGTTGCTCTACCGTAAAGCCGCAAAAAGCTTCAATCAGTAGTGTGTAGGACCACCCCGAGCTGCTATCACTGCCTCCACCCTACATGGCATAGTGTCCACAGGTATTGACCTCCATTCCGCGAGAAGTGTCGTGGTCAGTTCCTGGACAGATGTAGGTCGAACCATCCTGGATCTCACACGTCGTTCCAATTAGTCCGAAAGATATTCGATGGGGTTGAGATCAGGACTCTGGGCGTGCCAATCCAGTTCTTCAACCCGCATCTCGTCAAACCAGTCGGATATGTATCTTACTTTGTGGCAAGGCGCATTGTCGTGCTGGAAGAGGAACGGCCCTTCACCGAAGTGTTCCCACAGCGCTGGAAGTGCCCCGTTATCCAGAATGGTCCTGTAGCCATCAGCATTGAGGTTTCTGCCCACCTTGATGAGCGGGCCTAGTCCAGTCCAGGAGAAACACCCCACACGCCATAACTTTTGAAAGGATTGACTTAGAGGCTTGAAATTTTCTACAAACGTAGGCCCTATACAGAGGATGGAGCGAAAAATATAGCGAATCCTCTAGGATGGACCAAACCACGTGTATTTTTGGTTTCCCTAACTAACTTCTTTTCAACTCTATGGAGTTTTGATTGCGTTTGAGCAATTTGTGACGTCAGAATTTAAAGAACTCTATTTGAAATATAGCGAATCCTCCCGCTACTGCTCGTAACATTTTGATCCCATAACTTTTGAAAGGATTGACCTAGAGGCTTGAAATTTTCTACACACGTAGGCCCTATACAGAGGACAGAGCGAAAAATATAGCGACTCCTCATGGGTGGCCCGGGGCCTCTCAGGGGCCATTTGTATGAATTTCATGGTTCCTTTTTTTATCCTTGAAATCCTGAATTTTCGTAAATTTCTAGTGCGGTTCTAAAAAATAAAACCAATATACAAGAAAAGCCTCTAGGGCCCTGCCGGAGGTCCCAAGGCCCCAAATACAATTGAAGCTATAACATTTGAACGGAACAACCTAGGAACCTGAATTTTTGTATTTTTAAAGTGTGGTATTAAAAAATATAGCAAATATACAAGAAATGTGATGTAGGCCTATGGGGCCCGCCAGAAGACCTCGAGGCCTCAAATACAAATCAAGTTATAACTTTTGAACGGAAAGGTCTAGAAACCTGAAATTTTGTATATTTTTAGTTTGGTATTAAAAAATATATAGCCAATATAGAAGGAAGCTGATGTAAGCCTTTAGAACCCCGCCAGGGGCCGCGAGGTACCAAATACAATTGAAGCTCTAACATTTGAACGGAAAGGCCTAGGAACCTGAAATTTTGTATATTCATTGTGTGGTACTAAAAAATATTGCAAATATACAGAAAAAGTAATACAGAGTGTTCGGAAATAAATGGTAAATATTCATACACGTGAGAGAACATGTATAAATGTTCCCACATTGGAGCCTACAGACCTCAGTACTCACGGGCTCTTAATAACTGCATCAATGATCCCATTTGTGAGGGTTCAGGTAGTAAGCTTATTTGTGAAATGGTCCTGATTGTGTGAATGTATGCAAATCAATACGTGTGCCACGACCTCCAGTGACATTTAAGGTATTAAAGGTTTGTGGAGTGACCTGACAGGGGCAGCCATTCGAGCATACATTGACATCTCTTGAACAGATGTGGGCTGCACCACATTGCCTAGTCGCTCGCGGGATGCCAACAATCAGGCAGCGCAACATACTTTATTCCCCCTGTATCTCTGTGGGGGTTGGCTTGCGACACCATGTTCATAGGAATAAAAATGCTTCTTTATACATGTTCTCTCACGTGTATGAATGTTTACCATTTATTTCCGAACACCCTGTATAGGCCCCATCAGAGCCCCACAGGCCCCAAACACGAAAAGGTCTAGAAATCTGAAATTTTGTTTACTTATAGAAAATTACCTTAAAATTTAGCTAATATACACTAAAAACTGGTATAAGGCTCTTGGGTCTCCACAGGGGCCCTGAGCCCGCAGTCACAAATAAAGCTATAACTTTTGAACCGGAAGTCCAGAAATCTGAATTCTTGCATATTTATGGTGTGTTACTTACAATTTTAGTTCTTATATGGTAAAACTTATATAGTCCTCTGGGGCTCTGGCAGGGCCTCTAAACACAAACAGAGCTATAATGTTTGAACGAAAAGGCTTAGAAATCTGAAAATTTGTATACTTATAGTAGTTTACTAAAAAAATTTAGCTAAAATACACGAAAATCTGGTATAAGGCTCTTAGGTCTCCACAGGGGCCCTGAAGCCCAAATCACAAATAAGCTCCAACATTTGAATAATAAAAAGGCTCTAAGAACTTGAAGTTTTATATTTTTACAGTGCGTTACTTAAAGATTATAGACAATGTACAAGAAGATTGGTATAGGCCTCAGGGCCCCCGGCGGCCTCAAATGCAATTGAAGCTATAAAATTTGAACGGAAAGGCCTACGGTCCTGAAATTTTGTTTAATCATAGTGTGGTATTTAAAAATTTAGCTACTCTATATTAAAAATTATATAAGTCTCTTGGCACGGACCTTGCGGCCTCAATCTCAAATCAAGCTATAGATTTAAAGCCAGAAGTCCAGAAACCTGAAATGTTTTATATTTATAATGTGTTGCTTAAAATTTTAGACATTACACATTAAAATTGATATAGTACTCTGAGGCCTCGGCAGGGGCCGCGAGGCTCCAAATACATTATCAAGCTATAACTTTTGTACGAAAAGGCCTAATAATCTGAAATTTTGTATAAGTGCCCCTTACTTATTATAGTCACGAGCTGCTACTGCTCGTAACATTTTGATGCTAAAACCCTTTTATCGTTGGATAACGATGCCTTAACTAATTTTTGTTACTTGTTTATATTCTTAAATATTTATCCCTTATTCAGATTGATTCAGCACAGAAGTGTAATAGGAAAGAGGGATTTCATTTCAAGAGGGGTCCATGGCATATTAAAATTATGGACTATAAGAATATTTAATGCATTGATTTCTTTAATATGTTAAAATTTAACTCTGCTTTTCTTCCACCCACTTGGCACCAAGGACTCTCAGCACAGCTTTATTTAATCTTTATTCATTTTTCCCACTTTAAAAATATACAAAATACGCTTAGATACATTAAAAATATTTTTAGAATATATACATACATTTGTTCTATTTTCGACAACGACTTCTAAATAAGTCGAATATATTATAGAATTTAAGCACGATCAAACTTTCGCGTGTTTCTTTCGCGCTCTGAAACAGCCGGATGTTGCTAATACCAATCCATAACCGTTGCGCGCTCTGGTGACGCAACTGCAAATCCATAATATCCAACCTCCTGTTGATCGTCTCTGCTCCACCATGACCTCCTTTATTATTACAGACCTGTCCTTAAATTATGGATGCTGAGTTAAATCTGTGCTAGCCCAGTTTCCTAATTATGTCACACCGCGGCGCTACTTAAACACTCGATTTGTCTTTAGATTACAATGTAAATCAATGTAAACAACCACTAACTTCTTGGGGGTTTTTTTCGTTTTTCACTTTAAAACTATAACAGCTTAAATGAGTTAATGTAAACGTATAATAACTACTTATGTTAAAAATAATAAAATAAATAAGTTATACCCCATTTCTTGAGAATTATTATTACTTTTTAAAGGTGCCGTCCGGGAAGCGTATTTCACAATGGTACATGAAAACTGCAACTGGTGCTGTTATATCCAATCAGGAACAAAAGATATAAAAATATTCAAAGTATATATAAAAATATTTCTTTTATTTTTTAAATATTTATTTATTTAAAATTTCAAGATGTGAATTATTTTTTATCTTTACAATTGAGTCAGATCAGCACTAAATATGCACTAAATATATATATTTTTTAATATACTTTATTATATATATATATACTTTATATAAAATATATTTTAATTATGCTTTTATTAAACAATTTTATCATTGGATAAAACAATAGGGAGTGCAAGTGACGACGTCACAGCTGACGTCATTTGCGCGATGAACGGGCCGAGAGCCTAGGAAATGGGATCGCTGGTTCCAAACATTGGAACCACGCAATATACGTTCTAGTAACGTTGAAACGGGCGGCCAGTAAAAATGACATCTCTTAAATTATTATGTTAATTTGTGTAATTGATACTATTATTAAGACATTTAATCCCATTATATATTTATACATTAATATTAGAACGCTTTTTAATCCCTTTTAATCACTTAGCAAAAGAATGCCATCGTTCGCGGATCTTTCTTTCTTTGGGAAAACGATAGATGTCTAAATCGCTGTTTTGGCTCCTTCTTGAGCAGTGAGGAACTAAACAATTTCACATCTTAAATGTGTTATAAACACTAGGCTTATACAAAGCGATTTTATTCCATCCCTACGTTGGAACCATGTTAAATCCCGAAGCGAGAAGATTTGTTTGGAACCAAATCGAGTCACGTGACTGAAGAATTCCAAGGACTGACGTCACACTTGCACTCCCTATAGCGGTTGCAGTTCTCATGTACCATTGTGAAATACGCCTGCGGGACGAATTGCCCCCTCCGGCCACCTCTTGCTACGCTCCTGACTTTGGACCCTAAACTTTTTTTTATAAAAAATTGAAATAATTACAATAATCACAATTGAAAAAATTACTTTTAATCGGAAATTTTTATAATTGACAAAGATAATTTCCAAATAAGTAAATCACATTTACTTTTAATCATAAAATAAACGATCAAATTGAAGATTTTTGATGACCGAGACAATTCGCTCAATTTTAATTTTTTTTTTAATTTTAATTTTAAAAGTATTTTTAATATAAAAATATATTAATTGAAATTAAAAATCAACATGAATTTAAAATTGGTTAATTTACCTGCGAAGTTTACATGAATATTTTAAGCTTCTTACAGCTTTTTGCACTTGCTTTAACGCAATTTTCAAAATAATTAACGCATTTTTCAAAATAATTAACGCAGTTTTCAAAATATTTAATGCGCGCGCGCGTTAGTGCCAGTCTTCAAAATATTTCTCTTAGTGCGCGCGCGAGGCATGGAAACTTGGACGCGCTCGCCGCCAGTAGTTGCTGCTACGGTCTCGCTCTCGTTGCCGTTTACTTTCGGTTTCGTCCTCTCGCTGCTTTGGCTTTCTGTCACGATCGGTCGTGACGACCAGTGTCAACTAAAGCTCTAGATTAGGAAAGTACGGCAAACCACCTCCGCGCCGCCATTGTCGGCCCAATTGGCCCTATCAATTGAGTTACGCTTACTCTAAAATGCAATTTTTTAAAATTTTTTTCGTATTATTATCGTTTGGAAATTTAACTGACAATCAATAAATTTTGTAACTGTTGATTTTCCTTTAAATTTTGTTTTCAATTAAAATTTTCTCTGTATAAATAATGATAAGGTTGAGGTGATTTAATGATAACTAGAGTAAGTTTTTAGATTTTTACCTCAATTAAGCTACGTGTAGTTTTTTTGTAATTTTATTCGTCAAAATATAAATTTATAAATTTTATTAAAAAATAATTTAATAAACTTTTATGAAATTAATTTTTATATTTATATCAAAACTTCAATTTAAGAGTTTATTTTAAGTTTATTAAATTAGAAATATTATTAAATTATTATAATAATAATAATTATTAAAATTATCAAAATAATTTAATAAAATAGGAATTGTTAAATTAAAGGTTTGATATAAATATAAAAATTTGTTCGATAATTATATTTTGATAAAAAATTTATAAAAATCAATTTGATAGAAGATTTCAAAAATTATAATTGGGAAAAAAATGATATCTTGATAAAATAAAATTCACAAAAAAAAGAACTACACATGCAGAGTATTTTAAAAGTTATCAATTTATTATGGAGGTTTATAATGTTGAGAAAAATCTACCAAAAACTTATTCTAGTTAAAACTTTCTATATTTAATTTTCGTTATTCAATTTTAAACGTTACATTCAAGTAATGATGAGTTAACTTCGCTAAAAATAAAATAAAATAAAATAAAATAAACCAAACGTCTAAGTTTTATTTCAAGTTTTTTAATGCTCCTACTTTCACATTTCACAGACAGTTTAACCTTGTTAATTGAATTGTATTTTTTTAAAAAAACTATATTCGACTTGTAATGAAAATTTTCAGTATTTTTTCTTTAGTGCCACAATTGTGTGGAAAACTTATGTTTTAAGGAATTTATTAACCTCCAGGGAGCAACAGATTGAAGGAGCCTGAAGTGTTGCTTATTTGGATTAAAATTTTGGATCAGATAACGGATATTTCATTAAAAATTTAATCTAAACCGCATCCTCCACATGCATTTCAATGGTATCTATCGCTGTGTTTGGGCCAACAATGGCTGACAAACTCACGTGACTCCCGTTCTACCAATCAGCAGCTGTGGGCGGCGCGGAAAAGGATTGCCGTACTTTCCTAATCTAGAGCTTTAGTGTCAACACCTTCTAAACTTCAGGCCTCACAACAGCTCTTATGAGGTCATAAATATTAGGCCCCCTTCATGATCAGTTAGCCAGACAAAAATATTCATTATCTTTATTTCTTGTTTATGTGAAGCCCAAATTTGTGAAGAATTTATATCATGCTAATATTTATTTTACAAAAGTATTAATAAATAATAACACAAAAAGGAACCATATAAATTCAAGTTTTACAATTCAGAGTGTTTATTATAAGAAATTATTACAGTTAAGCAACATGCAGAATGAAATGACAGCTTAGATTACAAATTAAATAATTACAGACTGATACATTAACTCTATTTGTTACATTCACCCATTTGTTCATACAATTAAAAAAATATTACAAGATATTAAACTATTGAATAGTCAGAATTTTTCTTCTTTTTGGATTTTTTTTAGTACAGGAATCGTTTTTTTTTCTTAATATAATTATTTAAAAAAATATTTGTTGCAATTTTTATAATATTGTGCAAAATACTCTTAGAGCTATGTTGTTCTTGAGTGCATGAAAAATCAGGAAGGAAGAAATCATTCTTTTTTATTACCTCCTTGGTTAACATTATAACTAAATCTCTCTGAGATAATTTTTTTAGAAACAGTTGCTCATATTTTTCAGAAACTAAGTTTTGCACAATTATATATGTATACACTACTGCATTGATAACATCTGAATGCGGGAACTTTAATCCACCCCTATCAATATTCCTAATCAACTCATAACTACCATCATTGAGGTCAACTGACAAATCTCTGTCCTATATTATGTATGCTTTACAATTTTCACACTTTAGTTTTTTCGATATTGCTCTAGCACAATATCCAGCTATAAGTAAAAACTGGTAAATATTCTGTAACAAATGATATATGTTCTTCACTGAAACTAAATTCATAATCCATATCTTGTGACAAAACACTGTCAGAACCATCCAATTCAGAACTCAAGTCAGTTGAGTTGATCTCAATTGGAACATTACCAAATGTACTAGAATTGATAGTTAATGGAAGATAATTTTGAATCCTCAGTTTTGACTCTATTTCAAAAATTTGTCTGACTGACACTAAATATTGTGATCCTGCCATGGTTCGATATTTTCCAAATCTGGCTTCTAAGCAATCTGTCTGGATCTTTCCCGGCAGTAAATAACTGAAATTTAATTTTTCAACACAGTAATTAGTTAATTCCAACAGTCCATACTTTGTATGTGTAATAGCTAAATGAGTCTCCCTACTCAGCGAATTCTTATTGTGTGATAAAGTCTTCCAAAAATCTAGCCACTACAAAACTTTTTCTAAGAATTTAAAATTTTCTTCAGTTTGGGAAGATAATGGCTTTTGCAACTGATCTTTAAATCTAATATCTTTGTAATTTGATTTAACATTTACTACACTCCACCATTTGCAAATCAAATCGATGAAGTTTGCTGTCGTGTCAAAATCTGGAATTTCATGGATCTCTCCTATTTTTTTTAAGCCTTGAATGGTGCTTTCAGTGAAAATGCACAAGGCATACATTTTCTAATATGCCTTTCCAAGTTGTTTGGGAATATCGATTTTAAGTTAAGCTTATATGCATATTTAACAATTTGAGTCTCTTCCATAGCATACATTTTTTTAATGGATGAGAAATTCGCGAGTGCTATAGATATATTTTCACTTGAATGATGAGTTTCCCTGGAGAAATCCTCAAATTTAGGATATGCTATTATTTGATTTGTATGGTTCAGCCAATTATTTCGAACACATTTCAAAATGTGGACTGTATCTAATAGATGAAATACAGGTTTGCTGCCATCACAAGGATGCTTATAGACAATGCTGAGCTGAGGAGGTGATGTGAAGTATGACATTGCCTTTCTATTGATGGAATTGTTGTCTGAAACAACACAAACAACACTGATACCTATGGCATGTAAACCTATTATAATAAAAAAAGTAAAGAGTCCTTCAGCATTAATTGATTTTACTGGAATAATATGCACCACTTCTTTAAATGCTGACATCGAGCTTTGTATCATGAAAACATGACAGCTAGTTGCAGCTTCTTCACTGTTATATGCAGCACCCAAAATATTACCACCATTAAAATCTAAATACGGTTTCACATAAATTTCATCAACCATTAGGGTTACAATTTTATCAGCATCCTGAAGTAACTTGCTTTTCTGTTTAATATATAACAAAAAATTGTTTTCTTGTTGTTCGACAAAAGGATTTGAGTTACATTATAAAAAATTTTTATGAAGAGTATTTGGATGTGGAAGTATCAAATATTCAGAACTTCTCAAAAACCTATAGGCATGTGAAGAAATTGAAAATAAAATACTACAAAAAATCAAACAATTACAAGAATATCTGTATAATGACTCCATGACAATAATAATTGCTCATATAAAAAATCTATTTTTTTTGCCTTGTCCTCATCCACTGACATTAACTGGTTTTTTAAAAGTTTATGAATTATATTTATCTAATCATCTACAGTTTGATCAGTCCTTTCAGGTATAAGCTGATCTATCACATTCATTAAAGCATTAATGTTATTGATCTCCAATGGAAATTTTTTGCCACATAATTTATTGAGTTCAATTTCTGCTGTATAGACAGAAATTTTCAGTTCACTATTATTGATGATAGAATTTTAGGAACATTGGAAGAATCAATTCAAATTAACATTGCACTATTACCTTTCCTTATTATGCTCCAATTATCAGGTAACGTAAACTTCTCTAGGCATATTAGGAACTCAGGGAAGGTAACCATCTCTCTTTTTCATATGCAGCACTTGTACGTAAGCTTTCAGAAATTGCAATTTCTAAATGCTTGTTTTCTAATCGTTCACGTTTTTCCTCACTTCCCTCTCTTTGTATTGATAGGGTAGATGATAAATAACTCGGGCAATTTGGCAATTTCGAAGGTTTAGCTCCTGGTTTCAAGCGTAGTTTTTTCAGTGGTGCTGTAATCTTTCTGCCGGTTGCACTATCAAAGTGTTCAGCCTGTCTCTGAATGTCATTTTCGGTGAAGTGAAGTTCACATACCTATATAATCAAAAATATGCATATTATGTGTTATATAACAATTATACGTATATGCAGATTTCTTTTTTTTTAAAAATCAAGAATAAAAATAGATGTTAAAAGGGGCATAAGAGTGTAAAATAAGTTTATATAACTGTACAGCGGTAAATTTAAACTAAAACTTATATATTCATAACTGAAGAAACTATTGAATATATTAAGTTTAAAATGAGATAAAAGAATCTAAATTACGATTTAAAAATACTTTTTTTTTAATATCATTTTAACCTTCATAGAATCAATAGTTTCTTCAGTTGTAAATTGCCCGGTCGAAGGGAGAATGCCGAAAGACGTCGGTAATTATTGATATAATTCGTATTGCTTTTGCAATATTATCTATTAATATTAATACAGCAATAAAGAGACTATCTATTTATATACGTATATAGAAGATAGCAGAGGACCCGGCGTTGCCCGGGATAATCATGCTTGTAGGTAAACAGAACAACCACAAAAAGCTAAACTACACCTCCAAATTGGTTAAATAATAACTCAATCACTACAATATAGAGCGAAGGGATTATCCATTCTAAGAAAAATCCGAAAGACAGGAATTTACTTCTTCACTGAAAAAATCCATTCTAGGTGATATACCGGGACTTGATTTACCGAAAAAAAAATTTTTAAAGGCTCACAATGGATGGACCTCTCCAAGGATGCTTTCTAGTCTAAATAATTTTTTACTCACGTAATCTTACTTTAGATGTACACTTGATGTTGTAGCAATTTCCTTTCTTCATTCGATGTCTTGAAGCAAAAATTGGCCTTTCATCAGTTTGTGTTGTCTAGCGGTCGCCGATTCTTCTATTTTCATGCTTACCATTTGCTCAATACAGCACGGAGCCAAAAGAGTGCTTCCTATATCGTCTTTCACTCTTTCTCAATAGTCCGCTAGCTTATTATGCTCAGTTACTGATCATTTTTAAAGATTTTCAAGAAATTGTTAAGTACTAAGAATTCTCTTTTCTAAGAAAAGCCTGAATTCTATGCATTGAATTCTATATTGCACAAACTTTGCCTTGCATTGTTGGTCATGAGACACATATTGTTGATCCTTGCATAGTGTTGGTGCATTGCGTGTTGATACCATTGTTGATACTTATTGTTGCAAAAACTTTGTCTTGCATTGTTGGTCATGAGATATTTCTCATTAATATGCCCTGCCATAACCATGAATATCGATTTTTTATCAATAATTATTATTTTTTCGAAATCTGAGGTAGACAGTGACCTTCCTCCTGCTTTGAAGGTCATGTATCGCGAAATTTTATCAAGAACGGAATAAAACTGTAGATTTGTATAAAAAACAAACAAACAAACCCACAAACCCACAAACAAACAAACTTCCTTCTTTATATATATAGAAAACTAGCAGAGGACCCGGCGTTGCCCGGGATGATTATATTTGTAGGAAAGCAGAACAATCTGAAGAAGTTAAATTATAACTCCAAATTGGTTAAAAAATAACCCAATCAATACAACACAGAGTGAAGAGGCTATCCATTCTACGAAAAATACGAAAGACAGGAATTCTAGGTGATATACCGGAACTTTATTTACCTCTTGTTAATATCCCTCAGATTAAAATGATATCCATCTTCACCACCAGGGAACATCACTGGATGTTTTAGATTCAAGTTTTTCTTGCCCTTGACGTAGAAACTCTTATACCCTCTTGCTCTATTCGAAACTCCCGTTGTTTAAATGTTTCCAGTGCCCGTATAGCTTTTTCTGTTTTAGCTGCAGAGTTTCTCTGACCAATACTCGTTCTTTGTCTTTCATTTCCAGATACATATATTTTTGCCGGTCGTCTGGACATTTGATAGGGAACTCAAGGGAGAAACGCGTGACTCCTATGCCTAATCAATAGGCGCTGCCTTAACAATGTTCTGTTACTGCATCTTCAGTTTATGCTCATTATTAATAATTCTTGGAAACGAACGTTCAGTCATGGCATTATCAGCATCTCATTTTCCAAAATATACACATTCCCACAAAATATAGTCAAAATATGGTAAAAGTTTGGATCTTATGTGGTACCAAATAACCTAGGTAATAACCCCGGCGTGGCTCGTAAATTTTCTTTTTTGGAATAAATTTTGAAACATTAAAAAAAACACATGAAAACGCTTAGAATTAATACAGTAACCCCCGTATTCACAACCTAGTAACAAACCGCGTCTCAGTATCCAAAGTGAGTAGCAGCAAAAAACGGTATTCACGACGACATAAACTGCGTATCATGTCTCGCGAATCTGAGAAGGAGAAAAGTAGGTGGCAAGACTAGTATCAGAAGCGGCGCATGCGTAGAAGTTGCTGTTTGGCCATATCGAACGGCCATTTTTTCTCGTTCGCTTCATAGCGCCAAATCGACTAAACTTTCGTAGATGAGGTGATTCGAAAATAAGTACTGTGACGTTCATTAAATACAAAAGGAAATTATAGTTATACTAGTGGTGTAGAAAAACAATAGATTCTAATGTTTCCATTCCAAAATAATACGAAACGTGGGCATGTAGTGCTGCAGACAGAGCAATTGAATACTGAGATTTTTTTTCCTTCCGACCAGCGAGGTCATGTGACTCTATAGTGCCAATGGTAGATGTTGTTACAAAAAAGTCCGTCTTAAAATTGAGTAGCTGTAATCCGGTCTCAGATAGAAATGGTGAACAGCAGCAACAAATCTGAACCTAGTATCACTTGATGCGCAGTTTTCAGCGACGCAGTTTGAGACGCGGTTTGCTACTAGGTCGTGAATACGGTCATAAAAGTTCTTAATGAAAATTTGAAAAAAAATTTTTTAAAGGCTTACACTGGATGGACTTCTCCAAGAATGCCACTGCTAGTCTAAATAATGTTTTACTCACGTAATCTTACTTTATATGTACACTTGATGTTGTTGCAATTGGTTTTCTTCTTTCGATGTCTTGATGCAAAAACTTGGCCATTCATCTCTTTGTGTAGTCTAGCAGTCGTCGATTCTTTTAATTACCATTTGCTCAATACAACACGGAGCTAAAGGATTGCTTCCTCTGTCGTCTTTCCACTCTTTCTCAATAGTCTGCTAACTCTCCATTATCTCCAGTTACTGATCCTTTTTAAAGATTTTCAAGAAATTGTTAAGTACTAAGAACTCTCTTTTTTAAGAAAAGCCTGAATAACAGGAATTCTATGCATTGTTACAAATATATTGTTGGTCTGTGCAGAATGGTTATGAATTGCGGGTTGATAAGTATTGTTGCACAAATCTTGCCTTGCATTGTTGGTCATGAGATATTTCTCATTAATATGCCTTGCTATAACAATAAATATCGATTTATTATCAATAATTATTATTTTTTCGAATTCTGAAGTAGACAGCGACGTTCCTCATGCTTTGAAAGTCAAGTATGCAAAATTTCATCAAGATCGGAATAAAACTGCAGATTTGCATAAGAAACAAACAAACAAACCCACAAACAAACATCCTTCTTTATATCTACAGAAGACTAGCAGAGGTACCCGGCGTTGCCCGCGATAATTATATTTGTAGGTAAAGAGAACAATCTCAAAAAATTAAATTATAACGCCCAATTGGTTAAATAATAACTCAATCAATACAACACAGAACAAAAAGACAATCCATTCTACGAAAAATACGAAAAACAGGAAGTCTAGGTCATATACCGGGAATTTTACTAAACACTTCTTGACTTGCCTCACCACTACGGAGCATCACTAGATACTTTAGACTCAAGTTTTTCTTGCCCTTCACGTAGAAGCTCTTATACCCTGTTGCTCTATTCGAAACTCCCCTTGTTCCGATGTTTCAAATGCCCGTATTGCCTTTTCTGTTTTAGTTCCAAAGTTTCTCTGACCAATATTCGTTCTTTTTCTTTCCTTTCTAGACACATAAATTTTTGCCAGTCGTCTGGACGTTTAATAGGGAACTCAAGGGAGACATAC
The DNA here is from genome assembly GCA_023313115.1 of Rhysida immarginata. Taxonomy (NCBI): domain Eukaryota; kingdom Metazoa; phylum Arthropoda; class Chilopoda; order Scolopendromorpha; family Scolopendridae; genus Rhysida; species Rhysida immarginata. Next base: position 1,474,806 of record JAHWFO010080555.1, on the reverse strand, counting down.
ATGACTCCTTTGCCTCATCCATAGACACTGCCTTATTAATGTGCTGTCACTACATCATCATTCTATGCTCATTATTATTAATTCTTGGAAACGAACGTTCAATCATCGCATCATCAGCATCTCAGTTTCCAAAATATACAAATTTCAACAGAATATAGTCAAAATGTATTTTTAGGAAATGTTTGGATCAGAAGCAGTACTTACAATGGTAGTCGAGGTTCCTGGTTCGAATCCAGGTCGCAGACTTTTTTCTTCCTTTTTTCAATCGAAAAATCATTCCTAATGAAAATTCAAAAAATTTTTTTTAAAAGTCTCATAATGGATGGACCTCTCCAAGGATGCCACAGCTAGTCTAAATAATTTCTTATTCACGTAATCTTACTTTAGATGTACACTTGATGTTGTTGCAATTCCACTCTTCTCTCGATGTCTTGAAGCAAAACTTGGCCATTCATCATTTTGTGTAGTCTAGCAGTTGCCGATTCTTCTATTCACTTGCTTACCATTTGCTCACTACAGCACAGAGCTAAAGGAGTGCTTCCTCTGTCATCTTTCCACTCTTTCTCAATCGTCTGCTAACTCTCCATTATCTCCAGTTACTGGTCATTTTTAAAGATTTTCAAAAAATTGTTAGGTACTAAGAACTCTCTTTTCTAAGAAAAGCCGGAATAACAGGAATTCTATACATTGTTACAAATTCAACCATTTCTATATTGAACAAACTTTGCCTTTCATTGTTGGTAATGAGATATATATTGTTGATCCCTGCATAGTGTTAGTGCATTGCGTGTTGATACCATTGTGGATACTTATTGATGCACAAACTTTTACATGCATTTTTGGCCATGAGATATATAGTGTTGGTCCATATAGATTTTTTGTGAATTGCGTGGTGATACCATTGTTGATACTTATTGTTGTACAAACTTTGCCTTGCATTGTTGGTCATGAGATACTTCTCATTAATATGCCTTGCCATAACAATGAATATCGATTTTTTGTATTGATAATTATTATTTTTCCGAAATCTGAGGTAGACAGTGACCTTCCTCATGCTTTGAAGGTCAAGTATGCAAAATTTCATCAAGAATGACATAAAACTGTACATTTGTGTAAAAAACAAACAAACAAACCCACAAACATCCTTCTTTATATCTTTCTATATACTATACATATATATAAAGAAGGATGTTTGTTTCTGGGTTTGTTTGTTTGTGGGTTTGTTTGTTTGTGGGTTTGTTTGAGTGTTTGTTTGTTTGTTCCTTCAAAGCATGAGGAAGGTCACAGTCTACCTCAGATTTCGGAAAAATAATAATTATCGATAAAAAATCGATATTCATGGTTATGACAGGGCATATTAATAAGAAATATCTCATGACCAAAAATGCAAGGCAAAGTTTGTGTAACAATACGTATCACCAATGGTATCAACACGCAATGCACCAACACTATGCAGAGATCAACAATATATATCTCATGACCAACAATGAAACGCAAACTTTGTTCAATATATATAAGGTAGAATATGGAACAATGCATAGAATTCCTGTTATTCAGGCTTTTTTTAGAAAAGAGATTTCTTGGTACTTAACAATTTCTTAAAAATATTTAAAAATGATTAGTAACTGGAGATAATGGAGAGTTAGCAGACTATTGAGAAAGAGTGGAAAGACGACAAAGGAAGCACTTTTTTAGCTCCGTGCTGTTTTGAACAACTGGTAAGCATGTCAATAGAAGAATCGGAGATCGCTAGACTACACAAAGAGATGAATGGCCAGGTTTTGATTCAAGTCATCGAGAGAAGAAAGGGAATTGCAACAACATCAAGTGTACATCTAAAGTAAGATTACGTGAGTAAGAAATTATTTAGACTAGCAGTGGCATCCTTGGAGAGGTCCATCCATTGTGAGCCTTTAAAAATTTTTTTTCAAATTTCCATTAAGATTTTTTACTGTATTAATTCTAAGCGTTTTCATATGTCTATTTTTAAGATATTTCAAAATTTATTTCAAAAAAAAATTTCCGAGCCACCCCGCGATTATCACTTAGCATTTTTGGTAGCACAGCAGATCCAAACATTTCCTAAAAATACATTTTGATTCTGTGGAACAGTGTATATTTTGGAAACGGAGATGCTGATAATGCGATGACTGCCCGTTCGTTTCCAAGAATTATTGATAATGAGCATAAAGTGAAGATGCAGTGACAGAACATTGTTAATGCAGCGTCTATTGATTAGGCATAGGAGTTAGGCGTGTCTCCCTTGACCTCCCTATCAAACGTCCAGACGATTGGCAAAAATGTATGTGTTTGGAAAGAACGAATATTGGTCGGAGAAACTCGGCAACTAAAACAGAAAAAGCTCTACGGGCGTTTGAAACATCTGAACAACGGGAGTTTCGAAAAGAGCAAGAGGGTTTAAGAGCTCCTACGTCAAGGGCAAGAAAAACTTGAGTCTAAAATAACTGGTGATGCTCCGCAGTGGTGAGGCAAGTGGTGATAAATTCCTGGTATATCACTTAGACTTCCTGGTATTTTTAGTAGAATGGATAATCCTTTTGCTATCTGTTGTACTGATTGAACTTTTTTTAACCAATTGGGAGTTAAAATTTAATTTTTGGAGATTGTTCTCTTTACCTAAAAGTGTATTTATCCCGGGCAACGCCGGGTACCTCTGCTAGTATATCTATCAATCAATGCAACACAGAGCAAAGGGACTATCCATTCTACGAAAAAATACGAAATACAGGAATTCTAAGTGATATATAGGGACTTTATCTATTCTTGCTCTATTCAAAACACCCGCTGTTCAGATCTTTCCAATGCCCGTATAGCTTTTTCTTTTTGTTTCAATCTTCGCATTATCAGCATCTCAGTTTCCTAAATATACACATTCCGACACAATATAGTCAAAATATATTTTTATGAAATGTTTGAATTTGATGTGCTACCAAGTAAGCTAAGTGATAACCCCTGGTGGCTCGGATTTTTTTTTATTAAAATTTTGCAGTATCTTAAAAATAAACACATGAAATCACTTAGAATTAATACAGTAATATCCTTAAGATAATGAAAGCTAATGTGGATAATTATGATGTAAATATCAATAAAAAACTCTTTAGCTACAACAAAGATATAATGTATTTTTTTCAGATTACGGTTGTATTTTTCCATTATTTCTTTGTTGTGGCTAAAGAGTTTTTTATTGATATTTACAGTAATATCCTTAATGAAAATTCGAAAAAAATTTTTTTAAAAGGCTCGCAATATATGGACCTCTCCAAGGATGCCACTGCTAGTCTAAATAATTTCTTACTCACGTAATCTTACTTTATATGTACACCATGATGTTGTTGCAATTCCCACTCTTATTTCGTTGTCTTGAAGCAAAACTTGCCCATTCATCACTTTGTGTAATCTAGCGGTTGCCGATTCTTCTATTTACTTGCTTACCATTTTCTCAATACAGCACGGAGCTAAAGGAGGCTTCCTGCGTCGTCTTTCCACTCTTTCTCAATTGTCTGCTAACTCTCCATTATCTCCAGTTACTGATCATTTTTAAAGATTTTCAAGAAATTGTTAAGTACTAAGAACTCTCTTATCTAAGAAAAGCCGAATAACAGGAATTCTATTAATTGTTACAAATTTAAACTTATCTATATTGCAAATTGTTTTCCTTGCATTGTTAGTCAAGAGATATTTCTCATTAATATGCCCTGCCATAAACATGAATATCGATTTTTTTATCAATAATTATTATTTTTTCGCAATCTGAGATAGACAGTGACCTTCCTCATGCTTTGAAGGTCAAGTATGCATAATTTCATCAAGATCGGAATAAAACTGTAGATTTGTATAAAAAACAAACCCACAAACAAAACGACAAACAAACCCACAAACCCACAAACATCCTTCTTTATATATATAGACCAGCAGAGGGGTACCCGGCGTTGCCCGGGATAATTATACTTGTAGGTAAAGAGAACAATCTCAAAAAATTAAATTATAACTCCTAGTTGGTTAAATAATAACTCAATCAATACAACACAGAGCAAAAAGACATACAAATCTACAGTTTTATTCCGATCTTGATGAAATTTTGCATACTTGATCTTCAAAACATGAGGAAGGTCACCGTCTTCTTTAGATTTCAAAAAATAATAATTATTGATGAAAAATCGATATTCATGGTTATGGCAAGGCATATTAATGAGAAATATCTCATGACCAACAATGCAAGGCAAAGTTTGTGCAACAATAGGTATCAACAATGATATCAACACGCAATTCACAAACACTCTACACGGACCAACAATATATATCTCATGACCAACAATCCAAGTAAAAGTTTGTGCAACAATAGGCCCGTGGTGTTCGCATCAACAATGGTATGAACGCGCAATTCCGCAATAACAATGAGCACAAAATGATGATGCAATGACAGAACATTCGTTTCCAAGAATTATTAACAATGAGCAGGAAATGAATATAATAGACGATATAGATAGGGCAGTCTCTCTCGATGAGGCAAAGGAGATACACGTGTCTCCCTTCAACTCACTAACAAGCGTTTAGACGATTGGGAAAAGTGTGGGTGTTTCTTTGTGTGTTGTGTGTTTGTGTGTTTGGCGCGTTTGAGCAGTGCATAACTTATTACAGTTTAATTCCGAATAAAATACATCAACTCGAATCATCAACCAAAAAGCCTACGATTTATTTGTTGTGCTATTTAATAATCGTTCGAAGGATTCTTATTAATTCATATCTATCGTAATGCCACCAAAGAAAAGAAAGACCATTGGTCAGAGAAACCCTGCAGCTAAGAGACAAAAAACTATCCGGGCGTCAGAGACACCTGAACAACGGGAGCTTCCTTTGCAGCAGGAGCGTATGCGAACTTCCACGTCAAGAATAAGGGAAACCTCGGAGGAAAGAGAGCTTCGTATACAGCAGGAACGTGTGCGAGCTGCAACGTCAAGGGCAAGGGAGACTTCGGAGGAAAGAGAGATGCGTGTCCAACGAGTTCGACGTCGAACGGAAGAATTAAGGGTGGAGAATTGACATTTTGATTTAATTACAATTAGCGGCATTTAATTACAATTCTGAATACGATTACTTTAATCACCCTAAAGTCCTAATAGGAAGGATGGATGTCGTATGTAAACATTGTCAGGCAAAGAAATATAAATGGGAACCACCAGGAATATGTTGCTCTAATGGAAAAGTGAAGCTGCCGCCACTTAAAGGAACCACTGTTATTTTACTTATGGTAACACAACAGATTCCAAACATTTCCGAAAAAAATATAAGGACATACAATTCAAGCTTCCAAATAACATCGTTTGGCGCGTCATCAATAGCACAAGAAGGTGGATTCATGCCTACTTTTAAGGTTCAGGGTCCAATTTACCACAGAGCTGGATCACTTCTTCCCCTTCCAGGTCAAAATCCAAATTTCTTCAAGTTTACTTCATAGGCGATGAAATATTAGAGGCTGATCAACGATGTACTAATATACTGAGTGAGCATATTATTATGACCACCCTGTCAGTATCTCTTTGGGCCACCTTTTGCCTTTAATACTGCGGTGATTCTTCGTGGCATTGATTCCACGAGATGTTGGAAGGTGGTGGGAGGAATCTGACACCATGCCTGATGTATAGCACTGTTTAGTTGTGCTAGATTGGACGGTGGTGGATCCAGCCGTCTGATGGTTCGTTCGACTTCGTCCCACAAATGCTGAATTGGAGAGAGATCTGGGGATTGTGGGGGCCACCGAAGTAAGGTAAAGTTCCCCTCATGTTCCTGGAACCACTCCTGCACAATACGAGCTCTGTGGCATGGCGCATTGTCTTGCTGGAAGTAGCCATCTCCATTGGGGTACGCCGTCAAATGACAGGGCGGACTTGATCGGCGACGATACGGAGGTATGCTGTGCCACCCAAACGTTGTTCAACACGTATAAACGGACCAAGACATGCCAGGAAAATATTCTCCAGACCATAACACTGCCCGCACCGGCCTGAAGGGTTGTACTCAAGCATGCGGGGTCTATGCTTTCGTGCTGTTTCCGCCAAATTCTCACGCGGCCGTCTGCATGATGTAACTGGAATCGAGACTCGTCAGACCACATGATTTGTTTCCACTGCTCGATAGTCCAGTCCTTGTGCTCCTGAGCGAATTGGAGTCGTTTCCGCTTGTTGGCTGCAGACAACAAAGGTGTGCAGACAGGTCTTCGGCTTCCGTATCCCATGCGATGCAGTGTGCGGCGGACAGTGCATTCAGAGACCGTTTTGGAGGACCCCTGATTAAGTTCAGCAGTGATTTGATGCACAGTTGCCCTTCTGTCATCCTTTCCTGGTCGTGACAGTCTCCGTTCTGTCCGATCATCAACCATCCGCGGGCGGCCACAACGCGAACGTTCAGACCCCGTCTTCCGGCTAACCGTCCAGTCTTTAAATACTTTAACGACGGCTGCTCTTGAGCACCCCACGAATGCTGCTGTTTCGCTGATACTCGCTCCATAACTCCGAGCACCTACAATCATTCCGCGTTCGAAGGCTGTTAAATCGCGTCGTTTACCTATAGTTGAAGAATGTAACCCGTCTACTGTTGTCGACGACACTCAGCTTCCCTTTTTATATTGGTCCGGCCCGCTAGCAACATTGTGGCGACGTCCGTGCGCGCATTTGCATAAACATTTCAGGTGGTCATAATATTATGCTCACTCAGTGTATATCTGGCGTGCGACAAGACATCGTTTTAAGTCTTGCAGAGACTATTTCATTCGCACAACCACCTGGTAAAAATGTTTAAAACAACATTAGAAAGGATGCCTACAGACGAGTGAGTACAAAGTAGTCATACTGGCAGACAAGAGGCCATCTGGTGAACATGAACGGCGTTTTAACGCCCCAACCATTAACGATGTAGCCATACCCGTGGTTGATCTGGAAGTGTACGATAGCCGTGAAATAATTGTTCAGAGACGAAGCGAAAATTTGCTGAGGATTCCAGAAACACACCGTTCATATGATGCTCTGCCGTATCCTCTTATCTTCTTTGATGGCGAGGATGGTTATCACTTTAACATAAAACAAATCGATCCTCTCACAGGAAATACGACGCAAAAGAAAAGTATCTTCTATGGAGTTTTATGCATACCGCATTATGCTGAGAGAGGGATCCTCAAACCACATCTTACGATTCCGCCAGTTGTTTCATCAATATATCGTAGATATGTACGCCAAAGTCGAATGTGAACGGCTTCTTTATATTAGGTTAAATCAGAAAAAACTGCGTATTGATGATTATATTCATCTACGGGATGCTGTGGCTAATGACCGGAATGTCGCTTATACAATGTGTATCATGCTCGATGGTCATAAAGTACCTAGCGTGATCCTTTGCATGATTACAAACTTAAAGTTCCTTATGCAAAATGTTCAAAACTCAAATGTTAAGGGTCTAAACATCAAGCGAAGTTTGCTGAAAACCTGTCGAAAACGTCATTTAATCTCAACAATTGCCGCCGATTTAATTGTAATCGCCCCTTTAAATTTAACAAACTGCTGGTGCGGAAAGTTTATAAATGACGTAACGACGCAATTTAAATTTTGAGTTTTCGACATTTTCGATAAGGAACTTTAAATTTGTAATCATGCAAAGGATCACGTTAAGTACTTTATGACCATCGAACCTGATACACCCTGTATAGGCAGGATGGTAATATTACCGGCTACGTTCACTGGCAGTCCGAGGCACATGCACGAATATGTTCAAGACGCTATGTCCTATGTCCGCAATCATGGCCGTCCGGATCTTTTTGTAACCATTACGTGCAACCCTAAGTGGCCAGAGATTACAGTTGAGCTTTTGGAAGGCCAATCACCGATTGATCGTCATGATTTAACAGCGAGAGTATTTAAGCAAAAACTAATCAAATTTACTGATGTTATTACGAAAAGCCATACATTTGGAGAAACCCGCTGTTGGATGTATTCGGTCGAATGGCAAAAGCGAGGTCTTCCACAATCACACATGTTGGTATGGCTTAAAGAAAAAATCCGACCGACTGAAATAGATGACATAATGTCTGCTGAGCTGCCAGATCCTCAACAGGAACCACTGCTATTCGAAGTAGTGTCAAAGAACATGATCCATGGGCCGTGCGGACCTTTAAACCATAAGGCACCGTGCATGAAAGATGGCAAATGTACTAAGAACTATCCACGACAGTTCATTGATGACACACTATCAGCCAACGATGGTTACCCTTTATACAGAAGACAGAAACCTGAAAATTGGGGCTTCACAGCGACTGTTACAGTTAAGGTTAACAACCTAAACAGAGATATCGAAATTGATAACAGGTGGGTTGTGCCTTATTCCCCTCTCCTTACAAAAATGTTTCAAGCACACATCAATTTCGAGTACTACCATTCTGTTAAATCGATTAAGTACATTTGCAAATACGTCACTAAAGGCAGTGACATGGCCGTTTTCGGGTTAGCCAATGAAAATGCGGTGGATGAAGTGACTCAGTACCAATTGGGGAGATATATTAGCAGTAATGAGGCTATTTGGCGCCTCTTAAATTTTCTAATTTTGATACCCAACGGTTGTCCACTTAAGCATTCACTTAGAGAACGGACAGAGAGTATACTTTACGGAAAAGAGTGCTCAAGAGAGAGTGAAAATGCTTCCAAACACAACATTAATAGCGTTTTTCCAGTTGTGCCAGCAAGATCCATTTGCAAAGACATTACTCTATGTCGATGTACCAAAATACTACACTTGGAACGCGCAACGCAAAATTTTCTGCAGGAGGAAGAGAGGAGCCTAAGTTCCAGGTCAAACCGACATATGCGCAACTGACGCCATTGGCCGTGTCTACACTGTTCATCCCACCAATGCTGAGTGCTACTACCTGAGAATGTTGCTTCATGTTGTGCGAGGACCAACATCATTTAATGATCTTAAAACCTTCGAGGGACACGTGTGCGAAAGCTATAGAGAATCATGTCAGAAACACGGATTGCTTGAAAACGATCAATACTGGGACACGACATTGGCAGAGGCATCTACCACGTGTTTCCCAAAGCAACTCAGGAGTCTTTTTGCCATTATAATCACGACGTGCGCTCCATCAAATATAAGGAAAATTTAAGTGAAGACATTCTCAGAGAGGCGCAAAGAGCTAACCCAATCATTAACTCAGGTTATACTCGTACATCGGGAATAATGAAATAAGCGCTTATACTTCTTGAGGACAAATGTATCTCTATTAATGGCAAAACTCTCTTGCAGCTTGGGCTAGAGGCGCCGAATCGAAATGGTCAGGAAGTCCTAGATACTGATTTTTGGAAGGAAAGGAATATGACATTAATGCTCTCCAGTTTTTTCTTGAAAAAAATAGACCCTTATTAGTCTCAGACCAGAGGCAAGCCTGTGACGCTGTTTTAAGTCTCATTCAGGATGGAAATGGTGGTATTTGTTTCCTTGACGCACCCGGGGGAACAGGAGAAACATTTCTGATAAATATTTTGCTGGCTGAGATTCGAAAAAGAAATGAAATTGCTTTGGCTATAGCATCTTCTGGAATAGCATCTACACTGTTAGTTGGTGGTCTAACACCGCATTCAGCTCTGAAGCTACCATTGAATCTGCAGGTTTCAGAATGGCCCATTTGCCACATAAGCAAAGGTTCCAGTCAGGCACAAGTGCTCAAGCATTGCAAACTAATCGTTTGGGACGAATGTACCACAAAAATGCACTAGAAGCGCTTGATCGCACTTTGCAAGACATACGGGGAAACGGGCGGCTGATCGGCGGTACTGTTGTCCTCCTGGCAGGAGATTTTAGACAACCCTGCCTGTGATTCCACGCTCTATGCCAGCCGATGAACTTCACGCCTGTCTTAAGTCCTCGACCTTAGTATCCGGACAATTGCCATCCGGACAACCGCCACCCGGACAACTGCCTCCCAGATAACTGCCACCCAGAATAATTGCCACCCAGAATAACTGCCACCCAGAATAACTGCCATCCAGAATAATTGCCACCTAGGATAATTGCTACCTAGGATAATTGCCACCTAGGACAATTGCCACCCAAAATGCTCCAGACAAGAGCTTTAATTTAATTAGAATGTTTTACTTTAGATTTTGAACTTTCAACTGAAAACCTGAAATTTCAAATTACAATGCAAAATATGAAAAATAAAATTCTTTAACGTCGACGATAATAGAGAGATTTAGTGACGAAAATATGTTGAGGTAAATATAAATAAAGAAAATATTAATAAAGAAAATAAAATCTTCGGGGGGGGGGGG
>JAHWFO010080555.1:1415812-1437323 GCA_023313115.1 Rhysida immarginata | reverse complement strand
ATATATATATGGTGAGCGAAATGTATATGTCTATGATGTATTAAAATGTTTTTGTGGACAAGTGGAGTCTCCTACCTCGTCTCTCTCAGATGTAGAAGCCTAGAAAAAATGGTTACGATCTCCACCGTTAAGAGGAAAAGTTGTAACCACATGGATGAGGAATGAGAAATAGATGTTGATGTAAAAACGCCGCAACCGCTGAAAACAAAAGGTGTTATAAATTCTATGTATCCGCAAATTGGCCGAATGATTACAAGTGTTATAAATGTGGCGGTTTCGGGCACATATCAACACCCTGTCCCCAAAACACGACTGTTACGAAGAAAGACGATAAAAAGACGTCGCGGACAGTGCAACAATTGAACGTTGATAAAGAATTAAAGCAAATTACGCAAAGACGAGTCGATGGCAACAAGAAGACTCCACCGTTCTACTTAGAAGTCAAGCTGAATGAAGTAAGATGTACAGCCGGCATTGATAAACAAAGTGAAGTATGCCTTGTGAAAGAGACTCTTGCCAACTCATTGGGAAAAGAAGAGCCAAACTACACATATGAAATTTGTGGGTTTAATAAAGACCGCAAATGTTACAAAGAACGAGCGAAGTACACTGTGGAGATGGAGAAGGTCACCGTGAAAGATAAATTCTTTTATGTGGTTGGTGATGAGGTGATGGATGCAGATATCTGGATTGGCCAGCCGATTCTGGACTGAACAGATATCAAGATGACTGCCAAAGGAGGCCAGTTGATGTTCGAAAAGTTAGAAGATGTGAATGAATGGGATTTCGGTCCGGAAAATATTGAAGTAGATACCAACATCAGCTACAGTAGACGGTAAGCAAAACGTGAGACACTAACGTCAGCTAAAGTGAACGGTAACAAAACGATTCCACCATACTCTATCAAACTTCTCAGAGTAAAGAATAAACAGTTAACGGATGTAAACTATTATGTGGAAACATGTCAAGAATCCAAGATGGGATCAGTTTTGATGGAAGAGGTGACGGAAATGAATCCTATTGTTGTAACTTGAAGCAAATTGGGAAGCTTCATGCCCATAACTGTCATGGCCGAAAGTAGTGAAGATGATGCAAAGGACATGGCTAAACAGAAGAGTAACTGATTAATAATTCTTTCACACGCCGATCACGGACTGATAACTTTACCTTTTCGTTTACTTTGTATTTGAAGTATTTATTATATTTTATAAACAATTTTTCGATCACGGTTTCAATTTCAATTTCGTTTCGATTCCCTTTCAGTTATGTTTTTTCATTTTAGTTACGTATTTTTGATTTATTTTTGTGGAAAATGATTCCTGACCCTTTTTCTTGTTTGTACATTTGTACGCAGTTTAACTTTGAGCAATGGTTTTGAATTAATTATTCCTCAGGCCCAAAATCTTCAAAAACAAAGCAGCCAGACAGCTAATTACTCTACGGCTCACTCCTGCCCAGAACTATCACGGCTCAATTTGCTTCACTTTTTGTCGCTGTTAACAATAGGATTCGGAGTCTATCTTTAATATACGTCATTGAATTTAACCATGAAAGTTCTGGGAGGAGTGAGCCGTGGAGTAATTAGCTGTCTGGCTGCTTTGTTTTTGAAAGTTTTGGGCCCGAGGAATAATTAATTCAAAAATCATTCCTCAAAGTTGTTCTGCATACAACTGTACAAACAGACACGAAAAAGGACCAGGAATCATTTTCCACAAAAATAAATCAAACATACGTAACTAAAATGAAAATACATAACTGAAACGAAATTGAAATTGAAACCATGATCGAAAAATTGTTTATAAAATATAATAAAATACTTCAAATACAAAGTAAAAGAAAAGATAAACTTATCAGTCCGTGATCGGCGTGTGAAAGAATTATTAATCAGCTGCTCTCATGTTTAGCCATGTGTTTTGCGTCATCTTCACTCAATTTCGGCCATGACAGTTCTGGGCATGGAGCTTCCCAATTTGCTTCAAATTACAACAATTGCTTCGGAGTCTATCTTTAATATACGTCATTGAGCTCGCCCATGTTGGTAATTGTCAACAGTTCGTGATGTGTTAAGCAACAATGAATTATTTAAATTGTGTTGTTTTTTTTTTTTGTTTACTAGCAGCTTGGAATCAGGGAGAGAAGCAATGACGTATATTAAAGATAGACTCCGAATCCTATTGTTAACAGCGACAAAAAGTGAAGCAAATTGAGCCATGACAGTTCTGGGCAGGAGTGAGCCGTGGAGTAATTAGCTGTCTGGCTGCTTTGTTTTTGAAGATTTTGGGCCCGAGGAATAATTAATTCAAAACCATTCTTCAAACTTGTTCTGCGTACAACTGTACAAACAGACAAGAAAAAGGACCAGGAATCTTTTTCCTAAAAATAAATCAAAAATACGTAACTAAAATGAAAATACGTTACTGAAAGACAATCGAAACGAAATTGAAATTGAAACAATGATCGAAAAATTGTTTATAAAATATAATAAAATACTTCAAATACAAAGTAAACGAAAAGATAAACTTATCAGTCCGTGATCGGCGTGTGAAAGAATTATTAATCAGCTACTCTCGTGTTTAGCCATGTGTTTTGCATCATCTTCATTCACTTTCAGCCATGACAGTTCTGGGCATGGAGCTTCCCAATTTGCTTCAAGTTACAACAATAGGATTCGGAGTCTATCTTTAATATACGTCATTGGAGAGAAGAGCTAGTACTTGACGACGACGGACTTGCTTCCAGTTGTGGAGCGTGGGGTTGATATTGAGTCAAGGAGCCGACGATTATGTGTGCTACCTGTTAAGTACGAGGGGCGAATGATAAATAAGGTCTCCCATGGCTGTAACTTTTTTATTTGTTAACCGATTTTCAAAATTTTTTTTGTAACTTATACTCACATTTGTCCTCTATGTAATGCACTATTCACTTTTCGACATAGTCCCCATCCCTTTCCACGCATTGCGCCAACGCGTGACCACGCGGGTGAACCCGTTGAAGAGGAATTTCGGGATTGTTATCGACACCAGGATTGAATGGCAACATTGGACCCTCTTCTGGAGTACGATAACGTCCGCCCGCACACGAGTCACCACACACCAGAGGCGTTGCATCGCCTACAGTTCGAAGATGAAAAATTGCAGTTCAAAAATGAAAGATTTTGCACATTGCGACTTTCACCACTTCCCAAAGAAGAAAGAGCCCCTTAAGGGACATGAGTTGGTTTTGACGGCGAGGTAAACGCTGCCATTCAATCCTGGTGTCGACAACAACTCCGGAATTCCTCTCCGATGGGTTCACCCAACTAGTCACGCGTTGGCGCAATGCTTGGAAAGGAATGGGGACTATGTCGAAAAGTGAATAATGCATTAAATAGAGGACAAATGTGAGTATAAGATACAAAAAGAATTTTGAAAATCGGTTAATAAGCCTCGAGATCGTAGATGGTTTGGGAACAACGGCGCCTCTCGCTTCAATAATTAAAAAAAACTGTAGTGATAACACGCAGTTTTCACAAGCACAAAGCATTGAGAAGTATTTGTTCATGGCATCGCAGAAAGAAATTTTTGTTGGTTTCAACGGAATTTTTTGCAACAATTACTTTAGAAATTGTACTTCTGATAAAGGCCTAGACTTTTTAGAGAGGGGGACATGTGTTTAGTGTCAAAGAGAAGAGAAATGCCGACACCGAGTCTAAGGTACTTGAAAAAATGTTTACGATATACCAGAGTGAATTCTGTGCCTTATAACATGACAATTGAGATATGTATAATTTTCTTCAAATTTGATCTTTCTTTTTTGTTTTAATATTATGCCAATATTCATTTGTACATCTGTTTTTATTCTGCTTACAGAAGCAAGAACCATAGTAGGTTATACACTGTCATATCACTGAATTATGACCACCCGCTTAGTAATGGGAGTAGCCAACTTTCGTCGCTGTAACTGCTGCTAGGCGTCGTGGCATGGACGCAAGAAGTGCGCAGTATGTGTCCGATGGTATGGCAGTTCATTCCGCTTGAAGCGCTGTCCACAGAGCTTCGAGAATCATAGGTCGAGGGTCCAGCTGCCGTACATGGCGATCAAGGTGCTCCCACAGATGTTCGATTGGATTGATTTCCGGCGAATTAGCGGGCCAAGGGAGCACTTGAAAGTCAGTAGAATATTCCTCGAACCAATCCAGAAGGTGACGTGCCTTGTGGCAGGGTGCATTGTCCTCTTGGAACACTCCATGGCATTGGGGGAACATCGTGAGCATGTACGGGTGCACCTGGTCCGCTACGATTGACAGATAGCCACAGGCATTCAAATTGCCCTGTAGACGAATCAGTGGACCTAACTGCTCCCAACAGAAGATCCCCCACACATGCATACTACCCCCATCAGCCTGTTTCTGACCCACAATAGCCTCCTGCAGTCTCATTTCACTCGCCGTCTCTCGTCAATCTTATGGAGCATAAACCTTGACTCGTCGGAGAAGGCGACCTTAGCCCACTCGTCTGTGGTCCAATCGCGGTGCTCACGTGCAAAGTCTAGGCGTCGTTGACGATGACCCCTGGTCAGCATAGGTGCAGCAATCATGCGCCGACTGTTCAGGCCCATCCGTAGCAGGGTGCGTTCAAAGGTAATGTCGGATACACGTCTGTTGGCACCACTGTTGAATCTGGTGGTCAGTTGATGGACAGTGGCTCTCCTGTCACCTTTTACGAGTCGTCGTAGGCGCCGCTCACCCCGTCGGTCGATGGCTCGTGACCCTTTGCAGTGATGGCATTGGGACGCGATTTCTGTCCCTGCTGTCCACTCTTTCTACACTTTCACTACAGCGGACCGTGAACAGTTCACAAATCGCGCCGTTTCGGAGATGGTGCAACCCTTGCTGCGATAGCCTATTATCATCCCTTTTTGGATGTCCGTTAAAGCCGGACGTTTACCCATCTTGAGGCTCGTGCACCAGCCGTTTGATGCACCAGCTTTAAAGCTTTCTCAGCCTGTTATGCAAATTTTTCGTTGTGTAATCGTTGTTATGGTCTTGAAGGGGTGCTGGTCATAATTCATCGAAATGACAGTGTATATGTGAGTGTAAAGCAGGGGCATCACAAAAGTGTAAACATGTAGCAGAAGTAGTTTATTTTTATAAAACAAGAAAGAGATCATGGGAAAACTCATTTTCCACCATGTTTCTTCCTGTCGGGTTTCCTTCGCTTGGTTCGTTTTACAAGGCGTGTGTAACATTGTTCAGCTAGAAGTGAGTGTTCTTTTGGGTTTTTTTTTAATGGATACATATTGTGGACAATTATGATGGATGATTTGGGTAGTCACTTTTCTTGTTGCCAACGAAATGTCTGGAGCAGATTTTCGAGTATTGTGTTGATATCTAGTCTGTGGGATCATGAAATGAAATTATACATTAAAATAGCAATTTAATTAAATATTCAGTAATATAAAATTTAGAACAATAAATATTTTCTCCTCTCGTTTTACAGCTTGGATCCACTTTTTTCTTCTGTCTTGATGCCATTTCTCGTTTAGAAATGAATAAAATGATGCCTCCGAATCTTTTCCTTACGTGCTGCTGCATCCATAAGCGCAAAAAATGGTCCTTCCAACTCTCTTATTTTTTTCCATAACTGATTAGAAGATATCACTATACGATAACCTGTATATGTTTATCACTATCATTTTTTATAAACACGCCACTAGAGGTCACTACAATCTACGATCTCGAGGCTTATAAATAAAAAAGTTACAGCCATGGAGACCTTATTTATCAATCGCCCCTCGTATATGTTGCATTGACAGTGGCGGCTCGTCCATAGGCACTGCGGCACTGCAGCACCCCCAGTTTCACTTTCGATATCGATAAAATTCAATATAATGGTCTTTTTTTTTCTTTAATGTTATTCTTATATCTCTATATTACATGATCCTTAAGCTTAATTTCACTAGCTATTCCCTAGTTCGTGAAAAAGTACAATTTTCTGACACAGCACCCCCAGAAATTTTAGCTACGAGCCGCCACTGTGCATCGATGAGGAGAAAATAGTGGGTTTGCCTCTGCAACGTCGAGCTAGGCGAATAGCTGCATAGTACGTGGATCTTGTGAAATTGTATTTGGATTTCGAACACTTGGCGCCATTTTGGAACGAGTCTTTTGATGAAGGGGAAATTAGGTAATGTTAACACAAGGTAGGATTGCTTATTGGAAATAAAGGATTGCATATTGGTTATATAGATATTACTTAATCGATTGCTTATTGGTCATTTATTGAATTATAGATACGTAACGGTCAATTTAAAATTGTAGATTGTCGTTGGGACCGTTTGGACCATAGCCTATTTAACGTTTTATGTCTCGTATGTGGACTTGTAGTTCGACGTTTTGTTTTCCTGATAGCATTGTCCCTTGTTAGATAAGCTTCTAGTTGTTCCCTTGTTTTTTGTGCAGTGTGGATGTCGTCGTTTCCTTCGCCCACCTTGCAACATAGAAGCGAATTTTTGGACTTCTGGAATGAGCTACACACGGACCTGCCCCTGAATCATAGATGAATTTTGTTGTTAGTTGTTGCAACCAAGCTGCGTCTTTCCCAGTATTAATATTGTATATGAAATAAAAAAAATTACTTATGTAACCGTGTTATGATGTTAAACTTGAACTTCTATAATAAAGAATTATAGATAGTGCACTCCTTAAAAACCTATAGGCAGTAAACAGAATAAAAAAGGCAACTTTTTCTGATTTTATGTTAACTCTATTTTAATTATTTCTTTCTTTTCCATGTTAATGCATGGAATGTGAAGGCCATTAACCAAGGTATCACACATGCCATTTCTGAGCATTGAAAGTTAAATTGAACCATTATTGTTCAACTAAACCAGATGCCTTTGAACCAATTTCGACTATCATTAATTTTACGTTATATTCATTCTTGACACATTCCAATCGTTTGATATATTACAGGCCATATCTTAGCATTGAAAGTTCCACTGAACCAGGTGCTTTTGAATCATTTTTTTTCATCATTATCATTTATTATCATAATTGCTGAAAATTACAAAGAATTACAATTGCGTTTCCAGAACCCATTTTTGGCTTATATTGGAAAGTCGAGATTACACATTTAAAAATGAAAATACAAAATTTGAAAAATCGTAAAAACTTTTTCCCACAAGATAAAATAAAACTTATTTTGATTATACCAAAAGTAAAAATAAGCAAAGGTTCACTTCTCTACTTCAAAACAAAATTTTTTTCAGTCTATGTAATTTATATTTAACCTTTCCAAACCATAGTTTTCTTGACTAGATTGTATGAGGTCAGATTTAATATCCATTGTCGAATTTTGTTTAAAATTTTTGGAATATAGTTTTTTTCTCTCTCTTAATCCATAGTTATTTGTATTTTAGGAATTTTAAAATACTCATGATTTCTAACGTTATACGGCAAATGATCTTTAATTAACAATTTTTTATGAAAAAATATTTTGTATTATAACTATATAATCAAATAGATCGTCTATTTTTAAAATCTTTGGTAGTTTAAATTGTTGATTGTGGTATAATTTTTGTTCGAAATCGAATGTTATTGATTTTATTTTTTTTTTGAAGTGACTGAATTTTTTTAAATGCCGTAGAAAATTTGTAGAGTGTAATTCCATTCTTTATTTTGGATTCAAACAGTGCACTATATATATCAATTTTCTAATTTCGATGGGACGATATTGTCTAATATAGCACATTAAATATATTGTTTTACGTAATTTAGATTTTAATTCTGCTATATGTTTTCGCCAATTTAATCTGTTATTTATTTATTTTATTTTTATTTTATTTTTTATTTTTATTTTTATTTATTTATTTATTTAATCTAAAGAAAGATACAAGTCGTCACCCAGGGCCAGTTTGGCGGGGGCCGACGAGGTAGATCCCTGGGTGGGGAGCAAAGATAAATTTTAATGATAGAAAGGGTGAGGAAAGGAGAGGAAAGTTAGTTTGGTGGGAATGTTAAAAAATATTTCTTTAGACGGTATTTGAAAGTGGCAGTGTTTGGTGATGAACGGAGAGCCAGGGGTAATGTGGACCAGAGTTTATTCCGGGCGATGGAGACACTTTTGAGTTGGAAGTTTCGTCTTATGTGAGGGATTGGCAGGGAATCAGAGTATCGGGTGTTATAAGGGGTTCTAGACTAGTAGTGGTAAATAACTGTTGGGGGAGGGTAGTAACTATGGAATTATTGAGGGCTTTGTATATAAAAGTTGCTAGGTTAATATTGTAAAGTTATTAACAAATATTAAGCCTAAATCTTTCTTATATTGCACCTCTTGCAGCGTTTGGCATTTACATTTAACGTTATTTGATATCATTGTTTCTATTTTGTTGTGACAATTTTCTTTATGAAAGTATATTTGTTTATCTACGAAATTATCATATTTTTTAATTTTTACTTTAAATATCATAATTCGTGTTTTCTCCATATTATTTTAGCTTGTTATTATTAGTCCACTCTAGAATGCCCAATAAGCTTTGTTGAGTATTTTTTAAAGTTATTTTTTTCATCTTTATGTCTGGTTAGTATGGCAACGTCATCTGCATACGTAAATATTTGAGTATTTACATGATCAGGTAGATTATTCATGAAAATATTAAACATTAACGAACTTAAAACGGAACCTTGTAGAATTCCATATTGAAGTGTTTTTGTCGAACTAATTAAGTCGTCGATTTGCACTCTTTAGGTTCTGTTTTTATATAAATTTCTTAGAACCTCATTAAAGTCACCCCTTATTCCATAACTTTCCAAATTTTTCAATAAAATTTCGTGGTCTACTAGATCATATGCTTTTGAAAGATCCAAAAAGATAATTGTTGCGTTAAAGTCGTGGTGATATATATAGCTTAGTTTATCATTTCAATCCATTAATAATGTTTGTGTAGATTTGCCTGTTCTATAGCCATGTAACTCGTCTCTTATGATTTTATATTTATTTGAAAAATTCTCTATTTTTATTTTGATCCATGTTTCAAAGATTTTTGTTATACATGAAATTATTGTAATTGGCCTGTAGTTATTAGTGCCTAAATAATTACTTTTGGGGATTGGTCTAATTTTAGCACATTTCATACGGTTAGGAATTTTTTTTGTTTCTATTATTGTATTGAATAAGTACGTTAAAGGTTTAGGAATCTCTTAAGAAAATTTTTTATCTTTTAATCTTATATTATCCACACCTGGGCCTTTATTTATTGGCATTTTTTTGATAATTTTTTTCTATTTCTAGATGGTGTATCTCATTAATTACTATCGAGTTAATATTTATTTATTTATTTATTTATTTATTTATTTATTTATTTATTTATTTATTTGTTGACGGGAATACCCATTTACAAAACAAATATTAAATATAATCATAAATATAAAACAAAAATAAAGAAAGATGAAAAGATATAAATAATATAGTAAAATGATATAAATAAAGCAATAAAATCACTAACGAAATAAATTAAAACAATCAATAATTAATATAATTAACATAAAATCAATAATTAGTTAATTAATATCATTAATATAATTAACATAATCAAAAATTAATATATAATTAATTATCAGCAGAATAAGTGAAGAGATTAATTTGTTTGAGTTTTTGTCTGTTGTCATGAAAAAGGTCAAAATTAGCCAAATAGGAATTAGCACTCCTGAGGAGGCGTCTAATTGGTGAGTTATAGACATAATTATTGGCAGACACTGATTTCTCAACGAGAAAGGGCACTGTACTCCTAGTAATGTAGTTAGGGATACGGATAGGAATCAGTTCTAGTAAATTAGGACAGTCAACAGTGGAATTCAGTAAGTCAAAAAGAAAGAGTAGGTCTGAACGTATTCTTCTATCGGCCAGAGTTTCAATGTTTAAAAGTTTATAATCTGTATTGAAGGAAATATTACCCAGTTTTCTATTAATCATGCGAAGAAATCTTCTCTGAACTCTTTCAACTGCATCAATATATTAAACATAATGGGGAGACCAGATTATAGAGGCATATTCCAGAATTGGACGAACTAATGCACAATATAGAATTTTAATTGATGTAATATCTTGAAAAGGTTGCATATGTCTATTCAGAAAACCTAAATTTTTATAGGATTTTTTGAGGATATAATCTATATAAGACGTAAAAGTCATTCTACTGTCAAAAATGACACCAAGATCTTTTATATTTGTAACCTTCTCTAAAATGATATCGTCAATTGAATAAGGATAAGACACCATGTGTTTGTTTCTGCAGAAAGACATAACTTTACATTTTCTAATATTGAGCATCATGCCATTATGTGTACACCATAATGATAATGCATTCAAAGAATTTTGAAGAACATTGCAATCCCATTCATCATTAATAGAGGTAAATATTTTCAAGTCGTCTGCAAATAACAATAATTGAACTCCGTTCAATACCTCGGCGATGTCATTAATATAGAGAAGAAACAGAAGGGGGCCCAAGTGTGAACCTTGGGGTACCCCACTAGTAGCACTAAATGAACAAGAGATGTTGCCTTTAATTTTAACGTACAAACGCCGAGAGACAATAAAACTACGGATCCAAGATAAAAGTGGGTCTCTGATACCGAAGGCTTCAAGTTTCTTACATAGAATATTATGGTTTACTTTATCGAAGGCTTTAGTAAAATCTGTATAAATAACATCAACTTGCTTAAGTCTGTCGAGATTGTCAAAGATATAATTTTCAAATGTTAGTAAGTTCGTAAGAACAGATCTCCCTGGAATAAAACTATGTTGCTGGGGAGTAATGATATGTTCAAAGTGACACTGTATTTTATCTAAAATGATAGATTCAAACACTTTAGGGATAACTGACTGAATAGTAACCGGACGATAGCTTGTCACATCACTCCTATCGCCAGATTTAAAAACCGGAACAATAAAACTGCTCTTCCAAAAATCAGGAAATACACCAAGATTGATGAATTTGTTGAAAATGATTAGATGAGAAAGACACAGTGGAGAGGCACAAGTGGAAATAAAAAGCGGATGCAGGTTATCCGGGCCAGGACTTTTGTTGACCTTGAGTGTTTTAAGTTTGTGTTCTATGTCGGAAGCAGAAATTGAAATATTTGAAATGTCAATCCCATGATTATATAACAGATCACAAACAGGGGGAGCCGCACAGGAATCATCATAAACAGAAGAGAAATACTGGGAAAATAAGTTTGCTATTTCAAGCGGATCGGTCTTGACATCATCAATATAGCACATACGGGATTGCAGATCATTGTTTAACTTTTTTGAGTTGACGTAATTCCAGAAAGACTTTATATTGGTGTAGACTGCAGATTCTATTGAAGAGATGTAGGCTTTATAACATAATTTTGCAAGGTTTTTACACTGTGCTCTTAGAGCAGAGAAATACTTATAGTCATCCATGGATCCTGTTATCTTATAATTATGATGGGCAGATCTTTTACGGCATACAAGAATTTTAATTCTGGGGAAAACCACTTAGGATATCGGTTAGTTCTAATTTTAATTCTGGGAACAAAATGCTCGATAATTTCATAAATAACATTATAAAAGTAATTAATAGCAGTTTTCAGATCCATATTTTCCAATAAGCACCAATCTGCCCTATAGAGTTGATTCACAATATTATCAAAATCAGCGTTAACAAAGTCGTAGGAAAGTAAATCATATTTCATTTTGTTACTAGTGTCTTCCACATACAAAAAGCAGTGTAGAGGAGGGTGATGTGGATCAGGATGAATAATAGGGTAGGCATCCGCAACACCTAATTTAGCCAATGACAGAACCAAATCGAGTATAACATTATTATGATTGACAGTCTTATTAAATTGGGTAAGATTTAAAAAGTAAATAAGTAAATAATTGGCTGATGGGGAGAGGCCGTGTCGGTCATAGTATTTATTGTGTGTGGTCCAAAAAGGTGAAAGCTCACGAAGGTTATAGTCACCTAAGATGCATATATTTGAATCAGGATGTGCCAGCATCATATGTTCAATCTCATTGAAATGGAAAAGATATGTCTCTACAGGTGCACCAAGAGGAATATATACTCCACAGAAGATTGTAGAGGAGCATCCAGGATTGTTAATCTTAACAAACGTGTGTTCCACTTTCGATGTATTTGTTTTTAAAGCAGTGGAGGAAAAAGTGGTTACTAATCGCAAGAAGAACACCACCACCTGATTTTTTTGCACTGGTGGATTCATCGCGATCCTGTCGATAAATGGCATAATTAGTTAAGCCAAGTTCGGCGTTGTTAATATCTGGACATAAGTTGGTCTCAGTAAGACAAATAACATCATATACAGAGCAATGTGATGAGATTTCAGTCAATTTTGTGCGTAGTCCATTTACATTCTGATAATATATGGATATTCCCGAGTACTTTAGTTTTTTGAATGAGGCTTCACAATTTGAGGACAGCCATTGATAAATTTAATCATTATATCTGTCTCACCTTCATTGCGGCGGGTCATTAGCAATTATTTTGTTCTTTCCGATATCTTGCATGTTTGTAATCTTCTCTCTTATATCATTTACTTGCATTATAAACTTTTCATTAATATGATCTACATTTTGTTTAATAAATTTTTTTTCTTTTTCATCTTTATTGTCTTTTTTACCTAGGATTTTATTAATTACACTCCAATTTTTTTTGTTTTATTTCCATTTTCTTTAAATTGTTGTATAAAGTATTTTCTTTTTAAGGATCTTATTTTTGCATTTGTTTCATTTTTAATTTTTTTATATTCATTTATTAAATGTAAGTTATATTTGGATTTTTTACACTTTTTCCATGCCTCTTTTTCTGTTTATTAGCTCCAATGCCTCTGTTGTGATCCAGGGTTTTTGTATTTCCCTTCTTCTGTTTTTATATTTAACTAGCAGAGGTACCCGGCGTTGCCCGGGATAATTACACTTGTAGGTAAACAGAACAATCTCAAAAAATTAAATTAAAACTCCCAATTGGTTAAATCATAACTCAATCAATACAACACAGAGCAAACGGACTATCCATTCTACTAAAAATACGAAAAACAGGAATTCTAGGTGATATGCCGGGACTTTATCTAAACTCTTGACTTGCATCACCACTGCGGAGCATCACCAGATACTTTAACCTCAAGTTTTTCGATTCCAATATTTCGTCCCAATTTGTGGCATTTATTTGCTTATTAACCAATTTCGACTATCATTCCAAGTGTTTGTTATTTTACATGCCATATTTTATCATTGAAAGTTTCAATGAACCATAATGGTTCCACTAAACCAGATGCTTTGGAACCAATTTGACTATCATTAATTTTACGTTATATTCATTCATGACGCATTATTCCAAGTTGTTTGATATATTACATACCATATTTTATTATTGAAAATTTTTGAGGGTGTCATAAGGGCACCATTAAAGCAAGTGCAATTGTATAGATTACAACCATTTTCAAAATCTTTCATTTGCAGAACCATATTTATCAATTGGCGAAAATAGTAATTAATAACCACTTCTATCTCGTTATTTCGATTTGTTTGATGTATTACTTAATACATCTTACCATTGAAAATTGCAGGTGGTGTCGTGAAGTACCATTTGTGCACGTGCTATTGAACCGATTTTAGATTATTTGTGATTGGTTCGTGCCATGAACCATATTCATCGACTGACGAAAACAGATTTTGAAAATCTTTCATAGCCTTGGAGGAGTTAGAATTACGGACAAACAGATTTTGAAAATCCCATTGCATATATTGCACGTCGATCTTGTCGGACCGTTTCCAAAGAATGGAGCAAGGTTTCGGCATATATTAATTGTGGTGTACAATTTCTAACAACTGTTAAGACAACTGCAGCAACAGTCACTTGTAACACAATGAAGAAATTTTCAAGTGTGTGTGGATACCCAAGCAGTTAGTAACAGATAGAGGCACTGCGTTTACGAGCAGGGTTTACAAATATGCGTGCTGAACTAGGCATTGAGCACATTTTATCATTTACTGAGAATCCAAGTGCCAACGGTCCCGCTGAACGCATAAATCGAGTCGTAATCCCCATGCTTGCTGCCGCACCGTCGCAACCGAATGGAACAGATTGGAGCACTCATCTCGAGGACCTAGCTGTAGCATTGAACTCTACTCGTACGACCGCTGAAGGAAAGATGGCAGCGTTAGTGGTCTACGTGGCTTTTTGAGATCACGTGGCATAGTCGCAGCCATTTTGAGTTTTCCCGGGTGAATGCTTGCTGATCGTTTCTATGTACTTCAGTGAGCTTTGAAACTTACTTGGCAGCACTTGAGACTTTAATCAGTAAATAGTAATTTTCAATCGATAAACAGGCACTATAGTAATTGCATGTATTAATAATAAACAAAGTTTTCCTAAGGTTTAGAGATGAATAATATCGTCAATTAGCTTTTGCTTTATCCGGGCCAGTATGCCAAATTGTTGCGCGGTAAACTTTCACATGGCTAATATATGTACACAATCCGAGAGTTCAACACGAGAATATTCTTTTACCCATTCCGAGGACAACCACAAAAATATCCATGCCCACGGCGGGATTCGAACCCGCGACCTGACGGATTCGAGAACTGGAAAGCCTACGCCCCAGCCCTCTCGGCCACCGGGCCGGCCCTGTACACTTTAAATGAAATATATCATTGAGATTTAATTTAAGCAGTGCAAAAACAATGTGAAAAAGAAAAAGAAAAAGGACACAGAAAAAAAATAAATATTAACTTGTCTTTTTTTTTTTAATTTCAAATTCATAAATACCATGTAAAAGCTAAAAATTTTTATACATTCATTTGAATTAAATATTTATGAAATTTTATAAGTTAACGAAATACAAATTATATTTTGTTATTGATGACCTAAAAAAAATGAAGTGATGTAATAATTTAATTTGAGCAGTAGAGTTATCTTTTATTTTTCCCACGTTAAACATATTAAAAACGTATTTATCATGTATTAAGTGAATTTACAAATCGTAAAATATTACATCATAACATTTTACTGGAAATGCGGCGTGAATACTTTGAAAAAATGTTCACAAAACAACGTAATCTCAATACTGCCCTTTGTATGCAGAGAAGAACTAAACTCAAAATGGCGTCGCTCAAGACGATTGCGATACTCTTCCTATAAAGTGACTCTAGAGAGAGTTAAAGCTCTAGATTAGGAGCTTTAGAGAGAAGAGTAATGGCAAAGCCCCCTAGAATACAGCCATCTATTCTAGGGGGCCTTGGTAATGGCGACCAGTTGAATAGACGTTATAATTTACTCCTTATGATTATTAGTAATGCTTAGTTATTAAATTAATTGTTTGCTTTTACAACTAACTGCTTCAGTTATTAAGACGATTCTCTACAATAATGTGAATAATTTCAAAGATATAAAAAAAAAAAAGAAGAAGAAGAATGAATGAAAAATAACACAATAAAAAGTTAACGACTGTTAGTATTCTATCTCATTGGTATTAACAGCATTAGATAATAACAAAAATTTCAATTTCTTTTTAAATAAATTACTAGAAGGAAGGTTACGAATATTTCAGGTAGGATTGACCACCATAAGAAACACAGCGAGGTTGATAAATTACTTGTATAAAGGGAGTCTGATTAAATTGGCAAAACGTGTTGAATAAGAATGGAAATTATTTTGAGAATTAATAACCAATGTAAAAATTAATTAAATAAGAGAGTAAATAATTCAACTATAAATAAAGAAGAGTTCGTCACGGAAACAGTTTTGCA
The DNA here is from genome assembly GCA_023313115.1 of Rhysida immarginata. Taxonomy (NCBI): domain Eukaryota; kingdom Metazoa; phylum Arthropoda; class Chilopoda; order Scolopendromorpha; family Scolopendridae; genus Rhysida; species Rhysida immarginata. Next base: position 1,421,547 of record JAHWFO010080555.1, on the reverse strand, counting down.
TTGTTGTTGCACGTTTAAGCGTTGTTGGCGCTCACTTAAAGCACATGCCGGAACTGAAAAGTCACCTGACCATTGTTGTCTGGGCAACAATTTTTATCATCAAATAAAGGAGAAAATCTGAGTTCATCAAACGAAACAATTTGAATGAATTGAATTTGATAAAAATAATTACCGCGCAAACTGCGCGTGGGCCCCGTTAATAAAATAATAATGATGATGAAAAGTCACTTTACAGTCCACAATTTGATGTCCAATTTATGTCCAAATTGATGTTCAAATTGATGTGTGCTTTCTCTGATGATATTTCACGGATTCTCTAAGAAATTTTTTTCTATAAATAAATAAATAAAATAAATAAATAAATAAATAAAATCCCAAATTTTTTAGAAAAGAAAAGAAGATTCACCGAAAATTTGTATTTCCAAGATAAAAAGTGATTTTTTGACTGATGACTGAAGTTGAAAATACTAGATGATGAACATCATGTAGACTCCAAATTGTGGAATAGAAAATGATTTTACATCATCATCATTATTATTGTATTATTTTATTTAATTAATTTTTACATTAAATTAATGGAAGTTATGTCTTTATATCGTAGGTCCATTAAAGTATAAAAGAATGTTTGTGATCCGTTATCATTAAGAGACAATAGTTCGAACTCTGCTGCAGGATTATTACAGTGACGCAAAATCAAGATCGTACTCATCTTAAATAGGCAGTGTTGATTGTGCCTAAATTATAATAAATAAATATCAACTTTTCATATTTGTTAACTCGAAAATTGACAACAAGAAAATTAATGTTGCGGTTAAATTTAATCAGATACTGTTATTGATTTGTAGACAGTTAGATGAGTAATTATTAGTTATTCGGCTGCATTACGTTGCCATTTTTCAATTTCAATTCATTGGTGTTCAGATTTGAGTTGTTGAGTCTGTTTAGAATTTTCTTGTAATAGCACCCCCTCCCCTCTCATCAACATGTCCTTTATTTCCCCCATCCTTCTTCCCTTTTCTGCATAACGAAGTCATGTTTTCGCGTTGCGATTTTGCAACCCTTCGCCGCAAGCGAGATTACGACACGGCAGCGGTCGTCGAAAATTTAAAACCACCGACCTCGGCGACAAACGGTGAAATATGGCGAACGTCGTCGGCCCAACTGCCTGAGCTTGGGAAAATAAAAAGAAGGAGGGGGCAGGGGAAGAGAAGATGGGAAGTCACGAGAAATCTTACAGATTTGGACCAAGACCCTATCGTTAGATTCGTATCGGATGATGCTTACGCCGAAGGTGTCAAGCAAAGAAAAAATGGAGGAACGACTGTCGAAACTATCACCTGTTGTTGCCGATCTTTTGAGCTTTAGTCTTATTGTATAAAATTGAAAAGAAAAAACACAATGTAGTGTGCTGGTGTTTCACAGAAGAAAAAGGGGTTTCGTCATTTCCCGTTGTCGTTTCGGGGCTGCGAAATATCGAGAGTTTTCTTCCCGCCTTCTCCTATCTCAGAAAATGATTGGTTAGCACCCCTCCACCCTCTCTGTCGAGAAACAAATGATTAACCTTACCTCTATCCCCCTTCATCTGGAAGTCATCTGGAATGCTTTCTCTTCAAATCATTCCAGAGATAGGTATATATCTATCTCTATGCTTCAAATCAGGGAGAATTTGAATAGAGACACATATCACTGCTGCTGATTAGTAAATGAATAGTAATGAAACCGTTGTTAGCCATTCTAACTACTCATTAAAAGGCTTCTTCTAATTTGAGCATTCTTTGTCCGGAAGTGAATATACGAGACTTAACAATAAAGAAATTAAGCGCAAAACCCAAGCCCTGATTTAAATCCGCCTGACTCACTTTTTTGTTAGGAAACAGAAATTCTTTGTTTTGTCCTTAAGCGTTATTTTAACAGTTTAACGACGAATTCCTGGAATTTTTATTCATTGAAATACTCATTAAAGGAAATGAATAGCTTTCCGGAAAACATTGCCTTCCTCACAATTCTGTTAAAACGACTAGCCATTGTGTTATTATTAGCATTACTTATTAATCATTACTCTTAACTCAACGGAACATAATGAAATCTGCACGCGTTTCAATAATGAGAATATGATTCTTGTATAATTTACTATATGATATGCCCGGCGTTGCTCGGTCTGTTTGTTTGATGAAATTTTGCAATATCTTAATTTGAATCTGAATAAGAACACATGAAAAATCCTTAGAGTTAATAAATTAAATATTCACTTTGGATAAACGAAATAAATTCTTTAAAATGCTTGCATTGGAATTTTGTGTCCGACTGGGTTTGCCCAGGAAAATTTGACACTGCATCCTTAACATAATATTCATAAAATCCTAAACATTTTAGAATATAAACGAAAGGCTATGAGTATTGAATTATTTCTGTCTATATTAAAAAAAAGCTTCATAGATGGATTGAGAGAGTTCAGGAACTCTGTTTACAGCTTCATCAACATGTTACAGTTTCCTGAGTTGTATTCAATCACAGAGCGTGGAATCATGTCCTGAATGTGGTTGTTCATATTGACAATATCAATTTTAGCAGCAAGAATTGCCCTCTCACACAATCAGTTGAGATCTTTATAATTTTTTAATATGGCTAAATAAACATTATCTATAACTTATCTAAAGGAAGTTACTACATTACAAAAACCGTATAAAAATGAATTTTCTCTCGCTCATTAGGGAAAGTATCTTCACTTTTTCAGCAAAAGTTTGAACAGCTGCACACCCTAGAAGTTATATATTCTCTTTTTTGTTTTAGAATAATTTCTTACATCTCTCCAAAGATTTAAAAAAAATAATAATGATTTTTATTTATTTATTTATTTATTTATTTATTTATTACTTTTTATAACTATCCCCCTTAAAACTTGAATCATTAAGGCAATTATCGTAGCTAACGAAAAAGACAGGCCCTGGCATTGAAAATTACCTGATCTTCTTAGGCGAAGCAATAATGTAACCTTCGCTGTTTCCTTCTTGAATTTTACCAATCGATATTTTTTTCGTTCGTTGGAAACAATGAAGGTTACATTGTTGCTTGGCGTTTCTCTGGCACCATCTCTTGAGTGTTTCGTTAGTTTAGCGTTATATCTCCACCATAACCTTGACCCCGGATCAATTTTCATCAACATTGGTCCAGCCATTTTGGAATGCTTAGCGAACAGACAGACAGATTTACAGAGAATTTTATATGCAATTTAATCGATAAGTTTAAAGAGGTAAACCTATAAAATTGTTTAGCATTCATGAGAGGAGCACCGAAATTTCACCTCTTTCAACCGTGTCTGTGTTCAAATACCTGAACTTGTTTACGACTCACTCGAGTCTCTGTTTTAGGTGAACTTTGCTTTAGTGTTATACTGAGTATTTCACCTTATACAACCTGTGACAATAAAGTTCGGTGAATGACGTCAAATTGCTAACGGTCGTAAGAGTGCACCATCGTCGTATCCTGCCCCAGACAGGTCGAGACATGTTTAATCAAATTTGAGAGAATCAGCGCTGCGAGTGTTTATTGTGTTTAAACAGGACATTGAAGAGAGAAGGCGTAGTACGCGCTGTCGAAACCCAAAATGGATCAGCGAACGAAAGAGACTCATGAAATGATGACAACAGCTTAGAAAGAAAGTGCTATTACTTTGAAGTGTGTTTATGAGTGGTTTAAACGGTTCCGAGGAGGCCGGAACACCGTAGAAGACGCCCCCCGAAGTGGCCAGACATCCAACGTAATGTTACGACCCAACTGAAGGCTATCCCTAAAAACGACTACGCCAGGAGTTTCCAGGACTTGTACAGGCGTTCCCAGAAGTGCATTACCATCGACGGGGATTACTTTGAAGGATAGTAACTGTTGTTTCATGTAAGCGAGCAATCCACTCTCAATATGCCATCATTCACCGAACTTTATTGTCACAGGTTGTATATTCGCAAGAATCAATAATTAAATAAACTAACTCTAATTAAATATTAAAAAAAGACACTTCCATAGCCCGGGGAGACTGAGGAACGAATTTATTTTTTGTAAGCGAAATTGATGTTTGAAATATGTTTTGAAAAACATAAAAAAATTTTAGTCGTGTCTAATGCAATGTAAAATGGAGTGAAACTTATTATGCTTTATATGTGATACTAAACAGATCTTTTGGATTAATGGATGCGTGTAATTCTAACATACAATCTTGTTGGTACAATCTTCATAAATTGTGTTATACAAATTTTGGAAACATTGAACTTGTTTACCCGTAAACAAAACTATAATTTTCGCATTGCTATTGAATGCTTTATTGATTAATATTCTACTCTTTAATAATTAGATCTAAATTTGATAAGCTCGTGTTTAATGATTTATTTCAAAATCAAAATATTTATTTCATTCATTGTCATCGTTATAAAAATATAATGAGACCAAAATGATAATCAGAACAAACGAAACAATAAAGAGCCAACAGTTATGTTTGCAATGTTATAAATGGGAATAGAAATATTTTTGTGTGTTTTTTCCTTCTTCGAATTTGATGAAAATGGTGATTAAGCAAAAGAAATGAGACAGACGCAATTTAAATTTTCTTCACGTTTTATTAGCTTGTAAAGAAAAAAGTGCTTCCAATTACCCCCCCCCCCATATCTCATATTTTTTAAAATTTATTTATTTATTTATTTATTGTTATTTTAGTGATTTCCGAAGGAAATAAAAAACGTCATATCTTATCATCAGTTGAATTATTTAGTTTTAAATTTCATGTACATTAAAATACGCAGTTCCCCCTTGTTTCTTTTCTTTCCATTTCCCTAACTTAATCAGCATGTAATTAGTAACCTAAAAAGTCAAGTCAAAACATATTCATATCTGAAGTACGAACAAGCATTTGGGTCGATTCATTTATTTTCACCTTTGTATTTTATTGTTAACATAGACGAATGTAAAAGCGATTCAAATTTGTCTCTAGTCGTGTAAATCAATCTTCTTGACACTCGGATTCTACGAATTACTTAAAAGCATATTTATTCATTACTTACAAAAAAACATTCTCGACAATTTATCTTTAAATGACTTAATGAAGCGGCTGTAGTCATACTAAATGTTAAAAATTGGTTAGTCAGTTTAAATAAATTGTCTTCAACGCTAATGTGCGAGCGAAATTAATTTAATTAACGATAAAAGATTTGATTAAAAAGAAAGAAAATAACGACTGCATTGATTCTAGATTGAGTTTCGATTGAGTCAGGGGCCGTGACACTCACTTTAGTCGATGTCACTTTGTTTGATTAGGACAAAAAAAAAAATTAGAAATTATTAAAGGGGGAAAAAAATTTACACCAGCACATGAGTAATTAGCTGTTAAGTTAACCTTATCATAATCGCAGAAGTGACTCCATTTCTTGGCTTCTTATCTTTTAAGTGGAATAAAAGAATGTATTAACAAAATAAACATAATGTAGAGATCCCGGTGTTATAATAAATGAATGTCAGTTAAATTTTAATATTCCTACAAGATTGGATGTTGCAAATTAAATTACAGCAATGGAATAAATGTCGAATGACTTGAGTTTCTTCAGGTTTATCGTTAAAAATACCGTGGCATTAATGACATAATAATTTTCATGAGCTAATGATTGGTATCGATAAATGGATGATTGATTGAAGGCAGACATTTTCGTTCTTCAAAAGAACACCATATCCAACTCTTTATAACTGAAATCAGG
>JAHWFO010080555.1:1392710-1415412 GCA_023313115.1 Rhysida immarginata | reverse complement strand
TTCTAATGGTACAAATTCATTACTACGAATTGATTGTTGTGACAATTGGACAATTCGTTATGGCGAGAGTTAAATGTATCTATTGTTTATTGTTGCAAAATTAAGCTTTATTGTTGCCACTAAATAAAGCATTATAAAAGCTTGGTTTGAAAAAACCCTTTTCCTCTTATCTTGTTTTTTTTTTGTCAATAGTTTTTCATGCCTTATGAGATAATCGAATAATTTTTCTGATATGCAAAAGTATTATTTTAAGGAAAAAAATATTTAAAAAAGATATCGTTCTCTTTATTATTATTATTAATATTATTTAAAAAAAAACATAAGGGGAATGAAAAAGCGCAAAATTTCTCGTTTATACTATTGTGCATTTAATCTGATTAATTGTGGAAAGTAAACGGACAAATTAAGTTGAATGACAACATTGAAAATGAGCTAGCTAACTCCTTTCTCTGCTTTTATACAGCAAAGAGAAACTGGCTGGCTGGCATAGAGAGAGAGAGAGACAGAGAGAAAGAAAAACGTGGTAGTCTGTATTTATGTGTGCGTGTGTATGGCACTACTTCCTTCAGTGCTGGCAAAGGAGGATGCTTGTGCGGAGGAACATACGGGCATTTCCATGTGTTGTGCGGCCATATTGTATTTTCCGCCATTTGAACAACAGTCAGCCCTGTCCCTGGCAAAGCATTTTTGCGTGGAAATTTCGGTGTATTTTGCTACCTCAGTGGTGTTCCCGGTGGGCATTCAACCCTTACTAGGATATTCTGTGGTCCCTGGAGTACCTCATGAGGGTATTTGTGTTGGATTTCGCGCTGGCTTGAGCTAGACCTCGCCATGGAAAGTGAGGCGAAGCAGCGGAGTCAGCGGAGTCGACGTCGGGAGAGAGCTGTGCGTATGCAACAGCAGCAGAAGGAGAGACAGGCTGCTGCTGCTGCTGCTGCTCAGGCTGCTCAGGGGGAGGCTGGCAGCGGGGAGGAGGAGGGCGACGATTCCCCGGCACGGGAGCCTCCCCAACGGCCGCCCATACGAAAGAAACGCAACAAGGAACCCGTCTTCGAGGAGGATATCATCGACGGTTTTGCCATCATCTCGTTCCGAACCTACGAGGATCTAGAGGTGAGTTTCCGTTCCAGTGAATGAGTGAGTGAACCGTCCCTTCTCTTGAAAACTCGCTCTCTGCGTTCGAGGCTACTTTTCTCTCGCTTCAGAAAATGTGTGTTTCTCTTCTCTCTTCTCGCTTTTAGCTAGCTCTCTTCTCTCTCTCTCTCTCGTTTAGGCCTTATCTTCTCCTCCTACTCTGATTTAAACTCTTTCTATTACTCCTTTCATCCCTCCCACTCTGATTTCGAGTAACGCCAGTTGGAAATATGTTAGTCCGAGCGCTCCTCTTGGCTGGCGTGGGATTTTTCTATTTCTTTATGAACAATGGCGTGTCTCGGAATCCAAACGTTGCACACACGCAGACACACACATAACATACAAATAAGGACGGACACATGCTGTAGCACACAGAGCTATAGCATCTCTTGTATTCAAAGAATTAGCGAACGTTTAGAAAAAAAAATAGACGTTGGAGACAACATTAGCATGCGGAACAGGGGAGGGGTGGGAGGGTGAAGAAGCATTGGTCTGTGAGGAAAGAGAGAAGAAAAAACGCAAGGAGGAACGTGGAGAAAAATTCAGCAGCCGATCACCTGTGTTTCGTCGATAACAAACGAGAAACACATGGCGTACGTGGCTCAATTCTCCCTCCGGATCAACTTATTATTTTACGAGTAAATTTTCCCCCCTCGTTAAATGGAATTATTGTTAATTTTTCAAAACGCACACAATTGCACTTCCCGTGTCCTGCTCCTGCCTTGAGACGATGGTTGAATAGGAGAACCATCGTTTTTTCCTCGAGTCGAACTCCTTTGTGCTCCTTTGCTGCTGTTTTGTTTGCTGCTGCTATGGATGGTGTTTTCAAGAAATTTCCCTCGCAAAAATCATATCTCGAAACACGTACTCGGAATTTAGCTCCTTAGTTTCTTAAACGCCATCGCAAATGAATGATTTTCTATTCAAAAAATTCAACTGTTAACATTTCTAGATGACACTTGAAAAAAACTGCTGAGATTAAAAAACATTCCTCTTAATGGCTTAAACTTCCCTCGTGCCACGTTATTGACCGTTTTGGTTGGAAGCCACATTCTTTTTTTCCCCTTTGAATTTTCCCTCCCTTTCCTCTTGTCCAAGTTCTTTCGTGGGAGTCCTCCCCCCCCCCATTTTTGTAATTAGTTTATTTGTTGAAATTTAAGGCACCCGTGGCATTCAAGTGAGAGAAAAGCATGGGAGGTTTTTACAGTATTTCTTGAATGATCTGCGAGTATTTTGTTGTTTCCATTTCGTCTTAATCCGATTCATGATAAGGAGTACCCATGATACGGGATCTCCCGATATTTCCCCCCCCCCCCCCCCCAGCCTTCCAAGTTTGTTGCCAACTTTTGCTACTCTTTCGTGTCCCGTGCATTTATTCATTCACTCGCGAACATTCTGGTGACTGGAACTGTAAATGAATTATTAAGATTATTCGTAGAAACGCTCGAACGAGTGTCCACTCGAATTGTGAAAGAAAGGAGCACGTGTCTGTGTGCTCGTGCTACAGAAAATAAACCCAACTGACACCATACCAGATAGAGGGAGTTTTAGAAAGATTTCTTTCTTTGAAATTGATTGGTCTTATGGTTGGAGTTGTTTGAAACAAGTTTAACGTGGCATATGGAAATAATTTTCTTACCATGACACGAGTGTAGTTTGTTCCTTTTATTTCCAGTTCTTCCCTTGTCCCTGAAACACGCCTTCTCCAACACCATCCTGTTAACGTTTTCTTCGGTTTTTGTAGGATTAATTCGAAAATGAAGCAGAAAGGGAGTGCATGGAATTAGTTAACTTTTTTCTTTTTTTTTCTGTTGTTGTTTTTAGAAGTCATTTCGTGTATTCTTGGCCTTATTTTATCGTCCACTCGAGATTAACCGTGTTCATTAAGTGCGTTGGAAATGAATCGAGGAGATAAAAGCGATGACGATTTAATACGCGATAAAACAGTCCTCCTCGAAAGCCCCCGGTTAAATAAAATAATTTTTTATTCCATGTGTATGAATATGCGTTCAGATTGTAATTTGTAGAGAGAAAACAAAAAGAAAGAAAGAAGACATTTTATGCATAACAGCCACACTACTATGGACTTTTATATTCAAAGTTTGCGTTTATTTCGCTGTCTCGGAAAAAAAAAAAAAGTTGGCTCTCTGCTTTCTTTTCTTGAATTTCAAAATGTTGGTCGTCATAATAAAGATCATTGAGGGTCGGATTTAGATTTTTATTTCTCAAGGAGGATTCTTGAATGGGGAAGCAATGTTATCTCAAGTCATCGTCATACATTTTCTTGTTTTGAAATCCAGCAACAAATGTTGGCCTCCACTTGCCACGGTTTATTTGAAAAAGCGTCCACTTTTTTATTACTGAATGTATGTTCTATGTCCGCTTTTATTGGATTTCATTGGCTTTCATTGTTGCCTTCATGTTTGTTACAGTTACAAAAAACAACAAATAATCGTCTACAGATATAAGAAAAAGATTTCTTTAAAGATTAAATCTGTACTGCAAAAAGAAGGAAAAGAAATGGAAAACTCAATTTATATGGATTGACCCCCATCCTACAGAACATATCAAACTGAATGAATCAAATGGAAATTCACTCCTTCCCCTAGCAATTGAAAATGATTACACTGACTTCATGTGATAATGTCGTTTGACTATGAAGTCATTTAAAATCAACAAAAATCCCGTCACCCCCCCTCCCTTAACATTCTCCAGCCATGTCTGTCTTCCATGCTTCATAATTGAAGAAGAATCAATCGTGAATTTTTCATTTAAATTATCTCTCGGACTCAATTATTCTTTAGTGATATGCCAGTCTTTATTATTATTATTATTATTATTATTATTATTATTATTATTATTCATTTTCAAGGGAACGGAGCAGTGCGGTATTTCCCACCAAAAAACCGTCGGTTGTGTGAACTCTTTGGGGAGTTCATTTGCATAGGAGTTCCTTGACATGATTGTCATGTCATCTAATCTCACGTGGCAATCAAGGCTTCTCTTTTCCTTTTCTCTCTCACTCCCTGTCGAATACATTCACATCAAATGACGACACATTGATCGGCGATCGTCTCTTGTTGGGCTTTTTATTGGTCACGATCCCGTCGCTGGCTTGACGAGTTTGATTTACAAATGACTCCCGTTGAGAAAGAATGGAAAAAAGTGTGTCCGCTTTGGATCTGACAAGCATCTTGGAAGAAGTTTGCCTTTATTTTTTTTCCTTTTTTTTTAATAAAGAGACTAAATTTAGTATCGTCCATTTTTTTTTTTTTTTTTTTTACCCCCTAGAAGTTCTTTTTTTAGTGTACGCCTAGATGGATTAACACCGACTTTGGCTGGCAACACCATTACAAGTCGTTGTTGCTCTTGAAATTCTTTAAAATACTTTTTTTGTTCTCTTGTTGTCTGGGATAGGTTGGAGGTTCTTAAGTCATCAAACTGCAAAAACAGTTTTCTAAAAAAAAGACAAAATCAATAAAAACTCCACTAAAAAAATTCCTTCATGAATAAAAAATCAGAGTGGACAAACTTGAAACTGTGGATACAGAAAAGAAAAGGACACACAAAACCACTAATCCACAAAATATATCGTTGTGAGTCATTATTAAATATTTGTTTGTGGAGTAGAGTGGACAGTTTTATCTCGAGATATATATCATAATCTTTGTCTTATCATACATTGATTTGACTTTCGCCGTTTCTGGTGTGTTTGATTGTTCTTTTCGAGGAATTAATGGCAAAGTGAGGCAAAAATTTATCCTGTCAGTGCTTGGCAGCTCTCACAGCCGCCTTCAGTATTGGCATGTGTTAACCAATAAGTAAAAGGTGGTTAAGGTATATTTTTAATTTTTTAATGTTTCGATTTTAACGTGAAGACACGTGAAATACTTAGATACGGTTATGAGAATGATGTGAGAATGAAAGGAGAGTGATACGAACGTTTGCATTTTCCACTTCCTCATGTTGAAATCAAGATCGCCTTTGCCTGTAGTCCCCCTGTAGTCATGGCGCATTTGAATGTGAATTAGGGTTCATAATGGATATCGCTCTTAATCCTCTGTCATTGGAATTTTTGCTGCTCCTAACTTATTCAGACTCCACAAAATCATTTCTCTTTAGGCTCAAAATAACATACTCTTTATGATAATAATGTTTACTGGCGGTTTTCGTGTTCTGCTGCACACCACTTGACAACAGGCGAGAGAGAGCTCGACAAGAATCAACACACTAAGAAATTTCGAAGTTTTCTATCTTTTATTAAAGCATTTCATACACGTTATTAAAATACTTTTAATCGAGTTTCCTGACGGATGGGCTATGAGTGTCTTTTTTTCACGTTCGCTATATACTTTAATGGGGGGGGGGGGGTGATTTTTTTAAAAAATTTTTCCCACCCCTGTTGCCATCTGATTTCTTACAATAGTTCATAAAATTGGTCTTTCTATCTCTATTATTAATAAAGAGTTTTCTAATAAGGTTATAATGGCAGCGACTTTTTTTTAACTTCATAATTTGTTATTGTGAAGATACATAACTATTTTAATGTATATTAATTTTTTTATTGCTCTTTTAATGATGATGGCCACAATGAACTTGCTCCACTTTTACCAGCTCCGGTTTTAAGACGTATGGAGCTAATCGATACATAATAGGCGATAAAAAAAAACGCGTAGAAAGGCAAGATCTTGTTTGTTTCTTTAATTTTTAGCGATTTTCTTCTGTTTCACTTATTTCTATTCGTGTTGTGTGTGGAAATATCTACAAAGATGCAAATACCTGGAATTTCAAAGTTTTAGATTCACAAGGGTCTTTTTGAGGAACATTTTTTCCTTGGGGTGCATCCTGATTTGAGAATACATAGTTGGAAGGCTTCCTAAGAAGCATTTCAGATATATTGACATTGAAAAATAAGGTGGAGAAAAAGTAGAATAAAATCGAACATTTTTTTTTTTTTTTTTTTAAATTAAAGTAATTTGGGTTGATTGCATTGATTTCTTAGTATCTAAAAGTCGGTTCTTGGAAGTCGATTTGCAGGGTTTCCTTGTGGAAGAAAAGGTGCCTATTGTGTGTTGGGGGCGAAATAACAACAGGATGTTTATGGGGTGGGGAGAAAGGGAATGTATAATAAAAAATGGATTCGAATGGTTAAATCTTGATATATCAATAGGCATTTTGACATAAATGTGCATTATGGATTTGACAAGAGAAGCGGTTGAGAATCCATTTTTCTAGTTTGGAGGGAAATTTATTTTTTATCGTCTCCTAAAACTCTGAAAGATTTCACTTTGGAACAACATTCGTGGTAAAAATTTCAGGAAGCATCGACTCGAATCTTTAAAATTTTCTTTTTGGATATAAAACTGAAAAAGAAATTTCCTACACGTGTTTAATGAATTCATTGAAGTAATGGATTCATGTACTTTTCTAGTTACATTTCCTTGCCAGGTTGGCTCCATAAATTATTGTTAAATAAAAAAAAATGCTGAAGAAATAATGATGCTAAAACGTCTGGAAATAACTTTTTGTACATGTAAAAAAATTGTAGTTTATTTTTACATGTTCTCTTAAGAAAAAATCGTTTCTCTTGTTAATTCAGGGATTTTTCATTCCAGAAACATTCCCTCATTTTTGTTGAATATTTGTTCTCAGATTTAAGAAATGCGATAAACAGGAAAGCCATAAGGTGGTTTGGGTTGGGGGGGGGTGTCAAAAAACGAGGAAAGGGAAAAGTCACTTCTCCCCTTTATTTTTTAACATTAAAGAGAAAAAAAAAAGGGGGGAGTAGGTTTTTTTTTTTTTCTGTTGCCATGGGTGTTTTTGTGTTGCATGGGGAGGGGTTAGAAAGAGGACAGTATGGTTCTTGTTTTCTCTTGAAATATCGATCCCCATTTCCTGATAATAGTAAAGGAACTCTATCTTATCTCGGCCTTTTATGCATTGCTTGATCCAAGAATTCTTGTTAATTGGATCGCTCTTTTTTTTGCCTTCTGTCTTCCTCCCCCCCCCCCTTTTTTTTTTTTTTTTTTTTTTTTGTAATCTTCTCTATCTTTTTTTTAATTTCTGTTATTGGCATCAAAGATGTTAGCGCTGCATTAAATTTCCATTGTGATGAAGCTTACATTAAAATTCTTTTCCTCCCTTATTATATCACAACCATCTTAATGTTTGTTTTTAAATGTGTTGGGGGAAGGGAGGGGGGACCCTCGTTTATCTCTTTTTGTTTTAATTAAGACGATACACTGACTTTGTGGAATTTCTGTTTGAAATATTCGCTGTTGTTGATATCTTGGGTGTTCATAAAGAAGTTAAAGGAGCTTACGCTTATCACTCAATGAGGATTCAGATGGATTAGTAGGATTTGATAAGTAATTAGTTTGGATTCGGTGATAACGTAATATAAGAATTTTACTTAACATTACTGGTTTAATGTCGATGACGATTAGGAATTTGAAAAAAGAGATAGATAGATAGATAGATAGATAGATGATTTTTTCTTTAAAATGATTATTTCTTTGTTAAGGAATGAAAAGCAGTCTTAAGCTTGCAATAACTTATGAATGGTCATTACTGTTTTCATTATATGTTGGTCAAAAACTTTTGTGTACACCATTAAATTAAGCTCGGCTTCTATTGTATTTCCTTTAATAAAACAGAAAAGTAGGCTACATAATAAATTTGAAATTAATTTAATGCTATATTCATATTCTTAATGCTGCCATTTGTAGAAAATGCATTATTTCACTTTTCTAATTTTGAAAAGCATTCCCAAATTTCTTTTCGATTTATTAAAACATGAGAGAAGGGGTCGTTTTTTAACTTTTAAAGTCAAACTAAAGAAAGCTACATTGTTACATTAATGTGTTTTTTCTTTTCAAGTACTGTATTCCTTACAGTGACTTCTTTCTTTGTGTGTTCTGTTGAGTATGAAGTGTGTGTATAGTAAACTCCATGTAATTCGAATCCAAACGGACCCGTAAAAAATTCGAATTAGGCGATATTTCGATTTTTACGATATTGGTTATACTTGTACACACTAAATCACATTATGCTAAAAACTGTGTTTTGGATTATGGGTAATCAGTAATCATATGTATTGAAAAAAATAATGAAAAGAAACATTTCAACTTGCCTGTTTATTTGAAATAATCGGTAATTGACAGTGTTGACAGATATTTCTACCTCGAAAATCCCAAAACTCGTGCACAAAGCAGCCCAAAAATTCCTTACAAATTATATAAATCTATGGTACATTGTAGTAAATTGTATCTGTATTTTATGTTTCAATAAAATAAACAATAATTACGTACTGGTAAGATTTTAAGCTATCGAAATGAAAAACAAAGTTAATTGAGAGAGAAGATAAACCTAAAAACTATGGAAGCTACTTAAATTTTTGAAAGCTATCGCCAAATCTCGAAAGCGGATTGGCTACCATACCCAGTCTAGCTACTGGATAATCCAGTAGAAAAGCAATCGGCCAATTATATTTTTAGTAGCACAATGCTTGTTCAGATCAATCTGGGAATTAGTCACAAATTATTTTCAGAGTAACTATGTCGTTCGAATTAGGCGATGAAAAATACATTTAGTGGGTATGAAATGTACTTGATGATTGATTCGAATTGGGCGATAATTCGAACTGGAAAATTCGAATTATGCAGTAATATTTTAAAGTAAATGTAAAGGATATCAAACGTTCCTTGTAATTTATACGAATTAAGCGATAATTCGAATTTGGCAGATTCGAATTATACGGAGTTTCCTGTATTAAAAAACTGTAAGAAAGTTGTATATTACACTTAGCAGGCTGTCTTTCTTCCTTGATTATTATTTTGCAATTTACTGATAATGAGTGAGAATATACACTTATTTGTCGTTTTTTTTTTAAATGATCACACTTTTTTTCCCTGTAGAACTATAACTTTTGGAAATCTCTGGAACATTACACAAGTTAAGGTTTAAAGCAATGTTAAATTAAAAAATATTATGAATAAAAACATTTAGCCTTATCATTTTTGCTTGAGGACATCATCAGTGGCAAACTAGAGACATAAAAATATGTAAATTGAAAGAATGTTTTACCTTGAAAAAAATAAAAATTTGAATTGTATATAATATTGTAAGTAACAAATGGTGTCTTATTGAAAGAAGCAATAATGGTAAGCATAAATTCTTGAGAATTCAATAATACACTTATTGTTACTTATTGTTGATTGTTTAAATTGGTTAAGTTAATTCAATTTTCAAATTTTGTTTCCAAGTTAAACGTTGAAGATGGCTGAAATTGTGCCCAGGTGGCTAAGTGGGTTCAGTGACTTCTGATCCACTGGGTCATGGGTTCGCATCCCACCACAGGCATAGTTGTTTGTGTTTGTCTCCTTACATTGATGATCCTATGTTTAAAAGCGTACTCTACTGTATCTCGAAGGCATATTTAAGAAATAAAAAAATAAAAATGCAATTTCTGTAAAAATATCGTCATTAAATCGTATAATTTGTGATCAGCTAGTCTCCTTACTTCCTGGAGATGAAGGTTGTGTAAAGAAGAAAAAGAAGACTGCTGAAATAAATTTGACTAAGGGGCTAAATGTTTTTGTTTTTTTTTTAATAAATATTTTTTTTTTTAAATTAAACTTTGCTTTAAATTTCAATTTGTATGATTTATCTGCTGTGTAAAACTTTTAATATATTACGCTTTGATATAAATTTTGTCTTTATTATAATTTTTAATTTTGGGAGAAGCCTATATTTCAGTCTTAATTGTTAGTTCTATTTATCTCATTTTCATTGCATTCACTAATTTTCTAATTTCAAATGCACATGAGATTTCTTCATTGTTTCAATTTCACAATCACTCACATTAACATATACATATATTAGCTTTCGATTGTGGGTATTATTATTGTCATATTGTTTTGCTATAGTTTTGATCATTCTTTGTTTTATTTTCAATAAGTGAATTGAATAAATAATCAGTTTGAAAGTACTTAGAAGTATTGAACTTAAAAATTGGTCAGTGACATTCCATGCTTTGTAAGAAATGATGGTAATTTATAATTAAGCATTGTAAATTTAGGTTGAAAATTTAAAAGAAGGAAGGTAGACCAAAGTAGTAGGCTAATTTTGATATTTTCTTTAATGAATTTTTTTATCATCTCTGGAATAGCCAATATCTGCACTTTAAACGTCTCTAAAAGTTAATTGGAGATTAACTGTCACGAAACTGTTCTAATTTAATAGTTAGGGTTGATTTCAAAATAATGCAAAAGAACTGTTTCATATTTGTTTATTAATTTAGTGAAATAAAAAATATTTAGATTACACATTAAAAAGTACACATGTGAATGTAAGAGAAAGAAGCTTTTGAAATGTACTTGTCACTTTATTTCAATTTGTGATTGGGGTTGACTGCAAAATTTTCCAATATATTTTCTTAAGAAGCCAAAGTGAAATCTGTTTGCATAATTTAAAAAACATGATTGCTGATTTAAGAAATTATAATCATTAAACCTGAGCAAAGATTTTTTAAAGTAAATAAATTTGAAAGCATCATAGAATATTTACAAAAATACAATTGGTTTAAAAACTATTAAAAATGATAATTAATTAATTGGTTAAAAATAAACACTCTCTTCGGTAAATAATTATCATTTGTAGCTACATTTAAACAAAATTGCAATTTCGTAGATATTCACTGATTTACAGAGGACTTTTTCTTAATTTCTTAGCTGTATGTAAAAATCTTTACTCAGATCTCAAGAATATCAGTTCTAAAATGTTTTAAACTTAAATCTTGGTTGTTAATATATACAAATGATTTGTGAAATAAATGAAACATTTTCTTTATAGTAATATGGTGAAGGTAGAATTTTAAGGAATTCAGTAATCAGGGGAAAGTGACAGTTATAGAACTTTTGTAAAATTTTCTCTCAGCAGCTTGATTGCAGAATATTTCTAAAGCGATATAACTAAGAAAATTCTGTCAAACATGTGGGCTTGACAAGATATCGAATCCCATTTAGGATTTTTGTATTTCTATAAACTAAACGAATGCTTCATTTGAAAGTTTTTAATTTTTTTTTTCAATGTTCATTTTGCCATACCCAGTTTTCTTCACGCTTTCCATTTCTTTCTTTCATTATGGGTTTCCCCCTTTGCCTGTGCCCAGAATTATTTCGCCCTGCAGGTAGGCCATAACTGTGAATTTGCCTTCTTCCAGGCACACTAGACACAAATTGATCACGGGAACAAAGCATTGTTTATATATATATATATATATATTATAGTTGAGGTATAAGAGTGTTAAATTTTATTAATTTTTAAAGCTCTCATCGTGACTGGTTTTCTTTTTCGCCTTTCTTTTTTTTTTAAATGCATTTCTTGTTCTATTTTTCCGTTGAATTTACCGGATTCAAAATAGCAAAAATTTATTACATCCCATGTTCTAATGATACCCACAGCACCGTTCATCCCTGTGTTTGCGTCTATCCATTCCGTTTGTCCATGTTAGTCAGGCCGTTATGGAAGGAATGGTCGCCGATTAGCGGTGCTGTGGGGGTGGAGAGTGTTCCGTTTGGTGTGTCTGTTAAGCCTAATTTAGTGTTGGATTTGTGAATGCGTACGCCACAGTTTATTTCAGTGTTTGGAACCCTGTTAGGGTTACCAGCTGAAAATTTCCAAATGCAGGATATTGCTCAGCAAAAGGCAGGGCTTTTTTTTTTATAAAACGCCTGACAGCATCAATGAAAACTAATTTACACATATTTTACAAAGAATTTTCTTACAAAATCAAATTACCTTAATTAATGATCACTCCTTGCCGTCGTTCTTTTCCTTAAAGCTGTATTTTTCAACCGAACTTACTTTTGAAAGAAGATGTGAGTTATATTCTTGAAGCACATACTTTTAAAATTCCTAGGCCAAAAAATGGAACTTTATTATTAAGAGTTTCAGCGATATCTCTCGAGTGAGGCTTCTGTTTTAGTTCTTGCACAGGTCAGTTGTCGTGCTACTTCAGTACCTACGAACATACTCTTAATCAATTTAGTTGTGCAGTCCATTGATTTGTATGACTGATGATGAAATGACGTATGATGAAACGATGAAATGACGTTGTGGCTTCTGGGGCTTGAGTTGATGTTGTAGTTTATCCGAAAATTTACAGTCTTTTTTTAGATTCACTCCTTTCTAGTTGCAAAGAGTAATTTCACTCCACTTGATACATACTAAAACTAGCCATGGAAACTAAAACTCCCGACTTTCCAGTTTTTCTCAACTTGAAGGTTGAAATGTACACAGGAAATCTTTTGAATAAAACCAGCGCGTTGTTGGTTGATTGATGTCTGGACTTCGAGTTTGATCTATCGAATGCTATTATTACTTATTTCCACTATCAGAAGTAGCAGCCTATATTCCATCCAACATAAGAAAAACTATGTCAAGGTCAGGAAATTCAAAAGTAGCCAATCAGAGCGAATTAGGATTGATTTCAATCACTTTCATTGGCTAAGTTTGAATTTCCTGACCTTGACATAGTTTTACTTATTCTGGATGGACTGTAGTCGCATGGAGTTGGTATAAGATACATTAATGTGGACGTATTCGTCATGAGTTTTCTGGTTGCTCGTGTGACGTAGAAATTGCTGGAAAGGTGATCAAGTGCGCTTTAATGAGCATGCCGAATACGCCTCTGGTGTCTTCAGCCTCTAAAATCTAAATGAGCAATCTTGTAACGAAAAATGCCGACCGGACATAACCAAAATGAATGAAGAGCAGGACATGTTCGACAAAAGCTGGACGGTTGGTAACCCTAAACGCAATAGATGTAGACAGAAATTTTTTTAATTATTAGATGTTTAAACCTTTCTTAATAGATGTTTCGGTTCGTGAATTTTAGTGGGATGAAGCTGTGCTTTAAGACTTTCATTTTTATTAATACTGTGGGTTCATCTCATTTTGTTTTTATTTTTCTTCTCCTTTGTTCAAAATAATTTGCCATTTAAGAAGATAAAAACTGCGTTTAAATCTCTTTAAATGTCATTGTTGTAGAACATTTGAATGTATATTTATTTATTTATTTATTTATTTATTTATTTTAAATCGCTAGTCAATTCTTTTATTTGCATGCTGTGTGTTGGCACGAAAACGTCTCATTTGGTTTTCTTGACCGTTTAAGAGTTCCATCCTAAATTTCAGAATACGGGGAGGCCGTGGCCTGGTGGACTTCCACTAAGCACACAACCTGCGGAAGTTAAGCAACACCAGACACAGCTAGTCACTGGATGGGTGACCACAAATAATAATGTTTAATGGCTTCAGAAAAGAAGCAAGTTCAGGAAAGGAGAGAATAAATTCTTTTTGTTGAGGAAGGAAACTATTTTTATCCTGTTGTTGAAATTGTAAATGAAAATCTATATGACCCTTTTAAAGGGGGTAGGAGGGTAAGTTAAGGCCTCTTACGCACTAGTACTAGGATAAACAAACCTCTCTGTATTGAAATCCATAGGGTTTTATTGAAATAAGAAAAAAGTCTTTTGACAGGAGACAAAGAGGAAGATGACAAGGCCCAAGAAAAAGCGAGGAATCACGTAAAATGCTATTTCGGGGCCTGGTTTATAATGCAAAATGCTCTTCTGGGGCCTATTTTCATAAATATTTGATCGTGATAAATAAGGTGTGAGACTTAAGAAACGTGGAACTTTTTGTGAAGCCACGCCATTCCCATCGTCCTCGGACTGGCCGTGAATGTTTATTTCACAGATATAAACAAAAAACTCAATTGGGAAAGGGTGGTTGCTGCTTAGTGCGTAGACGTCAATAGAAATAAGCCACCCCAGCTGTTGTGCAACTTCCCAGTCGCCGAATGCGTTGCTCTTGATTTTTTGGCCTCTGGCAACCGACGGGTTGCCGAAACCAAGTGCGTAACTGTTCTAGTTAGGTCACTACTCGAGGTTGCTAGCAACCAGTCGCTAGTGCGTAATACGCGTGTCGAATTTTTTGATATTGTCAGAATATCAAACTCAGCTGCAGTTAGAAAAAAGTTAAGTTTGCTGGTGATTTCATATCTTTTTTTTTTGCCATAAAATAGAGTTATGATGAGAGTAGACATTTTGTATCGTAAAATGAAAATTAAGCAATGATTAAGCAAAGACATTTATCGTATTTAAATAAATAAACAAATTGAGCAATGATTTCTGTTCACTGACCAAGTGTAAATTTTTTGAATAAATTCATTCTCTATTTCTTTCAACGTCGCTCATGATAAAGGGATGCGGAGAGTCATTAAACAGTTTTCAAAAATCCATTGATATTTTAAATTGGCATATTAAATTACGAATGAATATTCGAGGCTGTTCATGTTAATTATCTGTAATCTTTCTTACATAAATGTTTGAATTTAAATCCACCGATGTGTTTCTGAAGGAAATGGAAATTTTAGAGTGAGGAAAAAGTTATTGGTTTTATACAGAGTGGATACAAAAATGAGCCCTCCCCTTTTATTTTCGTAACCGAAGAAGATATGTCAATTTTGATGACTCCAATGAATAGGAAGTTGTGGGTGACCTATCCCATGGTGCACTTTTCATCATCCTAAATATGCGAATTAGAACAGATTCAAATCCTATCTTAAAAACCGTAACAGATACTCGAAAAATTCCAATTGAAAACTTGTTCAGCATGGAATTCCGAACAAAACAAAGAAATAATTTTCCAAAATCCAATGAACGGATCACCAACAATCACATGTTGAATTTATTAGTTACCTCCCTATGTTCTTCACAAAGACATTTGAATGTTCAATATGCAAATCAAGAAATAACCAAAAATTACCATAATAACCTTCACTTTCATGAGGAAAAGCAAATAAAAAAAGGCATGTATCAGCATATGAAGACTGTACAATTTCAGGATGGCAAGCGACACTGTTCCTGAAATGGTCAACATGATGTGATTGTTGGTGATCTGTTCATGAGATTTTGGAAAATATTTTGTGTTTTGTTCGTAATTCCATGATGAACAAGTCTACAATTGGAATTTTTCGTGTATCCTAATAATTCCAAGTTACGGTTTTTAAGATTGGATTTGAATGTGCCCTAATTTCCTTATTTTGGATGATGAAAAGTGCAACATGGGATAGGTTACCCACAACTTCCTATTCATTGGATTCATCAAAATTGACATATCTCCTTCGGTTACGAAAATAAAAGGGGGTGGGCTCATTTTTGTATCCACCCTATATATTACAGCTGTTTCATTGCCATGGCTTACTCCAGTTATTATTTACTGCGATTGATAGCTATCAATATTTAGTCAGCCTGTATGGGTTATTGTTTACCATCCATAAGAAAACTTATTAACTTCGACCCTATTTCCAATTATTTGGCACCTTAGGCCAAAAGCCCAGTTATCTCAATTTGCATTTTGTTACCTATTTAATTATAGTGTGCAATCAATGGAACTTAACCACTGTGTGGCAAGCAATCGATTTCATCGTTAGACAGAATCGATTAGCTCGCTCCATTGTAATGCTTCCTTCCACCTATCCATAGCTGCACTATACGGGAGAGAGAGTTCTTATTCAGTTCTATTCTTGTTATATCGCTATTCTAGTTGATGTCGTTGATGTATTATAATAATTTAATTACATGTGGTATCCATTCTCTCATACAATCAACTATGAATGCTATTCTATCATCTTTCTCAAGAGATTCCCCACACAAAGCGTTTTCCATCTATAAATACGTGTATACAATTTATCAATGGTACTCGATGGTTTTATCAATGATTTTATTTTTGCTTATTTTTATAGTTCTAGTAACATTACATGTGGGTGGCAGTGTTCTTTAATTTAGCAATTTAACAAAACTGCGTTTGCTGCTTAACTAACAATTATTTCACGTTACATAAAATGATATGTAGCTACGAGTTTTATATAAATTTATATTGCATATTTAGTAATGCCTTTTTTTAAAATAATCTGAAGACGTTAAATTAACCTAATGACAGAATGAGATCTCTCTCTGCCCTACATAGAGATTTAAAGCTGTAAACTTTTTATTAATGGATTCCCCCCCCCCCCGATGAATCTTATTAACCTGACATTCATTTTAATAAGATTCATAATGAGAATCAATTAATGACATATTCATGCTAGTAAAATTAAATTTGATAAACTTCCCTCCCTCCACCCTTCTTTTTTGTTTTTCCTTTTAACCTTGCCAGAAGACAAGGAGGCAATGAATGCGCCATTAAAACAAAGTGAAATACGTATTTTCTTAGAATAAAAAGTACGTGGTTTATTTAAGCAGAATTAACTGTGACGTCTATTGGAGTAGCGCTTTTAAATAAAAAAACTTTAACGATCGGGTTATAAAGTGAAGTTAAACGAACACGCAAATTTATGCGTAATCAATTTTAGTTCAACGCTAAAAGAATTTATTATATAAGCTTAGAAAAAATAATTTTCCACTTTTTACAAACAACTTGCGTGTTTTTTACTTTCTATGTTTAATTTCACCAGTTTGAATTGATAGAAAAGAAATAAAACGAAATGATTAAATTGTATAATCAAAAAAGTAAAACTTTAGGCATCAAAGGAGTAGGGTGATTGGTTATCATATTTCTTGTATAATAGATACATTTTTTGCGAATGTTCTTCCCCATCGAGTAGGTGTCTCCGGCAAAGGCTACGACGGGCGGTGGGCGAACAGAGCGCTCTTCCCGTCTAAAAAGCGGATACGTACTTTTCATTACAATCAAATTCTGCAGGAAGTTTGTCTAATCAGTTAATCTCATCTATAAGATTATGAATATAATAATCCGCTTAAGTTGCGTGAAATTATGTTCATTGTTTTGGTTTATGTTGATTTTTTTTTTAATTCCATCGTATACAATATTTTTAACATGTTGGATGTTAAAAGAGTCCCGTCTATCTTTATTATATGAGCAGTATCATATTACTCTTTCTGTATGTGTATCTCCTTTATTTTAAGAAAATACTTTTTAAAGTGGATAGATCTACCGAATTAAAGAAATATATACCTGTATATAAGAGAAATGGTTTCAGGTGAGATGCCGCATTAATCTTCTGTATCTGCTGCAAATAGCGTGGTTTGCAACGTTATAAAGTGAACTTTTTTTTAACTGCGAGATGAGAGGGAAAAAAAAAAATCTTTCTATTTCCTTTAAAAAATAAGTAAGGTTAACGGACTTGAAATTCGCCGAGTTGAGCTTACAAATGTTGGAAAATGAATGGTCGAGGAAGTAAAGTTGGTAAAATTAACACCTATTTTTTATTTCATTAATTTTAACTTTATCATGTCATTTAACGCGCTTCACTTTTATTGTGTAATTTTTTTTATTTGGTTAATAAAAAATAAATAAAATTCGCTTTATTTTTGGGATTATAATAGGCCTGTTAATGGTACAAAAGACATATAGGTAGCATTAATTCTTTCTTATATTTTATTAAAAGTATAACTACTGGTTATTTAAGTTAAATGCAGAAGATTCATTGGATTACGATTTTACTTCATGAGAGGTTCGTGACTTATTTTTGCAACACTTTTTTTTTTTTTTTTAATGATGAAAATCTAAACAAATGACGGAGCCGATCGGAGTGGAGTTGAATGGCGGCGGTCGACGTGCATTTTTAGGCCTAATGACTCACAATGGCTGTTTTCAGCAGCCGAGGGGAGGGAAAGAAACTGTTTCTATTTTTTGTTATTTAATTTTAGAATTCTGTTATCAAACTCTCGTCGTTGATTGTTATGCTGTTTTGTTTCTTGTAAAGTTCTCGAATAAAATGTTAATAATGAAAAAGGGAAACAAAAGTAATTTTCTACAATCTTAAGTCTTGACTGAGAGAAAGGAAAAAAAAAACAAAAACAAACTATTATTTCTCTTTATTTGCTAAAATATTTCGCATTTGTGTTTCGCTTTTAATCACCATATAAAAAAGCTTAATCTATTTTTTATTAAAAACCGGTGCATTAAATCTGCTGACGCTACTCCAAACGATGACTCGAACTGTGAAGAAAATTAAGGAACGGGAAAATCTCTTGACTGTTCATAGGCACAGAAAAGATGTAGTGCGTGCTTATGAAGATAAACTATTAAATTAAAAATAGGCACCCACCATATTACTAAAGACTTTAATGAAGATGAACTCTTGTTACATTAGAAAATTTAACACAGCATTAATTGGGCGATTACAATTATATGAATACAAACTCGTTCTAGTTTTCTTTGAGAAAGCTTTTATATACGTATATATGAAATAAACAACAAGTTCATAACCTTTTTATGTTGCAAATAATTTCAGCTATATATTTCATTATAAGCTCAGAAAAATGTTTAATATTTTTAGGGGTTTCTTCCAGAGCATTAAAGTTGGTAAATGACTCTAAATAGCACCCATTTGTTATCTTAAAGTTTTGCGAGGCTTATTTGTAATATCATTATTGCCAACTGTAATCCAACGTAAAGCGGTGTTTTTTGTGTCTCAAAATACCTGTTGTCTTGTGTACTCGAGTTGAAACGACTATAACGTCTCTTTAACATTTTAATTATGTAACGATATTATTTGTATGTATGTCAAGCTAGAGCTTCAGGCGTTTGCCCTATTTTATCCACTTGGAAGGAAAGCATAAATCCGTGAAAAGGAGAAAAAAGAATATTTTATAGTGAATACACTCATTGTTTCCCATCCTTTCACATCATATGTAGCTCGATAAACGTCACCTGTCTGATAAAACTTTGCTAATGTTTTCTTTATTCTAGTAAAAATAAAAGAAACTAATCTTCAAAAATTGAAATATATACATGCTTTTAAAATTAATGTGTTTGACAAAAATATCCATTTAAAAAATAATGTCTTCCACAAAAATAAATGAATGCATATCTGCAAAGACGTTCTTACCTGTAAAACTCGTCTTTTAATGCGATGCACCTGTTACTGCTATTTTGGCATTTATTAATGAAAGCACTAGTGAGGACCTTGGCCTTAACTTTTATCAGGTGGTGATTTTAATTAATTAAGAGATGCAGCAATTATAAAGATATGACCATAAGAGAACAAAGAGAACATTTCAACTATAACTGTAAATAATTTGGAGAGCTTGGTCTAATCACGGATGGTTGTTTTGTTCCGAACAAGCATTAGATAGCTTTGCTTTTGGGGAAGAGAAAGACCGAGCCTGGTCGTTTGTTTGTTTTTCTCCCACTGTGTTAATGTCATATAAAAATAAAATTGGTCCTAAAGATATATTTTGCTTTGAGATTTTTTTTTTTTAATTTTTTTTATTTTTTCTAAGGATCACCTTGAACTGATTTTATGTCTAAATAATTTTGAAATATTAAGGTTCAGAGTTTGGTATCAAATCAGATGGATAGGTGTATTGTTAGGCTTGTCTTAATGCTATTGTTTTGGATCCCCTACTTTCTTTACCGTATTTTATTTTCGAAAAATAAGAATTTTAAATGTGGTTTTTAAAAAAGAAATTATTACTCAAACAAATTGAGTTCGGTGGGAAGGGAGTTCCTTGTTATGGTAATTTGCCTGAGCTGATTTGTAAAAGAAAATTTTTTAGCTCTTTATTTACTTTTTAACTTTTGTTATTATTATTTTTTTTGACTAGGAACAAAAATGTAAAAAAAAAACTTCGTTGATTAAGTTCCTCTATTTTGTTTTTGAATCCGAAGTGATTTGTCGCGAATGGCTTTTCACGCTTGTAAATTAAAACGTGTTAGTGAGCAGTTGCTTCCTGCTCCCTTTTTTAAGAATTAAACGAGTGAGAGATACTTTTGTGAGGGAATTTTTTTGGGTGTAAAAACTTATTTTAAACTTTTATTTTGAGATGGTTGGCATGTGAAGGAATGTTCGAGTGAAAAACGGGTCCTGTGAAGAAGGTTGTGTTATTTTTAAAGTTTTCAGAAACGAGAGGTTGTAAGGAAGCCATGTCCGGATGAATGAAGTACACGCAATCTTTCTTTTTTTTTTTTTTCCTTTCCATTTTTCTTTTTTTATTATACGAAAATTTCAAATTATGGAAGGAACGTTTCTATTGTTCTCATGTGCATCCTCAACCGAACGATTTTTCTCTCTCGGCTATGAAGTCTGACTCCGGCGCTTTGGGGAACCTTCCTCGACGTTATCGTATTTCAGGCCCTGTGTTGTGTGTCGGCGATTAATTCATTCGACTGTTTGGAAGAAGCACCCTCAACTGTGGAGATGTATTACCAAAAATAAGAGAGATAGAGAAAAGGCAAGATTCCGTGGGAGATGGTTAGGTGGCGTTGCTGACGAAAGGCACAGGGGATTCTGCCAGTCTATTGATAAATGCTCAATAAGAAGTAATTGAATTGCTCGTAGCCGCAACAAAAAAATCTCATCTTACAGCATGTCACGATTTATGCACATAACCAATATATGTATTTACTTGTTTGTTTACAAGATAGAACATGCACATAATTTCAAAGATTTTATTTAATGGCTTTTTTTTCCACTTTTTTTTTAAAAAATCTTTGTAAGCGTATTAATACTTTCTTTATGGTTTAAGAATAGTCAACTTGCTTTTCTTTCCGGATCAAAATTAACTATTGGTTCAAAGGGGAAAAAAAAACCAGCCCTCTTTGCAATGCAGCTTATTAAAACTTTTTATTTATAGCATTATGCAGAGAATGAAAGTTTGGCCCAATTTTTTTTTTTATCCCAATTAAGAAAAAATATTAAGCAACTTTCTTGACCCATTATTTTTAACCATTTATGCGTAAACACGCATATTTATTATCGTTTTAACCGTACAGTTTATGCATAATTTATGTAAATATGTTTGTGTTCTACATATTCTTCTCGGATTCTGATATTATATTTGTTTTCGCATATTATGTCACTTTCTGTCATGCTATCATGTAAAAACAATATTTAAAATTCTTATGTTTTTTTTTATATACATTGTAAGAGCATTTTCTTAAGTAATTGCATTTACTGTTAACATTGTTCGAAGTAATTAATTTTTTGTACTTGCATTTCTTTTATTCCATCGGAGTGCTTTTATGAACAATAATAAAAGATTGCAAATGTAACAAGGCCTGGAAGCGGAATAGTCAACAAACGAAAAAACACTGATTGTTAACATCGAAGATGGATTGTTAGATTGTTGCTAGCACCCTGATGGTCAGGTGACTTTTCCGCTTCCAGGCAACGCCTCCTAGAGAGAAGGTTTGCGGACAAAAGGTGTATACATTGTTACATCATCTTCAAGCGGCTATTGTTAATTGTATTTCTACCAATAATAAGATTTGTCCGCTTGATAATGTAACAACGCATGCACCTTTTGTCCGCAGGCCTTCTCTCCAGGTCTTATCATCTCGTTGGCCCATCACCACCTAAAGATAAGGCCTGGGCGCTGAAAGGTCATTACATTGTTACACGTAGCCGACGAAAAAGACAGGCCGGGGCACTAGAAAGTCACATGACCAAAGTATTTCTAGCAACAATCCAATATTCATTGTTTCCATCTTGGATTTCAACAATCAGTGTTTTTTCGTTTGTTGGAAACAATGAAGATTGGATTGTTGCTGGAGCTGCTTTGGTCACGTGACTTTTTAGTGCCCTGGCCTGTCTTTTTAGTTGGCTTTGATTGTTACATCACCTCAGTAGGGAAATTCAGGGCTTATTATTGGTGGAAATGGGATTAACAATTTCCTACTCGTAGCCCACGAGAAAGACAGGCCTTGGCCAACACCTCCTAGAGAGAAGGCCTGCGCACAGAAACGTCGTACATTGTTACATCATCATCAAGCGGCTAAATTTAGGGCTTATTATTGGTAGAAATACGATAAACAATAGCCGCTTTAGTGTGATGTAACAATGTATGACGTTTCTGTGCGCAGGCCTTCTGTCTAGGCAACGCCACCTAAAAAATAAAGCCTTCTCACTGTCTGTGGACTGCATCATCAAACCAGGGCTGACAATCCAACTTTCATTGTTTACAACAAACGAAAAAACGCTGATTACAACAGGTGCTTTTTCGTTTGTTGTAAACAATGAAAGTTGAATTGTCAGCCCAGTTGTGATGACGCAGTGACCAGGCTTTGTTTTTTAGGTGGCGTTGGTCTAGGTGGTGTTGCCCTGGCGCGGAAAAGTCACCTGATCATCTTAGTCCGAATAACAATGTAACCTTCATTGTTTCCATCTTGGATTTTAATAATCAGCAATTTTTCGTTTACTTCCAAGATGGAGACAAACAATGACGTATATTAAAGACAGACTCCGAATTCTATTGTTAACAGCGGCAAAAAGTGAAGCAAATTGAGCCATGACAGTTCTGGGCAGGAGTGAGCCGTGGAGTAATTAGCAGTCTGGCCGCTTTGTTTTTGAAGATTTTGGGTCCGAGGAATAATTCAAAACCATTCCCCAAAGTTGTTCTGCGTACAACTGTACAGACAGACACGAAAAATGATCAGGAATCATTTTCCACAAGCATAAATCAAAAATACATAACTAAAATGAAAATATATAACTGAAAGACGAACGAAACGAAATTGAAATTGAAACTATGAT
>JAHWFO010080555.1:1382341-1392610 GCA_023313115.1 Rhysida immarginata | reverse complement strand
TGGACAACGTTACGCAATGTTACAGCCAGTATTTCAACTGGGGAAAAAGACAGTCTTTTTTCCCCAGTTGAGATCATTGGTTATAGCAGTCTGAATTATTTTTTTTTTAAATTTTAATTACAGAGTTATTCTTTAAATACTCTTTCTTTAAACCCCAAAATACCATACTTTCACTTCCTCTATCTCCTAAACGGTTGGATCAATGGACGATGTCCACGTAATTCGCGCGCCCTCATGTAAGAACATTGTCAACCTTCATTCCGGGTCTGAAAGCATGACTCGCTGTGTTTTCCTGCAAAAATTATAAAAATAAAGCAACCGCATGGCATTGTTTTCCGAAAGATCAAAATAATGATATATTTACTGCACTTTTCATTTCCATTTTGATGTAATAGTTTTAAATTTTACATATTTTATCGTTAAATTCACAACAGTTTTCAGATTTGAAGTATAGTAATTTAAGAAGAATTGAAGTGTAAATTATGTTTAAGTTTAACGTTAAAAGACTATAAAGATTTCGGGAATATGCTACCCTTTTGTCCAATGTATTCGGAAATAGTTAATAATATTTTAAAAGTTAATATGGTTATAAATGCATCTTATTATATTCAAAGAGAAGATAATAATTAAAGTGCAGAAACTCTTCAATATCATATCATAATTACAAATAGAAAAGGGAAGGAAAAATTTTGCGACCTTTCGGGGATATGCTAACCCTTTGTTCATTCTATTAAGTCAGTTTGAGTAAGCTATATAAATTCATATAAATTTCACTTATCTACTCCCAAAATACATACACTGTTAATTTTTTCAATCTTAAATTCTAATTTTTATTATAATATATATCGTAAAACAGTGCCATGTGGTTGCTTTATTTTTATAAAATTTGGTTAAAAAACAAACAAAAAGCAAAAACAAATAAAAAAAAAACATGCTATGATTGATTGAATGGATATATTTCATGAAGAAATTAATAAAATTCAAAAAAGTCGTGAGTATTTAATTTCATAAAACCAAATTTAATTTATTTTAATTTTTTTAGCTTGAGGTTGCATTAAATCGTTCTCAACGAACAAACGCGAAAAATGCAAACAGAGCATCTCTTTATGGAAAACTAAGTCAAGAAAAAGAAATTAATGTATCAGAGATGAATATTTTGTGAGGTAATTCATGTTTTCAGTGTTGGTAGCGCACATGGTGACCTGGTTGACAGCTTTCAAAATAAGCCACCAGATGGCAGTAAAACAATAGCGCATGCGCATTTTCTATCGTGGACATCGTCCATTGAAAAAAACACCAAGAATAAACGCTTCTCAAATATTGTGTACAATCTAGAAATACCATTAAAATAAGGGTTTCCATCGCATTTTAATGTAGACTTCCATATTCGAAAATGGCGTTTTTACAAATGGAATACACTCGACAATCGAACAGCGCAGTGAAAAAACAAAACGAGTGGTCCGGAAGCAATGCTTTCACTACCATACTCGTCCAAGTAGTATCCAAGAGAAGTACGCTGAATTAGGAAATAAGCCAGATGAACCTTGTTAAGTCATCCAGAGGATAAAGAGGAGTCCTTTTCTATTAGGACAGTGAAGCAGATTGTTGATTGACGAGGGACACGAAGGAGCTAGGAGATCCAGTAGTCTGGAAAAATAGCCTTTTGGATGTCTTCGAAGTTGACGTCCAGGAGATGACGAGGCCTGCGATGCCTGAGTAAACTTCGAAAAGTGAGCGGGTGATCCAGAATATCTGCAACCAGAGGATTAGGAATACACACAAAAACCCCTCACATAAAAGTATACAATAATTCTTCCATTGAAAGTATTCTGCCAGATTTGTATTTTAGAAGGTGGCTATTGGTTCACTTTAGGTGAGACATACTGTATATACAAGGATTTGCAGATTATTGGTGGCTTGGGTTCTAGTCTTTTCATTGGTGCACAGTTCCTCGATTACAGGCCAATGCGTGCCTCTTATTGAAAGCCTCACGCTTTAGGTGTTTTTGAAGGTGGTGTTTTTTTTGTTTTTTTTTTCTCAAACCCAATTCTTTTTTCATTGGTCATCAGAATATCCTTTTTTAACTCCATGTTGATGGGGACGGGGATACATGAATCATTTCTTCATATGTAAAAAATATTACAGTATTTCTATCTTGACAAATGACAGATGTAGAAGGACAAGAATAAACCAAAATTGGACACAGTGGCAGGACCCTGAAAGCAGCTGACTTTTCGGATAGAGGCTGTCCTTTGTCAAAGCAAAATAATAATAATAATAATGACAAGATAGGAAAAAAATATAAAATAAAAATTTTAAAGCACACACTTTCACCTGAGTATTTTATTTTTAAAGTATAATATTAAACGCGTCACCACACTTTTACTTTTTTTTTTAAATTAGATTTTTTACTTTTTACTGCACTTGTTTTATATTTTATATTTTTTATTTTATATTTTTTATTTTATTCTTTTTAGTCTTTATCTAAAAAGAAAATAAGTTTTTATATAACTACAAAACCAAAAAAATATTGGAAGTCTGCCCAGTCGGCTACGTCTGTATCCACGGCCTTTTAGAAACTACCAGGCTTGAACATGGAAAAGATAAAACATTGTTACGTCGAACTGGTGGTGCTATTGCAGAAGTTAGTTCAACGTCACAATCTTAGTGCTTCAACAATACATTACTGACGTCATGTTCAGGCCTGGTAGTTTCTAGGAGGCCGTGCTGTATCTTGGAAAAGCGCTTGCAATACATTATGCTGGCTAATCATAAGCAATCCTCTCCAAAAAGACGTCACAATAAACAACTTTGCTAGCATTGATGATCAAATTAACAAGAATTACGTACGACAATTAACAACGATAACAATAAACAACAATACTGGCAGTCGTTACGTCATGATTGCACTATATACATATTAGACTTAAATACATGTATTAAATAACTTACGAATAAATAAAAAACCTAGTGAAACTAACGATTGAAACATGCATTGTCATCGACAAGATGCCGTTGGGGAAAGTTGCAGAGCTCTAGGTAGTCAGGAAGTGGACAAAATATTGATTACAAAATTTGCGCACAAACACACAAACAAGTGAAGTTAAATAAAAGTGTGTAATAACTTGAATTACTCATAAATTAAAGATATTAATTGAAACTCTTACACTGCGTTTACATGCACACTTTCGATCCGGATCGAAAGACCAGTTTCAAGTCAATCCTGAAAAAAAGTGGCACACCATCGATCCGGATCGAGTTCAATCCGGTGGTTTGAAACAAGGGAAGCATGCCCCAGGAAAGAGGTCAATCCACTAATGTGCATGTAAACACCCTGATCCGGATCGAGTTCAAATTTGCTCTTTGGTTGAAAAAAAAAAATATAGAAAATTTTAGCTAGAATAAGTTCTTGGTTGATTTACACCTCAAAACAATAAATATATATAAATGAATAAATTAATAAATTTTAAAATATATTGCATGCGTATTTTTTGTGTAAATTTTTTATCAAAATATCACTTTTCCAAATTAAATTTTTTCAAATTTTATAATAAATTGGGATTTTATATATTTTTTTTTCAAAATTTTATCAAAATGTAATTTAATAATTTTTTTATCAAATTTTTATTATCAAATTAATTTTTATATTTATATCAAAAATTTCATTTTAAAAATTTCTATTTTATTAAATTATAATTTGATAATTATTTATAATTATTATAATTTTAATTTGATAATTTTTATAATTTAATAAAGTTAAAATAAACAATTAAATTGAAGTTTTTGGTATCAATTTAAAAATTAATTTGATGAAAAACTATTAAAACTGTTTTGATAAGAATCTATAAAATTATCTTGATAAAAATAACTTTACAAAAAAACTTGAAGATGCATTTTATTAAGGATATTATTTTGAGTGTGAATAAACCAAAAACTTGATCTAGTTAACATTAAATAACCTCAACCTTATTATTTATATATAGAACATTTTAATTGAAAACAAAATTTAAAGGAAAAATCAATAATTACAAAAATTTATTAATTGTCAATTATATTTCCAGACGATAATAATGAGAAAATTTTTTAAAATAGCATTTCAATCGTATTTTAGAGGAAGCGTAAGTCAAGTGATAAGGCCAACTGAGCCAACAACAGCGGATTCTGTAGCAGACGACACAGTCTGGCGTACTTTCCTAATCTAGAGCTTTACCCACGGCATCTTTCGGACTCGATCCGGATCATGTAAACGCAGCCACTTTTGGATTAGCTCATATCGATCCGGATCGAAACGTGCATGTAAACGCAGTGTTAGTCATTAAATACGATCTTTCTTCAACAATTGGTGAAAAATTTATTTTCTTCTTTACCTTTGCTATAATTTCTAATAAGGTAAATTGAACATTATACGGTTTTTGAAAATCGTTAGCGGGGGAGGAGGGGGATCGCGAGCAGCGTTACATAATTATTGAGGGAGTGTACGGACTTGCATTACGCGTGCGTTACAAGGGGGAGGCGATGTTAAACATGAGACAATTTTGCGTTACGTAAATTATGGATAATCCCTTATAGGTAGTAAACCCCACTGAGATTGTTATGACTAATGAAACTCAAACTGTTAGTTTTAGTGTTTACCGTTTTAGTCAATTGTCATTGACAGTTACTTAACCGCAGCAATGGGATCACTCTTAGAAAATGCTCGATAGAGGGTCAACTAGTCCTTTATTATGAGTGGCGGCATAAAAGAAAACTAAACTGAACTTTTAGATGTTAAGATAGGCAAAAAAGAATTTTGTATAACGGGGACCAATCCCCAGAGGATATTTTTATACTAGAGTTTTTTCTCGTTGTTATTCTTTTAAACAGTGGAGCTGCTTTTCAACATCGTTACAATATTTGCGAAACGGTCGTTCTGTTGCCAATTTTTTTTCAATTTTTATTGATTTTGACCAGATTCGGATAGAGTATGAAAAGGTAAGCAAGAGTAAATCATTTTGGCCAAATTTTAATTTTATCCGCCATTTTGTCCATGTTCCCGAATAAATAGGATATTTGTGCCTATTAATACTTTTATATATTTTTTCATGCTCTATCCGAATCTGAAGTCAAAATAAAAAAAATTTGAAAAATATTGGCGACGGAACGAACGATTTTGGCGAAAACAGTAACAATGCATTTAAATGACATCCTTATGGCGATGCATTCTCAGCTGGTTTTTAATGTTGTTGTTTTTTTTTTATTCTTTTTAAAAATTTTCTTTTAATCGCGTAAAATCTTGAATACAGGCTGGGTATTCAAATACACGCCGGTCTCAAATAAAGCCGGGTCTTTTTCGGGGAATTTTTTTTGTAACCGGGAAAAGTTAGGGAATTTTACAAAATCAGCAAAAAAATGAGAAATTGGAAAAAAAAATTGAAAAATGTCAATAATATTCTATCAAAATAGGTTTTTTTTTGGTGCTGGTGGTCAGGGGAAATTACGTGATAAACCGAGAAAAGTCAGGGAATTTTACGAAATCGTTTTGCTAGACACCCTGTTATTGGGAATAGCCCTTAACGCCGGGTCTGAAATAAACACAGAGTCTCGATTAATCGCCGGGGGGGTCCAGACCATTGAGACAAATGGACTTCGCACGAGTGACGTAACAGTTAGCTCCATCCCTTGGCAACGCGCCATCTTGGTTCCACACATGTCGTTGCTAAGTATTAGGTATGCTGATTCTGACACTAGTTTGGCTAGATAAGTAATCAGATTGTCTGCAATCAAACTATATTTTATTGCTACGTTTTTTATGACGACCCAAAATTAATTTCAAAAGGAGAAAATGATTTAAACTCTTACTAAAAACGCCTGTGTGAACCAAAAATGGCGAATCACTAAGGAAGTGACTTCTTTTCATGCGAAATCCATAGACGCCTGGTGAAACAGGACAAAATATACCTCCGGATAGATTTTACACGGGTTTAATTTATCCTTGGATGTTTTATACCCCTAGTTCAGGAGTGGCGTCGTGCCAACCCCCTCTAAACTACCCCCCCACTATCACTACCCCCGTCTGCTACTTGACCAAATACGCATAGATAATAAAAGTGGTGGGGGTTGATAATACGAAAAGTTTGTGAGGCTCACAGTTTTCTCTACTTGAGCACAAGGTCAAATTTGCTCTCGGCCCCCCTTCTTTCCCCCTTTTATGCTTTTGACTTTCTCATTTAATTTGATACTTAAATGATAAAATTTAAATTAATAATTGAACTGAGAAATTGTAAAAATTTAAATTCGCTTTTAGATTAAATATATGAAATTAGAAAAAATCGTATTTTCATTGTTTGAACAAAAACGCATGGTTTTAGGATTTGTTTTTTAAATAATGAGCGATGAGGCTATTGATATGCGTATTAAAATGATATTCGCGTTTTTATATTAAAATTTACCGGATAAATTTATGATTAAATTTGGTGCACATTTTTTAAAATTTTAATTAAACAAGAGTCATAGACTCCTTGGTTAATTCGTTAATCAGATAAGTTTTATTCTAAAATGTGATATAGGGAGGGTTTAGCAAATTGCAATATATGTGCGGAAAAAGAAATGAGTAAAAGAAAGCAGTGCATGATTTGATCAACGGAAATATTTAAATAAAAATAAATTATACGCAAAAGCAAACATTACAGCGTAGAAATCCATCATTCCTTTATGTATTACATATTTACTTCTGTATTTTACGTTATTTCACTGGTTTTATTTCTGTAATTTTTTTTCAATAAACAATGCATAATGTACTCTTCATTTTTTCATTCCTGTTTAGTTTTCTCCTCACCTTGGTTTTCTCTTCCAGTTTAGTTAGGGCAAGCCCCGACCCCACCATATCAAAAACTCCTCCCTCCCCTGCTGTCTAAAATTTTAACATCAAAAAGACAGCGTCGTTTAGTTATTTATTTATTTTATTTATTTATTTATTTATTATAAAAATTAAAGGATCACTTTCAGCATGATTTTCTATTATCCTAGCAAATAGGATAATAGGATTATCCTAACAAAAACAAATCCTAAAATCATGCGGTTTTGTTCAAACAATGAAATTACGATTTTTCTAATTTTATATATTTAATCAAAAAACGAATTTAAATTTTTACAATTTCTCAGTTCAATTACTAATTTAAATTTTATCATTTAAGTATCAAATTAAATGAGGAAGTCAAAAGCTTCCAGCAAATTTGACCTTGTGCTCACAAAACTGTGAGCCTCGCAAACTTTTCGTATTATCATGGTTATTAGATAACTTCTAATAACCATGGTATTATCAACCCCCACCACTTTTATCTATGCGTATTTGGTCAAGGAGCCGACGGGGGTGGTGGTAGTGGGAGGTAGTTTAGAGGGGGTTGGCACGACGCCACTCCTGAACTAGGGGTATAAAATATCCTAGGATAAATTAGACCCGGGCATAATCTATCAGGGGGCATATTCTGTCCTGTTACACCGGGCCTGTATTCAAGATTTTACGGTATTTATTTATTTTTTATTCGAGCTACAGACACGCGAACTGTACATTTTGAATTTCCTTTAATTATCATTGAGGAAGTGAAAACCGTTTTTTTTTCTTTGGAAATTAATGCATATTAAAAAAAATTCTTAATGTTTCATTATCGTTAATCAGAAGCAAAGTCGATATTTTTCGTTATTTAATTCGAAGGTATCACTCAAATCCCCATTTCAGACAGAAGAAGGGGTGGGGGGGTTGAATTAAAAACCTCTTCAAAACCCTTTTCTACTTCCCCGCCCTCGTCCTTTTATTTTTTATGTTATTTTTTTTAAATACAGTATTAAGAGTTTTCGTATTCATTCTATCTTTGTCTTTTTCCTTTTTTCTTTCTTTTTTTTTTTTTTTCCCTGTTGTCGTTCCCTCGCTCGCTCGCCTTTGCTTGCTCTTCCGCCATTGCGACAGACAACGATGGAGAGGAAAAAAATTGATTTCATTTAGTGCTTCGTGTATGGCTTCTAATTAATTAATTTTGAACAGTCGGGAAGGGGAAGGCGCCTTTTTTTAAAGACTATTTAAATGAGCGAACAAATGGCGACATTCTACAGCATTAACAATAATAGAGATTTAAAATATCTCTTCTTCAGTGTTTTTTAATTAAATATTTTTGAGCCTAAATTAATTTTGTAGATTAATATCCCTCACGAAGTTAATCAGTTGGTTAATCTCTTTCCGTTAGTTTAGCGTTTATTATTACTATTAGTAAGTTACTTCTATCGAGTGGAGATATATCTCTTTGGCCTATTTTTTTTTAATTTTATTATTTTTTATTTCCTGTCGATGGAAAGTGAGAGTGGATCAATGGCGATGGGTTTGTATCTCTCATTTTTCCCCGTCTCCGGGTTCCCTTCACTCTCAAATCACATTTCATTCGGACGTCAATATTTAACTTCTTCGATTTTTTTTTTTCCTGCACTAAAACTTGAGTTGTTTGTTCTTTCACGACCAGTAGTTTGTTCTATTGGATTGGATATTCGGTTGAAGTGATTTATACTAGGAAGAAGCGCTTATGAGAAAAGCACATTGCCGTGCTACGAAATATTTAATATCAAACAAGTGTAAGACTTAATCGCTCAAGTCCTGATCAATAAGACAATACTGAGAAATATTGAATGGGAGCCACTTTATATTAAAGAGGCACAATAAAAGCAATAAGAATAATAATAATTACTTGTAACCTTTCTCTTTTAACCTTTTAGTATTATTGAAATTTCAATCATGCATTATAAAACAAAATCTCAGTAATGAAAGCCTGAATCAAATAATAATAATAATAATAATAATAATAATAATAATAATAATAATAATTTTTATTTTTTTTTTATTGAACATTTTTTTTTTTTTTTAATTTACAATTTTACAATTCATTATTTACAATTTACAATTACAATTGTTAACAGTGAAGAACAATAAATTAAGTTAAATATTATTATAGAATGAATCTTTTTAAATATATAAGACAGTAGTCTCCCATGTTCTGAAGCCCCATTAGGGCTTGTATGGAATGATGGGAAATTAATAACAAAATATACTTTTAAATCGTCAAAATTACAAACAGTAAGGTGTCTCTTCCTAGAACTTATTATATATATATATTATAAAATATCAATATAAAAGGCTAATACATACAGGAAATTTTTATTTAATAAAAATTAAATAATAATAATACCTAAATATTTAATAATAATTATCTACCAAAATAATATTGGTATATAAAGAAAAAAAAGTTTTCATGAATGTTCTTATATCCAAATCTGAGTTTACATTACCCTCAAATTATTTTTTGTGTTCTTCCAATATAAAAAACTTGATTTAATTAAATTAAAGGATGTTAATTTAAGTATCCATTCTGGTATATTATTAAATAGGCTTGGGATATAGAATTGTCCTTCTCGTTTTCCATAATTATTAAGTAGCGGAAGAATGGAGCTACTTATTGTTTTCGTAATGTCCGTCTGTCTGTCCGTCCGTCCGTCCCCTTCATAATTTCTACATTTTTTGAGGTAGAAGGTTGAAATTTGGAATGTAGCTTACTATGGGCATGTGCACCTTCACTATTTAGTTTGGTTTTGATTGGCCTATTGGGGTCGGAGTTTCGGGGTCGGAAATTAGAGGGGACCAAAAGGTGTTCGCGTATTTATGCATATAAAGCAGTGAAATTCGGTATGCAGGTTCCTCTAAGCAAGCTCAACATCACTGTAAAGTTTGGGTCGAGTTGTCCCAATAGGGTCGGAATTGTGGGGGTGGCAATCACTTGGTCTTCCTCGGGAGGCTTAATTTCTTGTTAAAAATATGAGGTACGTGTATATCAAATTTTATGTTTTTTCGTAACGAGTATTCTTGTTTTTCTGCGTTAATAATAATAATAATAACAAGAAATTAATCCTCCCGAGAAAGGTATAGGAAAGTAGCGGAAGCGCTGAGGTCGTCTATTTTTATCCGCAATATTTACCCCCTCCTTTCCATTTTTTAATCGAAAAATTGATTTTTTCGAACGTAGTATTTAGAAAATGAAAAAGAGCTCTATATTCTTTCGTTTCTCATCATTTCCGACTAATGATATATGACATGCTATATGTTGTCAGTTCTAAAGACCAGGCGACTGCCACCCCCACAACTCCGACCCTATTGGGACAATTTGGCCCAAACTTTACAGTAATGTTGATATTGCTTAGAGGAATCTCCATACCGAATTTCACTCTTTTATATGCATAAATACGGGTAGATTTTTT
>JAHWFO010080555.1:1325707-1381941 GCA_023313115.1 Rhysida immarginata | reverse complement strand
ATAATAATAATAATAATAATAATAATAATAATAATAATTTTTTTCATGGCAATGTTTCTTAAAATTATCCTGCAGTTTTTTTTTTTACAATTTCCAATTTTACAATTCATAATTTCCAATTTCCAATTACAATTGTTTACAACAGTGAAGAACAATAAATTAAGTTAAATATTATTATAGAATGAATCTTTTTAAATATATAAGACAGTAGTCTCCCATGTTCATTTCTGCATACCGAATTTCACTCTTTTATATGCATAAATACGGGTAGATTTTTTGGTCCCCTCTAATTTCCGCCCCCGAAACTCCGACCCCAGTGGGCCAATCAAAACCAAACTAAATAGTGAAGGTGCACATGCCCATAGTAAGGTACATTCCGAATTTCAACTTTCTACCTCAAAAAATGCGGAAATTATGAAGGGGACGGACGGACAGACAGACGGACATTGTGAAAACAATAAGTAGCTCCATTCTTCCGCTACTTAATAATAATAATAATAATAATTCAATTCAATTCAATTCAATTGAAGTTTATTACGGTTCAAAAAGCACCAATGTGCCAAGACAGAACAGTAAGAGGTAAACAAAACAAAAGATTAACAAATCTTGCAAATTGTCAAAAGGGTAATAACCAAATAAGTAACACTAACAAACAGAACAAAATAAAATTTGACTCAAAATAAAATGTAAAATTAATTACAAATTGATTTAAAATATAATAAATAAATAAATAAATAAATAAATAAATAAATAAATAAAAATAATTGTAAAACGTGGGCAACAATACAGTGTTATGAAGAAAATACAGACGGCATAGCAGAATAAAATAAATTAAAAAGGATGTAAGATAAAATATGACTAAATACAATTAATAAAAGAAATGGAAACATAAATGCCAAACATTGAAAAGGAATTACAAATGAAGAATTACAAAATAAAATTAGAATAAAACTTAAAACATTAAAACAGAAAATAATTAAGTAATTTTAAAATATCAAAATCAGAATGGTACAGATTGTATTCATATTGGATCCTGTAGATCATTGACCGTTGAGCATGGGCATGTTTATAAAGTGGCGGTTTGAAAAGAGCAGAAGATTGCCTATTTCGGCGAATAGGAGCATAGAAATGGAGACCTTGTACAAAGTCTGTGTTAATGGATCCTTTGATGATCTTCCGTAGAAAAGTCAAATCTTTTTGTAGTCGGATGTCACGTAGTGGTGCAAGGTGGTTGTCGTAATTAGGGAACTTTCGCTTTAGATACTGGAGGAAGATAGATTGCACTCTATCGAGAACTATATCTTGCTGCTGGGTGCAACCATTCCAGACCTCATTACAGTACATAAGCTGCGGGAGTACAATACTTTTACAAAGTAACAGAAAAGTTTGAGGAGTAAAAAAAGTATGTCCATGACGCATAAGTGTCCCTGCACAACGCAGAGCTTTAGCACGTACATGGTTTATCTGCGGATTAAAAGTGAGCTTGTCGTCAACAATGACTCCAAGATCACGCATTTGATTGACAGTCTTAATAGTAGCATTGGCGACAGTATAAGCATTGTAAATGGGATTCGTTTTATTGGTAAAGGCAATATGCGCACATTTGATACCATTAATGCTAAGCCCATTCTCCTGACACCAAGCTTTCAATCGATTAATGTCGCATTGAAGACGCAAAACATCCTGACAATTAATAATAATAATAATAATAATAATAATAATAATAATAATAACAACTGCCACTACACGCTTTCACACTTATTCTACATGGACATGAAAATCTACGCCTCCACACAAACTCAATTACACCAGTTACTCGACATTACACAAACTTTTTCAAGACATACACATGCAATTTAGGTTGGACAAACGCAAAACTATTCACATTGAAAATGAAGTACTCAGGCAAGGGGACTTCATATTAGAAGAACCAGGTCACATTGCTGCTATGAAAAATGACCAATTTTATAAATATCTAGGATTTAAACAAGCCAAGCTTCTAGAGTACAAACACTAAACAATATCTTCATAGGCTAGAGGCAATACTTAAAACGCATTTAAATTCCAGAAATTTAATCAAGGCTATCAATACTTATGCCACCCCAATACTCTCGTATTCCTTTGGAGTCATACAGTGGACACACACATATCTTGAGGGACTTGAAAGGAAACAACGTAAACTGCTTATAAAGCACAGAAACCACCATCCACACAGCTATTGAAAGACTCACGCTGCCTCGTTCAGAGGGAGGCAGAGGTCTTATTGATGTAATAGATTTACACCAAAAACAGACTCTGTCACTCAAAGAATTCTTTTACTCTAATCAACACACATCACCATTACATAAAGCAGTCTGCATGGCTGATACAAAATACACACCTTTGAATCTGAACAGCGTGTAGAACACCCATAACATTCCTACAACATGCAGTAAACTTCAATCATGGCTCGGAAATCAACTCCACGATAGACATCCTTCTGACCTCAACCAGCCTCACGTCGACAAAAAAGCGTCGAACTTTTGGTTGAGTGAAGGGAGTCTCTTTTGGGAAACTGAAGGAACCATGATTGCCATACAAGACCAGGTTATTAACACTAAAAGCTACAGAAAACATATTATGAAAGATTCGACTGATGGGTCTTGCAGGAAATGCCATATCGCAGAGGAAACTATCCAACACGTCATATCCAGTTTGCAAAATACTCACGCAGACAGATTATTTACACAGACATAACCAGTAGCCAACATCGTACCTCAGCATCTAGCTAAGATACACAAGCTTAGGGACATCCATACTCCATACTATAAATATATCCCAGACACTGTTTTAGAGAACACCACACATAAACTATATTTTGACAGAGCTATAATCACTGACAAAACTATCCCTTATAACAGACCAACTTTACACTAGTGGATAAGCAAAACCAAGTTGACTTACATAACTGATATCTCCATCTCCAACACACACAATTTACACTGACAAAATCGCTAAATGTACGGATCTTGCACACGAAATAGAACGCCTTTGGGGAGTTAACAAAATACACATTGTTCCTGTCGTTCTTTCTGCCACTGGGGTTATTCCACACTCACTACACAAAGGCCTTTCAACACTAAATTTAAACCCCACTTATACAAAACCTTACAGAAAGCCACAATTCTAAACACCTGTCACATAGTAAGTAAATTCCTACACCCAAACATCAATACTCCCACGAGCGCGTAATTTTTTTCCTTCCTTACATTTGAGTCCCTTGGGCTTGGCCCTTTCCTGGGTCCGCCTCTGGGACTTGGCCTCCGGACTTGATCAGAGTTTGATTCCCCAAATATTATTATTATTATTATTATTATTATTATTATTATTATTATTATTATTATTATTATCCAAGTAATTATTGGTCGAATTTCTTTTGGTGTCCCGCAAGGATCGCCTCTTGGGCCTATACTTTTTAATTTGTTTGCATCGACGTTGACGTAATTGTTCAAAACTCTAACTTTCAATTTCTTTTGGTTAGTTTTTATTCCCTCTGTTACCCTGAATAGTACGAGGGGCGTTTAAATTGGACCTGAACTTTATTTTTTCTAAAATCAGGTAACTACAACACACACACACACACACACGCACCAGTTATTCTCAAAGAACTCTCCTTGTTTCTTTACAAATTTTTTCCAGCGTTCTGGGAGCATCTGGATACCGGTTCTGTAGAAATTTTCGGGCTGCTGTCGAAATGCCTCAGGACAGCTTTTTTCACTTCACCATTGGAGCCCAACCTCTGCCCTCCCAAGAACTCTTTCAATGGTCCAAAAAGGTGATAGTCGCTAGGGAAACTATCCGGGCTGGATGGAGGATGTGGTAAGATGTCTCATTTTGAGTTCCGTTTACAATCAGTTTGGCTGTGTCTGATCTTCCATTGTCATGCCGAAAACACCACTGGTAAGGAGTCCTGGTCGCTTTCGTTTTAGTGCCAGCTTCAGAGACGTCCTCAAAATGTCGCAGTAGTAGGGTGCGTTTATGGTTCGATGTTCTTCCAGTAAATTGACATGAATGATACCCTTAATGTTCCAGAATACAGTCCCCATCGCTTTCGCTTTTTTGGGTCGTGGTAAGTCAGTGTGTCCCACTCCGTGCTGCACGCTTGCTTTCAGGAGTATGGTGAAGAATCCATGTCTCGTCAGTGGTCACAACACGCCTTCCCTGTCACCTTCCCTGTCATATCGCTGCAGCAGCATGGAACAGAATTCCATCCAGGTGGTTTTTGATCCTCGGACTGTTGCTTAGGAACCCATCCGGCACAGATTTTGTTGAATTTCAGCTTATCGTGGATGATGGTCTC
Organism: Rhysida immarginata; assembly: GCA_023313115.1. Taxonomy (NCBI): domain Eukaryota; kingdom Metazoa; phylum Arthropoda; class Chilopoda; order Scolopendromorpha; family Scolopendridae; genus Rhysida; species Rhysida immarginata. The sequence goes on along the minus strand of JAHWFO010080555.1, from coordinate 1,377,602 downwards.
TATATTGCCAGTGCTGATGTCCAGTATTGAAGCCAATTCTCGGACATAAATCCGCCTGTTGTCCCTTATCAGCTCATTTTTTCGTGCGATGATGCCAGCTTGGACTGGCCAGTTTGGCTGAGGTTTCTAACACATTTGAATTGCAGTGAATCACACCGTCGGGAATTTTCTTTCCTTGAGTGATTTTCTCGCCCATTTTCTCAAAATCTTTCAAGGGGAAGGGTGTGATTAAAAATTGTTTTTAGACTAATGTGGTATTGCTCTAGAGGGTAGCAATTGGAAAGTTTTCTTTAATAGCTTTCGAGTTAGCAAATGGATGACCTTAAAATTGGGGGTCAAATTCAAATTTGAGTGCGGCAATGAATTCCCCACCCCCCTATTACCTATAAACCACACACATCAAATCTCGCCTACCTGGCAGCTTTGACATATCTGCCATATTACCAGACTTTTTGGACACCCTGTGTATATTATAAAGCTGACTGTCCATTGGTTTGTTTGTTTTTTGATAATACAGAAAATACTAAACGAACCTCCGCGAAATTTTCTATGTACGTAGTTAAAGTCACTGTGCTTGAAATAGGGTACTTTTTATACCTATTTTTTTTTTAATCAATTTTTTAACTACTTATTTTTCCAATCTTATCGTCAGATTGAATAGACTTTTGTTTTCAAAGGATATCACTAGATGGCGCTACAGACGGCGCATTTTCATTTAGAATATAAATAGTTTTAAATGAAATAAGTATTGTGAAAACGTTTAACTTAAAGTTGTATTTTGATGTGAACAACATAGAACAACAATATTAATAATTTTATACATAACACGTTTATGAAAAAAAATCTAAAACTAATAAGAAGTAATATTTTTAATATAATCTTATGTTTACATATAAAATAATTACTGACAACTAAAATTTAAATTAGCGTGTGCAGAAATATAAAATCTATTGAAAAAAGTCATAAACATTTAAAATTAAATTTAAAAAAAATTTGTATTGACAACAATATTTTAATAATAATTTTTTTTATACGAAAATGTCTGTTTATATAAATGGTCATCGAGCTAATGACATTTACCATTGTTTCACGAAGCTAAGGAAAACAGATCGCGCCAGGTACTGCATAGATCGCAATAGGGCCGATTGTGACCTACGACAGTGGTACTTCATTGAAACTGAAAATGAAAGTAACGTTTCTTTCTTCCGATAGGGCGGCGCTGCAGGAGCAGCTGGGCCGATTGTACATGTAGCGCCACTTTTCAATAGAATTCCCGTTTCATTTTTCAGTGGAGCTCGATGACCATTAAATCTATAAACCGTGGTAATTATCATTCTTCATTTCATTTTAACGTCACTAGACGGCAGAACTGGCTGTGAAAATCTAGGGGTAAGTTTGTAGTATTTGTATGTGTTTGTAGCTGACAACACTTTAAAAATAAATTTGCATCGAAAATGTGAGTGACTTTGTAATTTGTGAAGTTCGTTTAAATGTGCAATGCTATGATATAAGCGCATCAATGTTCTGGAGTCCACTTTTTTCGCGAATGTTTCAGTTTTTAATGTTCACAAACCTCACTCAGCTATACACAATATACCAACACGAGCGAAGGCGGGTAGAACTGCTAAAGGGCTATAGTTGGAGAGGCCATCCATTGGGAGCATTTTAAAAGAATTCTTTCCGAATCTCCAAAATGAATTTTTACTATATTAATTCTAAGCGTTTTTCATGTGTTCATTTTTCTGTATGGTCACATTCAGATATTGCAAAATTTCATTCAAAAAGAGCCCGAGCAACGCCGGGTTTATCAGCTAGTGTGTTAATAAAAATGAAAAGGAAATAATCATTATTTTAAATTAATCCATTTATGATGACGTGCCTAAGAAAAGTTATAATTAGATTGGATCGATTAATTCTTTGGAAGATGAAAAAGTGAAGGAGTGGATGACCCATATTTAGTTCTGAGCAAAATGGCAAAATCTGTGGCGTTAGTTGTTCATTTTGAAACATTTCCATTGCTTTTCTTTTTTTTTTTTTAAACAGAGGCATCGTTACAGTAATTTTTGCGGCTTCTTGTCTAATCCGATGAGTAAAAAAGTTGAGTGGAACACTTTTGTTTATCTAATCGTTGTCTCTTACCAGATTGCCTTTCATAATAGCTTTCCTTCCCACTCGTTTGTGTACGTGTCGTGTCTGTCTGTGTGTGTGTGTGTGTGTGTGTGTGTGTGTGTGTGTGTGTGTGTAGGTATGTAAATATTTGCCATCATAACATATTTATATTTCATTCTTTAGTCGCTTGTCAAATATTTCGTTTGGGAATTTAAATGGTTGATTTTTTTTTTTTTTTTTTGTAAAGCTTACCGTTGGCGCATTTAAGTCCCTCTGGCTCGTAGGGGATTTAAAATGCCCTCAACACATAGCCCCTCCGTGGGAAGAATTTTCTTTTCCTATTATGTGGGCAGGTTTTTCGTATTTAATATTCTGGTAATAATTGTTAATGTAAAAAATATGTAGCTAATTATATTTAAAAATAAATATACATTGAGTATAAAGGAAGGGAATTGAATTGATGCTATGCTTACCATATATGCAGAACAGATTTTGTAGACTTTTAAAATATTACTTTAAAATTACTTTTTGCGATGAGACTTTAAAGAAGAGAAAAAAAATTCCCTCCACATAATTAAGGTTGTATATCTAGAATTTGAAATTCTACTTTTGTACTAAATAGATTGTAGAAAATAAAATGTAATATACAGCATGATCACATAAATAAAAAATATATAAAATTGATATTTTCCGCCAGATTTTATATACAGACACCGTGTAGAAAATTCGTTGAAGTAAAGCAAATATGAAGATTAAAATTTTTTTTCGTAAAATGATACATCATCCAAGGTTGTTTCCACGTTTGATGTTACCCTGTTTTCCTTAAAAAAAAATGTACGACTGTTTGCATAGGCGTATCATAAGTCATAGAATGGGAATTTATCTACACATTAAGAATTTAGTTCAAAGGCTTAATGAGGTTTAAGTTTTTTAAAACAGTCGACCTGGTTTTGTGGTATACAAAATTATAGTCATTCATACATAGATTTCAAAAGATTACCCTTTGCTAACCAGAATTTAACGAACGGGTGTTTGGAGACTCTTGATTAGTGTATGTACACTAATATTATGTTATTAAATTTTGCGGTATATGTGCAAATGTAAATCTCTGGTATGGACGTAAGAGTTTGGCGACATGAAAAGGTGAATGTAATTGTTCGCCTGGGTTCGCAATAGCGGTTGTTTCTTAATGTTGCGGGGGGGGGGGGGGGGGCCCGTTCAAGTTGGCGTGCTTTCTCTCCCTCTCTATGAGAAAGGTTTATTTATGCCCCGTGAGCACAAAACACACATACACACACGCAAACACACCGCCAGAGACAGAGGAAGAGAGTGTGTTTCAGCGGCAAATGAGCGGACGAACGAAAATCCCAGCGACAATTCATAGAGTGGGCTTTGCATTTGCCGTCTCTTGTGGCGGCTGTTTCTGTGAAAAGTCCGTGCAAAATCCAAATGAGCGTGTATCACGGCTCGCGGTGCTGTGAACGACCTCGTGCCTCCTCTCTCTCTCTCTCTCTCTCTCTCGCTTGCTGGCTGGTTTGGCGGTGGCGCAAGGACGGGAATGCAACAAAAAAAAGGCCCAACGTCCCCGCTGCCTTTCGGCCTTACAAGTGCAGTCGGTGATAAGAGCAGTGGACGATGGTTTAACTTTGGCGTCCGCTTTTCTTTTTCTCTTTGAAATGGAAAGAACACGACCTTGACCATGAATGACTGGGCTAAATATGGGCTTTATTGTTAATGAACAAACTTTCAATATTATATTACGTAGAATTAAACTGAATCAGAATATTCTTAAATCTTATGAAGTAAGACTGAAAAAGTGTGGGAAGAATGAGCCGATGAAAGCACTTTCTTCTTCCTATGGCGTTTGTGGTTATGTGGCCTTCGAATTGTCAGTTTGAAACCGGATGAAAACGCTTCCTCTTAATATAAAGGTTAAAGAGTTCGAATGACTGTTAATAAAATTCACGGAGCTATGATGAGGAAATCAAGACGTGGAAATGATATTTTTTAATACTGGTATTAAGATTTCTTCCCTTTCTCTCTTTCTTTCTCTCTCTCTCTCTCTCTCTCTCTCTCTCTCTTCCAGCTGCCATCCGTTCTTATTAAATAACGCTTATTCAATTTCATGTGTGTGTGTATATGTGTGTGTGTGTGTGAGAGAGAGAGAGAGAGAGAGAGAGAGAGAGAGAGAGAGAAAGGAAATCTGAACAGAATATTAATTCGAAATAATGTAGCGAGTAATCCTCCCAATTATTGCCCTTTACCAACAAAAGAAAAAATTGGGTGTGTCCATTTATACTGTACTTCCATATTTCTATTGTTAGACACTGTTGCAATACAAAAGTGAACAATGCTCAACAGCTGAAAATTTGATATTGAATTGTTGAATGCTATGCATGGCATCAGGCATCTTTCTTGCCTTCTTCATAGGTCCTGTTGGACTTACGCTATCGCTGACGTAATAATGAGAACCTGGCAGCTTGGAAAATGGCGGTTCGGCTGGAAACTTATTCCACGTCTACATGTTGAGAACTATGTGAAGCCTGTTATTCGATTTAAGCGGCGAGTATTATTGTCTCAAGGAATTCTTTTACTGCAAGATAGTGCTCGCCCATGCAATGCTAGGAATACCAAAACTTATCTGTAGATACTCGTATATCCTCTTTATTCTCCAGATCTGTTACAGCGTGTTTTCCACCTTTCTTTGGGGGGGGGGGTCGCTAAAAATATCATCTAGGTGACAGACGACGACGTGAAGATAGCGATGCCAGAGTGGTTACGAGGACACGAAAAAACCTTTTTATTCTGCTGGAACCCAGGCAGGTGCGCAAGTACATTGAGAAATAATTATATCCGTTGTTATGGTTCATTCCATTTTTTAAGAAATCCTGTTTTCTAAAGTTAGCTGGACTCCCCCTCGTAATTTGGAAATTTTTGAATCACGTTTTTTTTTCGTATAATTTGGCAAATTTTCTTGCCTGATATTCGCAATAATCTTGTTTTGTGTGAGAACTGTTTCAAGCTATTGGATGCACAGTTTTTCTTTTGACTTTTGTTTCCTTGTACTTTATAAGAAATAAAAAATTCAACGTTGTCAACAGTTAAAAGGATAAAATGGAAATGTTGCAATCGTGTAAATCTTCGTCGATTGTTGGTGACCTTTGTCGATGGTTGTTTCATCGTTAAGAACGTTAAATTTCTGTTGGAAAATGACACGGAAATGGAGAGAAGTGACTTTCCTATTACTGTATATTTCTATTATTGTTTTCCTACTTTGACTAAGCACTTTTCGAATTTCTGAGTGTTCATTTTGTTTTATTTTATAAAAGGTGTTTACTAAGCATACGGCAAAAATTCGAGAAGTGATTCTTTGGATTAAGAATCTTTTATGTTTTGATCATATTTCGGAATGCCGCTTTGTTTCGAAGATACAGCGCGGTAAAGATTTTACGACTAAAACAATCTTTTATTACATGAAGCTTTTTAATCTACGATAATTGTTGAAAATGACTATCACCAGCTATAGTCTATCCAACGAAAGTTGGAGTAGGCGTGTCCAGTTAAACTTCCTATTTCAATTGTTAGACATTGTTGCCAAAATAGAATCAACAATGTCTAACAATTGAAATAGGAAGTTTAACTAGACACGCCCACTCCAAACTTTCATTGAACAGAGTATAAGATGCATGAATCTTCTTCTCGTTGACTGCCGAGCTCTTTCAAAAACACCAGGATTATTTCTTACTGCATTACATCCATCGATTATCCGATTTCTCAAATCTACATTTTCCACTCGACTTCAGATGGCCCATAGAAAAAAGCCTAAGGGATTTAAGAGCAGGCCATAAGTGAGGTCCACCTCGACCAATCCAGCGGGTCTTGATATGTTGCATTTAAGGCCTCTTACAACACATGGTTGCCAAACTGTTCTAGTTATGTCTCGAGGTTGCTGGCACCATGGCTGTCAGCAACCAGTCGACAGTGCGTAAAGGTGCCTTCCCATAACTCGCTTTTTTTGGGTGAAGCTTGAAGCTTTTAACGTGTGATTTTTCAAGCTCAAGCTATCCTAAACACCAAGCTGATATTGCCAAACGACCCCACTGTTTACCTGAGGCAATAATAACCTTTCTTTTGTTAAGCTCACTGGCTCACTCTTCGAGCCTTTCTATTTTTATGCTCGAAGGGTTCACTCTATTCTTTCAATCTTAACAAAAGAAAATAGGTTATTGCCTCAGGTAAATTGTGGGATCAGTTGGCGATAAACAGAGTACAGTTGCGTGAAGCGCTAGGATTTTCAAGCTGCTTTTCGCTTCAAGCTAATATCGTTTATTGCTGTTTGAAATGTTCTTTCCGCGTCGATACAGCATAGGAAGCGATTTTTAGAGTTCTAATTTCAGAATCCCCTCAAGTACCCTTTCAGGCAGCATTTGATTGTTTCAATGTAATCGTATTTAGGTCACTTTGATTTTAAAAGCAACTTGCTGCTTGCAAATGACCGAGGCACATACGCCGTACACGGGTGCGTACAGTCGGGTGCAAAAAGGTGTATCCTGGCGCGCCCGTATGACTCGTCATCGACCGCATCACAACTCACCGACGCGCGCCATAGAGTGCATGATGTAATCTTGAATTTTAATAAGAGTCTAACATACATCGGGAAATTTTGAGTATATCCTTAATTGGCATCATATTTTATGCCTACCTAACCCTACTTTCATTTTTGCTGGAGTACCCCTTTAATATAGGCTGTACTCGTCTCCTTTCAGTTTTATGGATTTGCCTTCTACATGGGCGATTTCATTCGAGATTCAATAGGTGATGCTAATATTTTGTCGCGCCAGATTTCACGTTTGGCGAGAAATAATTATTTTTCTTAAAATATACGAGCTGTATATCTTTTGTTTGTCGATATATCTCTGTCTCACGGTTCAATATACAGTCGGGTGCAAAAAGGTTTTGACTTTAACTCTGTGCAATAAAAGAAAAAACTGGCACCACGCCAAAAGTCATAGTTGAGCACGTGAATAGCAAATCACAAGCGCATACCTGCTACCCTATTTTCATTCAGGAGGGACAGGTCCAGTCTAATTTGCCTTGATTCTCAGTAAAAGTACCTGATTTTGCAACCGATCAACATCTGGTAAGCTCAGTTCTTATGGAGCAGGTAAAAACCTTTTTGTACCCGACTGTATATGGGGTCGCAATTATTGTGTGATTACAAAGGAGACAAGTGAAGGAAGAATTCCACGATTTGTATTGTTTCCCCTTTCTCCTTTGTATTCATGATTTGTTTGATGAATATCTTCAGCTTATTACTTATTCTTTGAGTCTTATATTATGGTTTAAATTTTTTTATTTATTATTTCTTTATTTTATTTATTTACTATTTTATTAATTTATTTAATTTTATTATTTATTTTATTACATTTGATTGGGTTTATTTTATATAAATTTTAATTTATTTTATATTTACATGTATTTTATTTTATTCATTTATTATACATTATATTCATTAAGTACATACCCCTATACTTAAGCACAACGATGCACCAGTAAGTGATCCTAAAGCTGTATGTGAACTATTTGCACAACATTTTGCCTCTGTATTCACTGGGAATGATACGCCTAATTCCGCAAATGACAACCCTAATCATTCGATCACTCAGGAGGATACCTCCGTTCCTCTATCGTCTTGTCACGTTACCTTTGAAGAAGTATATAATACTCTTTATAAGTTAAACCCTTATAAAGGTTGTGGCCCGGATTGTATTCCCCCCAGTGTTTTAAAACATTGTGCTACTCTTTTTATATTACCCTATTACTAATTTGGTTAATTTATCCTTCCAATATGGATGTTTCCCTGACATTCTGAAGAATAGTTATGTTGTACCCATTCATAAATCTGGTTCATTAGCCAGTGTCTGCAATTATCGATCGGTTATCATCCAGAATGTTTTAGCAAAGATTATTGAGAAACTGCTATTATCCAAAATTGGTAATCTATTGACCAGGCATATCTCCTCCTTCCAACATGGATTTATGTCCGGCAGAAGTACTGTAACGAACTTAGTTCCATTTCAAACCCACGTAATATCTGCCTTTAAAAATCATCAACAAATCGACGCTATTTATCTGGATTTCACAAAGGCCTTTGATAGAGTAGATCACTCCATACTTCTGCACAAATTAGAATCTTATGGGATCACTGGTTCATTATTAGCATGGTTTTCTTCCTATTTAAAAGATCGCCAATTAATTGTTAGATATGCTTCCTCGTATTCATCTTCATTTATTGCATCATCTGGTGTACCGCAAGGATCACACCTAGGACCAGTTCTCTTTAATCTATTTATTAATGACTTGGCTAATGTTGTTGACGTGAAACTCTACTGGCCCGTCTCTTCCGCTGATGACTGTGAGAAATTGCAACACAACCTGTATGCAGTCCAAAACTGGTGTATACAAAATCGTATGGCCCTGAATCCTCTAAAGTGTAAATGTATAACCTATTATAGATCACACTCAATAACTAGCTTTTGATACTCCATTAATTCGGTGCTCTAGTGTTCTGGACCTCGGAGTTCTTCCTACACACTCTTTAAGTCCAGAGCCCCATGTTCATTATATCATTAAAAAAGCGAATAAGGACTAATTCGTTCCTAAGGACTACTAATTCGTTCCTTTAAATTTATTAATAAACCCTCAGTCTTAGTTCTTCTATTTTGCACCTACGTTGGACCTATCTTAGAATACGCCTCTGTCGTTTGGAATCCATCACAGCTGGGTCTTATTGATGAAATTCAATCTGTTCAAAAACGATTCATTCATTTCTTATCCTCTCGATTTGAGTTTAAATCCATAACCACTTCCCGTGAACAGGATCCATTACTATTAAGACTTCCATCATTACAGAGTAGACGTAGGATTCAAGATGTTCTCTTTGTGTATAAATTGATAAATGGGTATATTGATTCCCCCGAATTTCTGAGCAGAGTTAATTTCAAAATTCCTAATTTCACCCGTAGTAAAGTTACTTTTCACATTCCCTTGTGCGCCACAAACTATGAAACAATGTGTGCAATTATTAGTATCCAAGTTACTGGTAATACTATTCCTAAGAATCTGGATCTTTTCAATTGTAATTTTTATCGTTTCAAGAGTGTTTTACATAGAACTTGGAATTTTTAACTATATGTAGAATTTGCTGATTGTTTTCTTTTTCCTTTTAGTTATTGTATTCTGATTTTTCCCCCTCTTATTGTTTATAACGTACTTTATGGGTAAATCCCGTTGGAAACTTGAATAAATTAAATTAAATTAAATTAAATTAAATTAAATTAGAGTTTTTATTGAATTTATTATATATATATTTAATTGTTATTTTACTTATTTTATTAATTTGTGTATTATTTTACTTTATTTCTATATAATTAATTAATAGCTCTGTTTATTTAAATTTAGTTGGTTTTGTTTTATTATATTTATTCCATCTATTGTAGCGTCAGCGAAAAATAAAAATAAACTTCACGTATTGCTAAACTGGAAATATGTTTTCCTTTTTACAAAATACTTTTCAGATTAATTATCAGTAGCTTCTGAAAATTAAACTCCTCTGTAACAACCAATTTGTTTTTCGTGCATTGAGAAGCACCATGTTTTTTTTGAATTCCCGCCTGCGATTTCTCGCGAGATACGTTACCTTCGACGCTAGCTTTTGCTTTAAAGTTTGCAAACTACAGCTGCATTTTTCTCGCGAGTAGAATTTGCTTTAAAGCTCAAGCTTCGCTTTAAAGCTATAGCAAGCTATGGGAATGTAGCTTTAGAAGCTTAAAAATTTACGAGCAACCACGCAAAAATACTCTGTTGCAGCATCGTGCATAAACACATCACATTCCTCGTTGCCCCTAGAATGACGGATAGCGAGTGTTCCAAAAAACCCAGCAGTTTTTAGTAATGAGAATGTTGTTAATAGATATCAGTATTGTTGTTTGTTGTGACAGTGGCAGGATTAATGTCTTGGTTAGGTTAGGTAATACGCTATTCAGTGATATCGAAATGTGTCTTTTGAACATCGCATAGAGAAAAATACATATTATGTGGATGTTTTCAATTTTTTTGAGGAGGGCCTGAGAGACTTGTTAAAAGGCTTCCAAATGAACTGAAGTCATTAAAGTTATTTAATTTTTCGTTTCGACATGTAATCGTTCTTAAGAGGAAGTTATTACCCAGAGCAACGTTTAGACAATTTAAACATCCCAGTTTGTTTGTTTTTTTAAATTACTAGCTATCCGTTACATGTATCCATTCATCAACTCCGAGTGAAGGATTGAGAGTAAATTAAAGATGGGGGAAAAAAGTCTTTCCTGTGGATTCATATTACTTTAGAAATTGAAAAGTGCAAATGAAACTTGTCACCGTTAATAAACCAGGAAGTCGAGGAAGTCGGTTGTTTGTATTACTGAAATCGAAGAACAACAACAACGGTTGTTCATTGTAGCTATTCATTGACGCCATTTCGAAAGGAGCCGTGTCCGCTTCGCCTTCGCCATTGTTCTCTTCTTATTGGCACACACATATGCGTATACATACAGATGACGTCATCGTATCTTACTGCTGTTATTCTTGGACATCATTTTGAGCGGAGGGAGGGTGGATAAGGGAGGGGGGAGTTTGAGAAAGGAAAGATATTTCATGCGCCTTTTAATCCACCATTTGTCAAATGAGAACATTTGATACTTTTCCAATTTCTTATTCTCTCATGCCTTCCCCTCCTCGCCTTCGATGTTTGTCGCCCACCCTGTGCACGGGGGAATGGATCCGTCCGCTTTTCTGCCTGCCGGCTTCACTCCCTCCTTTCTCTCTCTCTCTCTCTCTCTCTCTCTCATATCTTTTTATTGAAATGCCCCTCCTCTCACTCTGTCGGATGAATTCCCTGTCCCTCTATCAATATGTTGATTGTGAGGTTGGCTTTTTTTTCTCTCTCTCTCTCTCATTATTATTATTATCATTCATTAAATTAAGATGAGGAGTTCCGTGAACCCTAATATTCCGTTTTATTTATTTTCGATTCGTGATTCGTCAAGAGGTGAGGGGGAGCGACTGTGGATCTGTTTTATCTTTAATAGAAATCGATATGGACTCCTTTTGTTGTTGTTTTTTTTTTTTTATTATTAGACTCAAAATGATACTGATAATTTTAATAAATAGTAATTATTTGGTTTGTTTTTTATTTATTTTTTATTATTTTTGTTTAAGTCAAAAGTTACCTATCTCTGCGGAAAAACAAAATTTAAGAAGAAACTTTAGGACACCTTAATGATAAGCCATCTTTACCCATAAATAATTGGTTGAAAGAAAGGCTGCATCAATTGGCAAAGATTTCTTGATGACTAATTATTTTATTACAACTGTTTCGATTTAATATCTTCTTTAGATTAACAATTGTGAAAGAGAAATACAAGTTGGAAGATTTGAAAGTGAGGATAATATTTGCATGCTATTATTATTGTTGGAAAAGTTATTATTTAGATATTTAATGTTGTTAAAGATAAGAGGTAAATAATAATGAGGTATAGGAGGTAAATAAAATAATTAGATAGTTGGGTGATGCGAGGATTTTGTTAATAAGTGTTCGTAGTAGCCGTTACATTATTAGTCAGTTATCTGTCCTTAGTGATAGCATACAAGAATTCTGTTTCAGATATCCGTTGTTTATATTAAGTCGACACCTTGGCTTTATCGATTTCAAGCATTTCAAGTATGCTGTTCTCCTGTCAAAAGACTTGATTTGAAAAAGACATGAAATCGAAGCAATTCTATTTACAGATTCTTGAAATTGATGCCTTTCTTTCAATCTGTATTCAACATTCTATGCATTCAAAACTAACCCATCACGAATATATAATTAGACATGAAAATGATCGTGTTAAATCCGTATTTCTTGTTTTTAGATTCACAAGAAACGGTTCATATAATTTCGGTTATTAACGAACTTACAATGATCCAAACATGCTGATATTTGAAAATATAAACTGTAAATTGTAGACAGATAAATTGTGAGTACATTCGCAGTACATAAAAACGTTTTTTCTCAATTTTACCCCCAAAAATGCATGGTGCAATTAATGAAGTATAAAAGTACCAGTTTTTGCATACTACATTAAAATGTAAACAAAAATTAATCATCAAAATGGTTATCTTCGTATACGGCTTACTAAATAATAAATTTATATAAATAAGCAAATGCAATTTACTTATAAATTTTGTCATTTTAATTAAATGATATATTGAGTTTCGATATTTTAAAAAATTTAATTAAAATTAACTGAAGAAGTAGTTTAAAACGTCAAACTGCAAAAAAAAAAAAAAAAAAAAAATTTAATAAATCTACATTCTGATATTTGATTTTTCAAAAAACATTTTCATATTTAAACTAAACTAACAATTTAGTGAAGAAAAATAGTTTTACAAAATTTCAAATCTCTGAAATGGACAATGTGAGTGCTTATTTTTTGTGGAATCCTCGTGTGAAACTTTATCGCGTGCTCGGTTTAAATAAATTAATAAAGGAATTATAAAATCTTATCACATTGAAAAGGAGACAACCAGACCAGTCTGTTACGTGAAATATTACAACATCCAAAGTTGAATTTGCTCTTCAATTCAGAAAATTAATCGGCTGAATATTTTTTTGCTAATATGCTATATTAGTGGTTACGTTTTTTTTTCCCTATAGTCCATTTTTGATGTTCATGCTATTTAAATTATTTAATATTAAGTGAAAGAAAAAAATTCATCATGTGTGTTAACTAATTTTACGAATGACCTGCCTTTTAGCCCCATGAACTTCAGGTTAATCTTTTAAAAGTATTATCAACAAACTTGGTACGTCATTTTCAGTAATGTGCAAAGTAGAAGGTACTAATTTCGAAAAAAAAAATTTAAATAAATAACTGCAAATTTCAGAAGTAATACATTTTTTTTTCATCAGCATATCAAAAACGGCATCGTGATTTCAAGAAAAGACATTTTCATTGTTTCAATCAAAATCTGATATACCAAAGTTGCCAGCAATCATCAACAACAACAAAAACAACAACCACAGCAACAACAACAAAAACAACAACAACAACCACCACCACCACCATTTATCCGTTTTATCTGCCATTGCAACCGATTCCAAAACGTCAAATCATGTTGTCTTTCAAATTATCCTGACTCTGAAGACAGAATAATGAAAACAACAAAAGATGAAAATCCCAAAGGGAATCTTATGGTCCAAGGTCCTTCAACTGAGTCAGTCAGTGGGGGAATTTTTGCGTTATCTGGGTGATGTTGCTGTTTAAAATAGGCTTCTTCCCATAAATCAGATAAATTATCTCTTCTGTTATCAAATACGAGAGCAATTACTCTTATAAAAGAATTACCTTTGTCACCATGTTTGCACAAGGACAGTCGCCTTTTTATCAGTTGTTATTATTATCATCATTATAAAAAATATTCAGTCACTTACACAACTCTTAGATAAAATTTGCATTATTTACAGATTCCCTTTAACTTGGATGTTAGCAATGAAATTTCCATCAAGGCTTAATTAAAGCTATCATCAATTTTTTATCTCTAGCTTTTATTCGTCTCTCATATAAAACTGTATTAACATTTACTTCTTTTCGTAAATAATAGAACATACCAAGCGAAATAGGTTTATTCCAGAATCATATTTTAGCAATTTTAAAAATAAATGAAACTAGGGCTAAATTTTAAGATTATATACACTGCTTCTATCTCTCGTAATTTAATTCAACACTCAAATGACAAGAATCGACATTGGAGGACTGTTCCATAAATTGGGGAAATAAAAGAAATTAGCAATAGGAGAATGTAAATGACCAACACATGCCTGAAAATTTTTTATTTGATTTGATAATTCAATAGTCTTTCCCCTTGAAAATGGAGTCTGCAAATAGAACTTGGTTTGACGGTGATGTTTAGCTTCCTATGGAAAAGAAGGAAAAGGTGGCCATTTGGCTTTGGTCCTTTCATGTTGCTGATCCTATTCATCGTGGGGAGGACAAAGTTGACTTTTCCACCTCCCTAAAGAGATATTCAGACGATTTGGTTGATATTTGCATTTTTGTTTATCTGTGCCTCTTAACGAAACCATTTCATTATTTTGTTTCGTAATGTTTCGTTCAAGAAAAAAAAAACACGTGGCAGAAAAGGATGTTTCTTTATTAGAACAAGAGGCGAAGGAAGAAAGTTCTCTATCGCGATCCGGTCGGTTTGGTTGGTTGTCGTAGAGTTGGGGAAGACGCCATTCCCGGTTCCTTCAGTGAGGTTGTCCCTCCCTCAGGGGAGTTATTCAAGGAAAGAACCGCTTCTCTCTCTCTCTCTCTCTCTCTCTCTCTCTCTCTCTCTCTCTCTCTATCTCTCCATTCGCTGCTAACACTTTGTTACATAGAAGAAAGTGAGAGGGCACCCTACTCGTGAATCGGTAGAGACTAAATCTAGGAGAGACGTGCTTGTAGTCGAGTGCTAATTTTGTTTAATTGGCCTAATTTCTTCGTAATATTTGTTATTCGCACCATCTCGTCTTTTGCCTGTTCTCCTATCCTTCCGTTTTGCCATCGAAAAGAAGGGAGGATGATGGACGCAGTGTTAACTTTTTATTTCCAATTCTTACATTCGGATTCCAATAAAAATTCAAAAATCTCTTTTGTTATAACGGTATCCTTCTTGGGCAGTTTATTAGAGTTTGTGGCTTCTGATTTATAATTACGTACGTGCATCGGGTAAAGAATTAATAAAAGTATTATCACTAGCACGTGAAAAAAATATTCTGTAAGTAAAACTAATGACCTTAAAAATAAATTTAAAAGAAAAACAAACAGAAACTTATGTTCACGATTTTCGGCGATGTTAAAAGGCATATTAAGCCGAACGTTTGCTCAGATCTCAAATTTGCCCATTAAATTTATCATTCTGCTTTTCACAATTCTGCCAAACTTTTACTGAACAATGTAGGAGGACGAATTTTGTGTCTTTTTATTATTTAGCGCTCCCCCCCCCTTTTCTTTCTGTCTCATTTAAAAAATAACTTAATTGTGCTAAGATGGAAATTTTTTGGGAAAAGAAAAGAAAAAAAATCATCGCATTGTTACTTTAAAGATGATTTTGTTTCTGAAAAAAGTTCTTTATTAGGGCCGAGGAAACAAAAATGTGAATGGAATTATGCCACGGTCATATTTGATGATTGGCTGAATTAAAAAAAAAAAAAAAAACACTGAACTCAACCAAAAGTTTTCCACATGATTTGAATTCTATATTTGTGGATTGCAGCTCATGGGGGAGGAAATGCAAGTGTATGACAAAAGCTCTAAATTTTACTAATGACGGCCTCTTGGAGGTAATAACTAGTCGTTAGGTAACTCGTGAATAATAGAGATCTACGAGAGAAGAGAAAAATTAGGATTCCATTATTTAGAGTAGTGGAGGTATTTGTTGCTCCTAGCCAAGGTCAGAGGTTCACGTTCCGTTGACCCCTTGTGGAAAAGCAATTTCAACTTCTTTTTAAACGCAGTTGGCGCTGTTACGCACGAAAAATTTACTCGAGTCGTTTGAGACGGAAAAGGGAGGCAAAGGGAGAAAAAAGGGGCATGGAAGAGCTGTCAGGGAGAGACACCAATTAACTATTATTTTCTGAAACAAAAATTAATAGATAAAATAGACATTTGAATATACAGAACAATTACATTTGAGTAATGCACGAAGAAATGCAGTTGTTGTTGTTCTATTTATTTGTATTTGATTTTATATCAGTTGAGACATGTCGAAGGTGGCTCCATTTATTTATTGTACATGTAGCCTAAATGATGTTCATTCGAGTTCTCTTAATATTGATTCTATTCCTTGATAGTAGGAGGAGGGTGACTATTTTTTTCCTTGCGTATTTATTCCCCTGCTCCTCAATTACTCTTTAAATATTCCCCATTTCTCTGTTCCCAATGATACAATTTATATCAGCAAGAAAAAATATGCCATTTTTTTGTAATAAAATATTTAACACACAATCCTTTTCAAAAAGTAAATCACTGTGTTAACTTCTTTCCTGTCTATACAAGGAAAAAAAAATTATGGTTTTATTGCAATACATGTAATATGGTTTCTGGTATTTGGTGCGAGATATAAATTGTTCGCCATAATGTTAGAATATATAGAAATTTTTCTTGTTTGTACAATAAAAAAAAAGATAAATACCCAGCCTGTCTCAGTCCACTGCAGGACAAAGGCCTCTCCCACCACGGGGGGGGGTTAATCTCCCACGCTGACCAGACGGATTGGGAGATGCATTTTTGAGCTTCTGCCAGCTTTTGACGAATGCTACAAGGTGGCAGTCGTAGCATCCGGGACCGACGCCTTAACGTGCCCTCTGAAGCACGGGTTTGTACAATATTGGTGTTTAAATAATAACTAGAGTAGAAAAACTTTATTTCTATCTCCTAAACGGTTGGATCAATTGAAAAACTCCAAGAATAAAACATTTCTCGAATATTGTGTACAATCTGAATATATCATTAAAAATAGAGGTTCCTATTTAAAATTTCAAAGTTACCCCCTCTCTCCAGCCCCCCTCACAAAGGGGAAGGGGGAATTTTTTAACTAATGAATTTCCCCCGCGAAATAATTCACTTTTGATTTTGGACATTTTTTCGTACAATGCTTAGTTTCCGAGATATTCAGTTATCTCAAAATAAATGCCTCACACTTTTTATGGTACTAGCAGAGGCACCCGGCGTTACCCGAGATAATTACAGTTGTAGGTTAAACAGAACAACCTCATGAAGTTAAATAATAAATTCGTTTTCAGTAATTCTACAATTTCCGTCTATAGACGAAGCGGACGTTCAGATGTTTGCGATGTCTGGATAACTTTTTGTCATCTCTGCCCAATACTCATTCATTTCTTCGCTGGCATTTCAATAGATATGAATTATTGTTATAATCCTTCGAAATATTATTATAGGACATAACACCATATGGTTTTCGGTTTGAAGAGTTGAGTTCATGTATGGTTTGTTATCGGTTATGTCGTCAACTGTAGCTCGAACGAAGGAACTGCGTCCTCTGTCATCTTTCACTCTTTCTCGATAGTCTGCTAACTCTCCATTATCTCCAGTTACGGATCTTTATTAAATATTTCTAAGAAAATGTTAACTTCTAAGAAAAGCCCGAACAACAGGAATTCTACGTATTGTTACAAATTCCATTTTGTTTTATAATTCTCAGAGGTGGGATAGAACCATGATTCTTAATGAACCTACTTATATTGCACACTTTGCCAGGGACTTTACTTACCCTCTTGCTGTTCTGTCTCAGATTAAAATGTTATCCATCTTCTCCCCCGAGCAGCATCACTGGATACTTTAGACCTATCTTTTAAAATTTCCCTTGCCCTTGACGTAGAAGCTCTTATATCCTCCTGCTGTGTTCAGATGTTTCCAATGCCCGGATAGTTTTTTATCTTTCTGTTGCAAATTTCTCTGATCAATACTCGTTCTTTCTCCTTTTTTGCCAAACGCACAAATTTTCGCCAGTCGTCTGGACGTTTTTAGGGAGCTCAAGGGAGACCCGTGTGATTCCTTAGCCTCCTCGATAAACATTGCCTTATCTCTGTCCTGTCATTGCATAATCATATTTATGCTCGTTGTTAATAACTCGTTACCCCCCCCCCTAAAAAGGTTAATATGGTTAATTATGTAGTGCCACACCAGTTAATGTGTTTAGTATACAGTGCAACACCAGTTAATGTGTTAACAAACTTTCAACCCCTTCCCCCCGCCCTTAGGAGTTGAATTTCGAAAAACCCCTTGTTAGTGCTCACTTACAATTTGTAAAGAACCTCTGTACAAAATTTCAAGTTTCTAGGCCTTATGGTTTGGGCTGTGCGTTGATCACTCACTCACTCACTCACTCAGTCAGTTTCTTCCAATTATGTTATGGGTATAGTAACAGGTATGGCTAGCCGATGTGGACAAAAACCATACTTATTAGAAAACAGTAGGGCCTACATTTGGAAAATGAATGAGAATGAATGAGTCGTTACCCTGAAAAGCTAATAAAGTTCTAATAAGTTTCTAATGAGTTTTTCTGTTTTTGTCTACATTAGCTAGCCATACCTTTCACTTTACCCACTCGATAAAGGGGGCAGGGCATGAGATTTTTTCACCGGGTTTTTTGCTAAACCCACATTTTACAACTTTCTAAATAACACATGGGGTCTAACCTCTACTCCTACAAAATTAAAATTTTCAAAATTTACTCCTTCACCCCCAGGGACGCGAAATGTTCTTATTCTGAATTAGGAGACATTAAAACTAAATAATCAATATTCATTTTCCCCCAATCTGTTCCCCTTGAGCCGTTATTTGGACCTAAAGACGGGACACCAATTATGTATATATAGATTAAGAGGATTATGGTTTTGGGGTCTCGAGCCAAATATTTTAGTTCAAACTTATATTAAAATTAATATCGATTTCAACATTTTGGAGATGTTACAATGTTTAGAATTAAATTCAATTCAAAGTTTAAATAATGATCAAATCAATTAATGAAATGAAAGCACGAGCTAAATATTGACTGAATTAACATCAATGTTATTGAAATTGCACCGAATTTAATTAACGAAATTAATGGCTTTCATTTAAAATTAGAAAAATAAACAAAATTCATAGCTCATATTGCAAAGAGTAGTTTAATATTTACTTGAGTGTAGTATTTTGAGCCATTGTTCTTGATGTCTTGTTTCATATGTCTTTGAATTTAATTCTTTAGACAAAAACACAAATTAAGTGAAAAAATTCTTTTTTTCAAAATTAGATTTAAAAAAATGTCTAGATAGGTGTTTATGTGGATAGGCCGTTTTGTAGCCCCTATTTTTCCCCCCCCCCCCACCGTCGCCATTCCTTGAATGAAAAAGTTGACACCTGCAATTACAATTATTAATTTTTTTTACTGGACGAGATCCATTCAACGACTTTAAAAATGGCACATGATCCCTTCAAATGCTATGTAAATAATTAATAATAAACCTCTGGGTCTGTGGTTATTTACACAGTGAAGAACCAGGAGACACAAAATCCACTTGACCTCAAAAAGTTTCCTTGTGCCTTCTGGTTCTTCATATTAACTATGTACAAATTGTGACTTATACCAGAATTCTTATTTTTAGTTTTATTTTCTCTTGGCCGTTTTATATATACAAAGATATTGTTTTACAGTTACATAAGCAGAGTCGTTTACTATTTGCATCTAGATAAGCATTAGGTATTATACGACTTCTGTGATTGTAAAAGTCGAGGACGTTTATTCGTATTTCGGTCAGCATCATTCTGGTGACTCACATCTTGTGAAACTGGAAACTAATTACTCCAAGTTCCATTTTGGTCAATTGACTTTTTGATCGATTAAAATTTTATGTTGTTTTATATCTAAATTATTAGATACGATCATATTGAATGTATGATCATACATTATAAAATGTCTTAGACTGAAAAAGATGGTTGTATGTCTTCTCATTTTCTCTCAAGCTCCGAGTTTCTTCGCTCGCACTTTTTTTTTCAATCTTCTCTGTTGTTAGTTTTGTAGTCTCCCTTTTTATTTTCATTTGTCACTTTCACACTTCTTTTTGTGATTACTATACCACAAGGTAAGCATTTTTGGCAACAAATGCCCTCGGTAAAGGGGATGATTGTTCAACATGGTTCAAGGAGTAATTCAGTTATATTGCTCCATGAATGACTGTTTCATCATTAAAAAATATTTCTTTTATAATTTTTTATCCATCATCGACTTCCAACATTTGTGTAAATGGATTCATGTGGCTCTGAAGTATGGTCTTCCGATACCTGAGAGTCGACAGAAAATTAGCTGGGGGGAGGGGGCGCAGATAAGATGTTTTGCAGTTATAAAAAACGTATTTCAAAATAATAAAAAAATTGCTTGTTGTAATTTAATTTTATTAATTAATGACTAAAAATTTTATTGATATCGATCGAATTTTAATGATAGGGATCCTCCAAGAAAAACTTTGTTAGAGGGTTTTCTCGTATTTGTAGTTTCGGAACCGCTAGGTCTTAATGAATTTACATTTTTATTGATTTACGTATTACATTACTGCATTACATGTTCTTTTTTGTCCATTATTCCCCCCTTTCGTAAAGCGCATTTTCTGTTGCCGAACTTTGACATCACTTTGCTTCTTTGATACCCTTCAAAATAAAGCCGAGGCTGCCCCCCCCCCTCCTTTCTTCTTTTAATAATGAAAATAACACACTGAATACGTCCACGGACATTAACTTAAAAAAACTTTTACGGCTTTAAAAATTCCCAAATAAATAAACTGAAAGATTCATAAAAAGGATGATGTATTATATATATCTTTGTCTGCGGTTGCAGCCGTGGCAACCAACAACCAAATACCTTAAAGGAGCAGCCGTGAGTTGTGTCGTGAGCAGACACTGCTGCTGCTACTGTTGTTTGTTTGCTAAGGTGGAGGAGACCGCTTTTCCTCCTTTTTTTTTTTTTTTTTTTTTTTTTTTTTATATATTTTTTTATTATGTTTGATTGAATTTTTTTATCGGCTTAATCCTCCTTCTAGAAAGCCAATCGTTGCATCTCCATAAAATTAATCATCGATGGAGTGATGGGTAATTCTCTGATCGTTTCTTTTTTTTTTTTAAATTTCCTTTTCTTTTCGAAACAGAAACACTTTTGAGATGGAGTGGGTAGAAACCAAGTAAAATCTATATAGAAAAATTGATTGGAGATAAAACTTTTAACATTTTGGTTATTTATTTAGTTTTTTTTTTTATAATAATAATTTCAACCTTTGTGCAATCTGTAATGGTATCCACGATTTTCTTCTCGTATTAATAAATAAATCGCCATTGACGGCCAGTGTCCTCAATATCTTTTCATTTCGTAGAGGATTACAGTAGACGTGGTGGGTTTCTTGTTAACATTATGTATTAATAAATATTTCTGAGGGTGTCGTTGGAGGGTGATTTTCTGCCTCTATAGTAGGTGCTTTACCAGTGAGTGGATAAAGCGGCCGCTAAATTCTTCCCGTGATTATAAGGTGGGGGAAGGAGACGGATGAAGCCGAGGAAGAGGTGTTAAAGGATTTTTTTTTCCATCGACGATTCGTATGGTCAGAGCCAGGTGGGGATCCTCGAATGAAATGTGTGTCCGTGTGGGGTGGAGTTGGACTGCTCTCATTGCTGTTTCTGGAGGAGGCGACAGGATACGGGAAAATGGCAAGCAAACCAATACGTATTTGTGTGCTTAATTTTGCCACTGAACATGAATATCTACATTTTTTTTAGTTAATTACTCTTTGTATGACAGCTAATCATTTCTTACTCGAAATTTTTCCTATAATAGTAATAGCATAGATTTAATTTGACATAAACTTAGCCAATAGGAAATACCCTTTGCGGTGATTTTTTCAAAGGTTCCTTCTAAACTTACATATTACTCCCCCTTCCCCTTCCTTTCTGCAATGTAATTTTAATCCCCTGGATAGACTAAATATAGGCACAGTATATCCATAAATTTTCGATACCATTTGATGGAATTCGTTTTCTCAGCAGACGCCACTTGTTTCTGAATTCCACGTTGATCATGATTTATGAGGAAATGTGCTACAGTGTTAAATTTGTAATTAGTATTGAGTTTACATTTTAATACAAATTTAAGAAACGCGGAGAAACATTCGTCCGGGTTTTGAAATTAAGTCCGTTTGAAATAGGCCTAAACCATGTAAAAGCGAGTTGTCCATGTACTGGGGTTATCTGGTGAAGAAGAGTCATATGGGCGATTTGCGCATTAACATTTCACTTGATGTAACTTTATTTTAGAGGGGGGATGGGTGAAAATTACGAGAAAATAGGGAATTCACAGTTGGAGTGAAGCAGCTCGTGGCACTATTTCTTTTTAGGATCCCCTTAAAATCATAGCCGCGCCTTTTTCTTGTCGGCGATCTGGATGGATTTGGAGGAAGAAACAATAAAAAAATTATAAAAAAAGCTGGAAAGACGAAATGGATAGAAATGGTTTTCTGGTATTTAGAGGAAAAGTGGCGGTGTCTGTTACGAGGGCTTGGCGTGCGTTGCTAGTTATCTTGATTATAGGGTTTCGGTCGAACCGCCGTCATTTTCCTTGCACACTTGTAAGATGGGTTATCATATACATGATTCTTGTTTTCGAATAACTTTCTTTCTCCCTCCTCCTTTTTATTAAAAAAAATTGTTTAAAGTTCAGCAGAAATCTATTATGCTATCATTATGATCCTATAGACACAAAATAACTGA
Organism: Rhysida immarginata; assembly: GCA_023313115.1. Lineage (NCBI taxonomy): Eukaryota > Metazoa > Arthropoda > Chilopoda > Scolopendromorpha > Scolopendridae > Rhysida > Rhysida immarginata. The sequence goes on along the minus strand of JAHWFO010080555.1, from coordinate 1,355,121 downwards.
ACAATATTTTCTGTTTTCCTCTTGATCCATTAATATCAATGTTGATGAATTATTTTCTCGCTCTATTTGAACATGCATACATTGGGTGTGTTTGTTTATTGCGAGGAAAGCGACTATAAAAAAGTCGTCACTATGAATCACGATGCTGTGAATGTAGTCAGCCTGACGATTACAAACGACTTCGTGAGAGGGACTGCTTTCAAGCGGACAATAGACAACAGCGATGCATGCATTTTAATGCTCGCAGTAAATAACGAAATGATAAAGCAATATTTTCATTAAATTATGTTTTCGAAATGATCCCAAACCCACCTCAGATGGCAGCACCGTTTTTCTGGTTTTAGCGCTCATAGCGGCGAATCTATAAGTTCTTCGGGGAGAGTATCGATATAGGCTGAATGCACTCATAGCGAAATGCATTTCAATGTGATTTTTTAATATTGTAAATTAAACATGTAACTTTTAAATATAGTCCGAGTACTCATTCATATAAATGCCAAATTATAATAATGAAAATATAAATTAAATATAATAAAAGTCACTTGATATACACTGAACGACCAAATATTAGAGACATCTCTTACGGAAAATGGATCGGCCTCCCAGTGACACCCAATCACTGGAATAGGCCGAAGCGGTCTATAAAAGGGATGCATTGGATCACAAGTTGCACTCAGCAGTAGAAGTGGACTGAATATGGGTAAATCCAAGGATTTGACCGACTTTGAACGAGGCATGATCGTTGGAGCTCGACGGGCACAGTCGAGCGATTTCGCAAACCGCGAACCTCTTCGGGTTTTCCCGTGCAACAGTGTCAAGGGTATTCCCGTGAATGGCAGTTATGCCAAAAAAACAACCTCCAACAAAAACACTCCAGGGAAACAGGGCCGTGGATGAACGAGGCCAACGGCGACTGCCACGAATCATCCACAAGCAACAGTATGGGAACAGCCCAACAATTTGCAGCGCAATTCAATGAGGGAGCATCCCAACGCATTTCGGAGCACATGGTGCGGCGCACCTTGCACCGAGCTGGGTTTAACAACCGGCGGCCAATACGGGTACCGTCGCTATCACCGCGGAATAGAAAAGCGCGCCTGCTATGTGTACACAGGCATGGCCACTGGACACTGGATGAGTGGAAGAAGGTCGCCTGGACCGACGAATCGCGGTTACTAATTCATCATGCGGACGGCAGACTGCGCATCTGGCGCAGATAGCACGAGGCCATGGACCCATCCTGTCAGCAGATAACCGTACAGGCGGGTGGAGGAGGAGTGCTGGTCTGGGGTGTCTTCTCTTGGGACACACTGGGTCCTCTGATATCCGTAGACACATCCCTGAATGTGACACACTACCTAAACATTGTTGCCGATCAGGTGCAACCGTTCATGATGACTGCGTTTCCTGGTGGTGACGGACAGTTTCAGCAGGACAATGCTCCCTGTCACTGTGCTCGAATGGTCTTGGACTGGTTCGAGGACCATGACTGACTTCCACCTGCTTCAGTGACACCTTCCCATGCTACCGTCCAACCTGCACCAATTACGGGACGCTGTGATGTCAGCCTGGGCTGCTATTCATCCGCAGCGGTTTCAACACCTTGTTGAATCCATGCCAGGACGTATTCATGCAGTTCTCGCCGCTACAGGAGGCGTAACACGCTATTAGCGGGGTGTCTCTAATAAATGGGTCGTTCAGTGTACATTGGAAGCCCTTGGAAACTCAAAGATGACTGTTAGCAAAAAACAACAACAATGTGAATGAATTTTGCATGCAGTTTGTTTTTGTTTATGCTAAAATTCATCTTTGGGTTTCCAAGGGGTTCCTGTGATATCAAGTGGCTGTTATTATATTTATATCTTTATTTTGGCATTTATATTCAGGAGGAATCAAATTATATTTAAACATTTGTAAAAACTACGTGAAACCATTAAAAAGAAAAGTTGAAAAAGTTGCAAAAATAGTTCAAAATTTATTAGTCTCTTAGCCAGTTAAAAAATATATAGAAAACTAAGATAACGTTGTGACAAATTCATACTAAATAATAATTTAAAATTTCTTTTCATACAATTTTGAAAAATAAAACTTCGTGATCTGAAAATTACAAATTTTTGCTAAGAAGCATCGTAATTTTCAGATCTTGAATTTTTTTAAAATGTTGTGTGAAAAGAAACTTAAAATAATTATTCAGAAAGAAAACATAAGTTTCCACAGATTCAGGCATTCTTTTTCTGTAAAATGGGGCTCTGAAGATTTGCTAGCGCACAACAAACATGAACGATACTGTCACATCACGAAGCATCACGTTCGTCAGACGGTTGCTTAAAATCTTGTACAACTTCACTCGGAGGTTAAAGTACACAGCTTCCCCTAATTTTCTCGGAGGACATCGATTAGCCTCGTCGCGTTTATGCTTTGAATTTCTTATTGTAACATAAAAATTAATAAGTAAATGATTTACCATATTATACAAATTATATTTTAAGAAATTTATGGGGGGAAAAAATCACGAAAGTCCCGTGACAGTGATATTTCTCTACCTTTGGTCATTCATGTCGGCCGTCACGGGACTTTTGTTATTTTCCCCCGCATGAATTTTATAAAATATAATTTCTATAATATAAACAATTTACTTATTAATTATACTGTATATGTTACAATAATAAATTCAGAGCATAAACGCGACGGGGCTGATCGATGTCATCCGAAAAAATTAGGGGACGCTCTGGACTTTAACCTCCGAGTGAAGTTGTACAAGATTTTAAGCAACCGTCTGACGAACGTGATGTTTCCTGATGTTGACAGTATCGTTCATGTTTATTGTGCGCTAGCAAATCTTCAGAGCCCCACTTTACAGAAAAAGAATGCCTGAATCTGTGGAAACTTATGTTTTCTTTCTGAATAATTATTTTAAATTTTGTTTTCACACATTTTAACCCACTCGGATATTGCAACAATAGTCCGGCAACCAACAAAATTTCAACGAATATAATGTCCTGCTTTTCACGCGGATTGCTGTAGCGAGAACTAATATCTGGTACTCATTTTTCAACTAACAAAATGCCCTACACCCTATGCCACGGTCAATAGAAGTAAATGGTCGTTCAACTCCCGTCATTTTCCATTGTTAAGGGAAGCTAGGGAATTCAGATTACGCTAGGAGCCGCATAGTCGCAATGGACTTAATGCGCTCTATGCGGCACCTGGCGTGATCTGAATTTCCTAACTTGTAAAGTTATTTTATTTATTTAGTTGATGCCCAAAATTAATAGTGAACTATGTAATGCATTCAATAGTTGGATTGTCAATTATTTCTTTAAGATTATGCAGAATACATCAATTTCGGCAGTATTATGCCAATAATTCCGGCTGCATTGAAACAGAAAATGAAACTAAAATTTCTAGCTCACGATAGGGCGGTGCTGCATGCGTTTTTAGTCCGATTGTACACGCAGCGCCATTTTTCAATTGAGTTACCTCCCTATCGGGAGCTAGAAACTTTAGCTTCATTTTTCAGTGGAGTTGGATGACCATCTACTATCTAAAGACTATGCCTGTGCTGATCGTCTCAGCGTCTCACGGAACAATTGCCGGAAGCTGCCGCTTAATGGCGTAGAGTCTCCACCAAAGCTAAGGTGGACAAGGTGGTACGAATGTTCTGTTCTGTTTGAACTAATTCTTTCGTTTGTAATAATTACATTGGCTAAAATGCCGATCGCCTTCTCTAATACTAATCCCGCAGAAGGTGAAAGCGTAACTACTTCAGCGTCACTGGCAATAGCAAACGGAGGAAGTCGGTCTGACCAACACCTCCTAAAGAGAAAGACATGCGACTAGCCGCAGAAATGACTCCGCTCTCTGATTGGAGGAAATACTACGTCGCTGCTCCCTCCTTTGGTGAAAGCTGCATGTAGAGAAAGCCTTGTGCTCGGAAACGTCATACTTTGTTCATCATCTAAGTAGGGCATTGTTATTCGTATTTATAACAATAGTAAGCCCTGAATTTGTACTACTATGGTGATGTAACAATGTATTACGGTTTCCGTGCAGAGGCTTTCTCTTTAGGAGGCGTTGGTCTGACGAGACTAAACAAACGCAGTTACGTTGACTTCGTCGCTTTCGTTGCACTAAACAAGCATACCCATTAGGTGTCATTCTGTGCATTAAAAACGTGTTGCCCAACCGATCTTTTATTACGACCAAATAGATTTCGCTTGCGAAATTTAAAAATTCATAGTATTTTGTCGGGCATGTTTAAGATATCACTAAGGGCTTTTCCAAAAGATAATTAGCAAAGTGCAGCGTATGTCTATTTCTTTTCTTCTTTTTAAGATGTAACCATAATACAAATCACCTTTATGAAAATTAAAGGATTACAAAATCTTTTCTAGTTTAAGCAGATGTCGAATAGGTATGAATGAAAGAAAGAGAGTGGAAATGATCTTTACGGTAAAATAAACTGTTTATCGTTTCTAAGACGTACTTTTTTTTTTTTTTTAATTAAGCGAGCTTTATTCTAGTTTACTTTCAGTTTTTTAACATGTTTACTTATGAATTTTTCATGCAGTAATTATGTTTAAGTAGGATGAAGACATGAAAATAAGAGTGCCGTGTAATGCAAATTGCACATGATTCTGTAAAGGCTCTTGGGAGGATCTTGATATTCCATGTTATTTCAGAATTTCAGGCTTATCAAATATGTATTAAATTTTAAAGGCTATTGAATTTTCTTTTATAGGTATATTTTAAGTTTTTTTTCTTCCTTTCCTTTAATAGGGATAGTGGAAATACAGGTTTCTCTGGACATATTTTTTTTTCTTATAAATTTGCAGTGATCTGACATGAATAATTCCAGCGATTCAGACGTGTTTTGTAATTCAATTCTATGAAAATTACAAAATTTTTTCATGAAAGACCGAAGGATATTTGTAGTTTTGGTTAAGCACTTGGACCTATCAAAGAGGGGCGGTTTGCATCACTTTTTTTTTTTCTTTTTGCTGAAACGAGAGGTTCATACATCGCCATGACCCTGGTAATTGACCTTGACAGCATATAATTGTTAGGGTCATGTGCTTTGTTTATTTTTTGACAATAAGTTCGTCTTAGTTTATCAAAATGTGCTCCATCGAATTTCCCTCCAATTTTCATGAGTAATAACAAAAAGACTTCGTTTAGGGGCTCTTTTGTAATGAATTGAAAATGTGTTTGTATCTAATGTAGTAAACATTTTACAAAATAAATTGGTAGCGTTTAATTTTTTTAATTTTTAATGAACACTATGTAGTAGAGTTTGTGGCCGTTTCGTTTTGTTTCTCTATCTGGTAAGGCGTTCGTTCTTTTGATTTTGCGATGCCCCCTCACAATATTATTTTAAACGGGCGGGGGAAAAGTGAGATGTCACATCGAAGCGGTTTGTTGGGTGCTGTCCGAGCCATTTTCCGTTTGAACGTTTTGGCTCTATGTCCTGCCTAGCCAACGGGGAAAAATACTTTCGCCAAACATCTTTATACTCGTGTTTAACGAGGTGTGAAATTTATTGCTATCGTTAATACGTTTCCTCCTCACTGTAGCCCCTCTTTTACGTGATCGTCGGACGACAGATCGGTAATTATGAGTTCTTTTTTCCTCTCCCTGCTCGGCGAAAAATCATTGGTGGATTGAAGTTGACACTTGCACGGCATATACGTTTAATAGTCCCCTTACCCTGCTTGCTTTAAATTATTCACCAGCAGGTATGGTTAACTCTCGAGAAGTATTGGCAACAAATTATTTGATTTTCGAGTTCGAAGAGTCGCGAATTTGAATCCGTTTATTATATGGCACTCTCTCTCTCTTATTTATTTATTTATTTATTTATTTATTTATTTATTTATTTATTTATTCAATTCAATATGGCTTGACAAAGAAAAAGAACACCAGAAAAAAGGGACGTGTACTATCAGGCTCGAAACCCTACAGAAATGTACAAGAGCTTGGAATTCTTCTTACTTTGGATTTTTGCTTTCTTCTTAAAGCTATTGCAACACGAGAGGGTACGTAGGTGAATGTATTGTAAGATTTAAGGACTTTCTTTTTTTTTTTTTATTTCTTTTTTTTTTGTATCCGTTGTTAAGGTAATGAATTAAACAATGGCCTTTAAAAAAAAAAGCAGGTACATTAGTCGCAACAGTCTAAAAATAAGTATAGAGTATCTTGTTTTTCTACAGTAATATCCGTTGATACTAATTTCATATTTGCTTTGATTATTTATCAAGTTTTATAATGATCTTGCCGCTAAAAAGTTCAGTAGTTTCGTTAATCCCTAATTTAATTTATTTCTTCACAACAGCCATTACGTCCACGATCTTCTTGATTTCACAAAACTCTAGCGTCGATTGAAGTTTTGCACGAGCTGAATTCATCGTTTTGTATACAATACTTATGTAGTCTTTGTATTGACATTTATATTAATAGTTATTATGTGATTAATACCTTAATTTGAAGTGAACATTTCCCGGCAATTTGGCTACGATTAGCTTGCATAAAACCCGATGATATGGCTTTTAAGCATTTCTTCTTAAGATGTTAGTCACACTTTGTGAATTTTAATAAAGATAAATTGGCTAGGTGGCGTTCTTCATTTTTAAATCTTCTGGTTATGACTCATTTACGAATCTATTAAAAGTGTTGGAGTTTGTAATCATTCTCGATTATTAAATCGGTTACATCGAGGTAAAAGTAATTTATAAGTAGGAAAGTAAGTTGAACTTACAGAGACATATAAAATAAAGAAACAAGATCAATTTAAAGCGGATATAATTTTAAATATTGAAATATATTTTAATAGAAATAATATCGTTCTTTATTGATGTAAAAAAATCACTTCTGTGGAGTTTGAAATGATGGGAATTTCCTCAGTGATTTCGTTGCTTTCGATTCCGTCAACGTTTCTTTTCTTTTTTTTTTAAGTTTTTTTTTTTTTAAATTGAGGTTTATTTTTATATGAATTATAATTCTCAATAGCTATTCATAAAAATGTTTTTATAATTAATATTTTTCTGATGGAAAGAATGAGCCTCTTGTCCATAATAAAATTCCAGTAATGATCATTGGAATATTGTCAGGTCTACGAATAAAAGTGCTCCCTTGAATAATGGAATTCCAGTATACACCGTTCTGAGATTTTATTTTCGTTCGTCTTGCCCTCTATTTATGTCCAGTATAGTTGCTTACTTGGGTACTTTTGTATATTAGCTACATTTTCTTTTCTTTTTGCATTGTGAAATTAAAGCTTAAGACCGTGATCGCGAAGGTACCTTTCGCTCTTTCATAGATTTCATATCACATTTTGTGTTTACAACTGTTTAAACGAGTTGTGGTGAATTTAAAAAAAAAAAAAAAAAAGTAAGCGTCACTGGTGTGAAGCGTTGCATTGCTGTGTTATCAGTTTTTCATTAGCTCTCCGGGATATTTTTTTTTTAATATTCGAAATAAGATATCCCAGAACTATTTATTGCGCTCTAATTATTATTTGTCCAAGTGGATATGTTAGTGATCGTGGTTTTTAAATACTGTTCCATAGAACCCCGCCCCCCCGTAGTAAATATATCTTCTGTTGAGGCGTTATTATTCCTAGTTATTATTTAAGACGTCAGAGAAAGCACAGAATAAGAAAACATTATTCTGTGGAGAAAGTATTGTGTATGTACATGCGCCAGCCGTTATTTTATCAGTCATAGATGTGCGAACAAAAGCTTGTTGGTTGCCAGGAATTTTTTGACACTTGAGAAATCGTGTCATTATTATTGTTATTAATGGCGATTGATGGTGGGAGTCATCCATTGCGGTTTTAAATGGTTAAGGGTTCTCTTTTCTTTTCATTTTTTAAAGGTCGACCTTTTATTTTCTTTTTAATTTTCCAGATACATAATTAATTTAGATAAAAGAAGAACGATAGGAGCGGATCATATTTGAAATAAATCTTAACCAAAGAAATCTTAAAAAAATGCTTTTGTAAGCCATTCAGTAATTAGAAGTTGTTGCTTTGTATTTAAACGAATTAAATTTTTATGGCAGCTTTTGAAAAAAGTTCGTTTTTATTAACAATAGTTGTTGGATTTGATAGCACCAAGAAATTTACTTTTGATTTACATAATAAAATAGGCAATTAAACAGAAGTAAAAGGAGAGGGAGGAAATGTTGAAGTGAAAAAAAAAAAACAAAAAAAAAAACGTAAAGCAAAGAAGGCGAGAAGGAAACGTCTTCCTAATTAAGAAGCGCTCTCTCTCTTCTCGTAATTTATTCCGAACGGCGCTCCCTTTGATATCTAGAAAATGGCTTTAATGTCGGTTTGGGTGAGTTCTTAGAAATTAATTGAATTATAATTGGCATCCAGATCCATAGAAAGGGATTTTCTCGTCAGAGGTTGAATGGAGCCGCCACAAATCGTTGATACCAAGTGATCTTCAAATAGAAAAGGGAGCGACGAGGAAGAAAGAAAAAAGAAACTATTCGCTACTAAAATGGCCGGGAATTGCTAATAACGCTGCTGCTGCTCGAAAGGACACTCAGGTGGTCGTCGGTTGGCTGTCTCAGCTCCGAGTGAATGACCGCGTGGCTAGGAGGAGGCACTCGTTGGTTGCAACAGTGCACGCGCTCTTATCTACCCACTGTTGTCGACGACTTACTTTTCCTTCGGCATAGCAGCTCTTAGCTGAATGAAGGAAAGGAAGAAGGGATTGCAGTTGAAATTAAGAGCAATTTGGCAGCGACAGTAAAGATTGGGTCAAGAGATATAACTGAAAAAGGGGAAGAGGAGGAGGGGGTTTTTATATTTGCCGCCCTTCTTCGTCATCGTCTTCCCACTTTTTTTTCTTTTCTGTTCCCCCTCTTCGCCGCGTCGGGTTTGTTTGCGTGGCAGCTGCTTTTGCTACTTTATTCCTGAATCTGGGTCAGATGGGGACGATGTGGCTTTTGCCTCTCTCTCTCTCTCTCTCTCTCTCTCTCTCTCTCTCTCTCTCCGTGATAGGCCTAACCTACTCCGAGCTCGGTCGCTCTCTCTTGCTCTTGGTTAGTCATAAGTACATGAAAGCCCCTGATTCATCCTTATTCCGATCAGAGACGAGTGAGAGAGATAGAAATGTGTACGGATAAGGACAAAATTTTTAATGTTCTAAATGGCGTTATTTTTTAACTGTTTCATCTTTGTGACATTCATACAAATATTGCTAAAATTCAAAAGACGAAATTTCTACTTAGAACGTCACCCTATGCAATTTAGATCCCTTTCCTATATCGTTTTCTTTATTATAACGTTAATTTACCGTGCCAGTTGAGAAATCTTCTTTCCTTGAATTAATCAGAGGAGACTCACTTTCGTAAGAAGAACGCCAGGGTGTAGCTCAGAAGTTGAACTTTTCTTTCGGCAAGAATCCATGTTTAAAAAGTCTGCGAGCGTTGCAAAAGTTGTCGGAAACTACTTAATTTAGCAGTGGCAGTTACATAAAATAATTTGTTTCATTTTGTTTTACCTTCGAAGAACAACAGCATTACTCATGCAATGTATCTGAATGGTCAACCTTGAACTGCGTTAATAGAACAACTGTAAAGCCATATCGCACTTGACGACGTCACCTCTTACGCCTTTTGGGTTGGTTTCCATTTTGATTCGTTTCCACCCCATCCTCCTTTATATTCTGTTGAAGTTAAATATTGTAATAAATACGTTTACAGGTTTATATTTACGAATATGTTAATTGAATTTTTCGCGAACGTAACTTTTTGCTTAGGCCGATAGCTACTAAATATAAAAATAAATAAAGAAAGAAATAAAATTCTATGCAAACCAAGATATCGCTTGAGGTTAATCTCGTCCATATTCTGATAAGTTTTAACGTGCATAAATAAAGTAGCGAGATCAATAAAAGTGTGACAACATTAAATTACGTATACAGGAAAAGTTTCGGATAAACAATCATCAAGTGAATAGCTAGAAACATTTGATGAAGGGTATCACTCGCGGACATAAACAAGGTGGGATCGTTAAGGTGAAGAGAAAAGTTCTGTTAATGGTTAAAAATCATTCCACTCGAAGAAAAGTCGGGTAGAAATTTCTTTTCCTCTTTCTTTTCTTTATTTTGAATGCCCTTTTCTTAAAAGATGTTCTGCCATGGCACGGACCAAAATTGTCAACTTCTTCGTGAGTCGTCGTTCATCGCGTGAAAATAAATCGATTGTACGACGTCTGCGTGGTTTGTTTATTTTATCTATCTATTTATTTATTTTTAATGAACTTTAATTTGATCGAGTGATGAAGCGTATTGCTTGGAATTTTTGCTAACCGGTTTTATTGTCGAAGTTGGATGCCGTCCAAAAGAAGGCGAAAGGATAATTTAAATACGGTTCGCCATTCTTGCAAATGGATAATTTTACAAATCCAGCCGCATTAAATTGCCTGTGGTGGGGAGGGATTCGGTTCGAATTGCAAAATCAAAAAAAAAAAATTAATAATAATAAATAATAAATAAATAAAAAGAAGAAGAAGAAGAAAATAAAAGGTAAAAACAGGCGTAATTTTGCGTTTATCTGGTGGTCGGCAAACGCTCTCGTGCGCTTGGTCGTTAAGGCCTAAATTTTTCACTTTCGGTCGTTTGCGATGAAAGCAGTCGTTCAGTTCCTTTCGAAAACACCAAAAGGCATACCTGCCTGAGAAAGCAAAATGCAGGTATAGAAAAACCCAAATTCGAATAAAGAGCGAAGAGAATCGTTTGCCTCTTTTCCTTCCTTTTTGTTTTGCTAATGAATATTTATGAGTCCTACTTTCCGCTCGAGGCTTTCTAAGGAACTTTTTTTAATAGCGGCTTTCAAATTTAATTCCCATTCACACAAAGGTAGAAGGAAAAAAATTCCAACAATCTCCTTAAAGATTATTAACGGTGTTGTGTGTTGTTATTATTAATCGATTATTTCCCCTCGTATGATTTGGAGGGGATTATCTTTTTGTATGTACGCGTGAATAATTTTTCATGGGAGCTGTCATTTAATTTTATTATATTCTTGTGGTCGTCGGCAGTGATAGTGCCTCGTTTTATTTGAAGTATCCAAATTTTGGAAAATTGGGTTGCATATGGAAATTAACTGTTTGCACCTTTTATATACACACGGAGAGAAATGAATTGTTGTGATAACCTTATCTACGGTCACTGTAACAACATTTTATGGTTACTCTTGTCCCATCAATGTTTCTTGTTGGGCGGACAAAACTGTTTTGATAGTGTGTTTTGATCAGAGATCAATTCTATTTATTAATCTCATTCAGTAAATATTGTTGTCAGAACAATACTCTCTTGTTATCACCACTAATGCAGCACTGCTAAAGTAACGATTTTTCCATGCATGGATAATGGATATTGATGACACTGTTAATGTTCATTTGTTTAGTGCGAACGGGCTGCTGGGAATGGGCCTTTGATCACTTTCAGTTTCGGCTTTTGTTTTTTTTTGTGTGAAAGAAAAAGAAAAGATGGCGATAGCACTCACAACATGTAGTTTTGTAGTTGTCCAGTATTAAAGGGCATTTTATATCAAACATCATGCAATCTTCATTTACACATCATTTACGCATCAATAACAGACACATCAATAGTTTTCTGCTCCTAGAGCAAGAGAGCTATGGGATCTTTTACAGTTAATATTTTCATGGCACCCTATTAAAATTAGTGTATATTTTCTGTTTTTTTTCTAATTTATATTAAAATTAGTATAAATTTGTTACTGGATGATTCAAATATGCATTAAAATACGTGAAGAAATAGCGGCATCGCTAAACATGTCATGTTTATTTCAGGAGCATGAGCCAGTGCTGATTTACATAGGACAGATTAATCCTCAAATAATTAAATATTACAAAATCCAGGAATTTTTGAAGCTAAGGCAGATGGTATTGCCTCTGCGAAATTCCAAGATCTTCAGGTGGCATAATGCTACACCCCAAGGTGATCTAGAACAAGGTGGGGATCAGTTTGACGGAAGTGGTAAAAATTGCCATACTGCGCAAGCGTATTTTGACGTCACTGGATGACATCGAAACCAACAGCCGCTAAATCGAAACCTCCACAGAAACCAAAACATGGCGGCAATGAGAACGGTCGTGCGATAGCGACACTTGACGACTCGTTCATTTCCTTCGCAATTCTCATCCTTTATACTATTTATTTTCATTAAATAATAATGCCATTATAAGGAGGGACTTATAATTATTGTAAAATGTACTTACGTATTTCTTTTTAATATGAACACAGGGTTAATGTTAACTATCCGCACATCGCGCGATGACTGATCATACGACCAAGGTAAGTAAAATTTACTGTGACTAAATAGAAAAGGGGGTATATATCAGTTCGTTAGAAGGGGGGAGGTGTCTTTAAAAAATAAATTCATTTACCTTGGTCGCATGCTCAGTCATCGCGCGATGTGCGGATAATTAACATTAAGTGAACACTGAGACGAGGACGATAACGTTATTTTTCGTTATCATTAGGCCTAGTTATCATTCCTCGTTAAGATTTCGAAATTGATTCGTCGGCACCGTTAGCAGTTAAGAGACAGAAATAATAATTTCGATATTATTTCATAATAACTTTATTTATGCAGGCATTAGGAAATATTAATTTAAAAAATAGTAAGTTTACAAATAAATGTTTCTTCAGAAATACAACGTAAGAGTTTTGTTTTTTACCTGAAAACGTTTTCTTTTGTGACCGGAATAATGGCTACTACACTCTGCCGGAAGTAACGCCATAAGTCATCCAGTGACGTCACAATACGCATGCGCGTTAAGCACTTCTCACAAACTGGACTTGCCTGTTATTCTAGATTACCTTGGCTACACCCAACCTAAAAAACATGAACAGCTCAAAAGAAGGCAAACCAGTGGCTGAGTTAGCGAGAGAGTAGCTCGCACCGCCCATCCCAACCAACTTTGAGAACAGCTCGCCACCAATATAGGAAGCTAATACAGCCTAGAAGCAAACTTATTTAATTTTATCACATCCCTTCAGCATACCTCTTTTCGGGGAGGCGCATCATTCTATTTGGGCTCCTCTGAAATTGATTAACATTAAAAATAACCAGTATAGAATACAAAATGTTGTTCATCGGAGTCGATTAGTGGAAATTTTTCCTATGAAATTCATTAACTATTTATGAGACTATCCGAGTAACCCATAAATCATATAGCTAAAATTAACTAAAGAGGATAAAAACGGAAATTCTCGAGGTTATGAAACACAAAGCTCTGGATTACAATCCGCCATTTTTGGCCCAGTTGGCCCAATCAATTTCTTGCGCCAGCTCTAAAATTCGCCTTAACTGAATTTTTATTTTCAAAATTTTCACATTATTATCATCTGAAAATATAACTGGCAATCAATAAAATTTTAAATGAATAAATGTCTGGGCCAAAGATGGCTGAAAAATACTCACGTGACCTCAAACCAAGCAATCAACAACCAGTATTATCTGCTAGCTTTTGGGAAGGTACTGCCGTACTTTAGTAATCCAGAGCTTTAATGAAACAGCGCTTTTCGCGATATCTAGTGAGTGAAATTTATAACTGTGGTCTGCTAGTAAATGTGAAATTGGATTTATGGAAAGAATTATAATAATTTTGATTCACCTTCAACAATCCCACCTTCATTGTTTCCAACAAACGAAAAACCCTGATTGTTAACATCCAAGATGGAGACAATGAAAGTTGGACTGTTAGGTGACTTTTCCACTTCCAGACCTTTTATCTCGTTGGCCTCGTCGGCAGAGCGAGTGACGTAATTTCTCGACCAATCAACAAGCAGATTATGATCAGCAAATACCGATATTGCTGCATGGGCATCCATATATTGATGACAGAACAATAGTCGAAATAGTCTTCTTCCGATATTGGTGCTGCATCAATATTTAGTTGACGCTACTTAAAAAAATACATATTAATAGTGAATTGTAATGGTGGCAATTTGATGGTGTAGTAAGATAAAAGTTTATTCATGAAGCATCAAATTGTATTGTTGCTTCAACAAACAAGCGCTCATAAACTCCCTTTTTGTTGCTACGTCCAAAGCATTTCTCTCCGTGCACTTATTAGGAAGTGTTTTCTTATCCTCCTGAAATCACATTAAAAATAAAAATAAAAAAACATTTATTAATGTATCAGCTGTAATGATTCTAGATTATGGCAAATAACCGCCTTTTTGAGTTTTATTCAACACGGCGAATACATGTAGATTGATTTATTCACCTCATTACTTTCCAGTCAGTGCAATTCTATACGTATATTCTGAGGACGTCAAGAACTTTTTAAACGCGCTATAATTATTATATTTCATTGATGAACAGTTGCCTGGAGGTCTTTATCTCATTCATTTCCAAATGACATACTAATTTTAAACCCTCATGGGCCTATGAAGCCTATTGTTTAAAGAGAAGCCTATGAATTCAACTTCGGTTTCGAAATACGATGGCAACCTATCGTTTGATCCTTATATCTAGATATGTGAAACCGTTCTAAGTAAGCTTTTGCAGTATGTGTTTGTAGAGGAGGGGAGGGGGTTCTGCAAATTGAGCCAATATGCGCAGTTGTGTTAATTTGAAAGGATGAACCTAATAACTGTTTACGGCGTTCGCGGACAAGTTGCTATAACAGATTGGCGTAGCTGATAATTCAACATACACGCGCACACTCATTCACTCGCTCACTGATACCTAAAGGACAAAAACAGGGAGGGTGGATAGATTTATGGTATCCACCCTCCCTACGACTAAAGCCCGGTTTCCATTTAGCGTCGGTTTGGCGTCTGCGTCTGTTCGACGTCGGTCATGCGTCTTTTCAAGATCTGGCATGGCCAAATTTTCAGGCGTCTTTTTGATCTAGCCAATCAGGTGCAATCTACTTCGCTATGGATTCTGGGTAGTTGTCTTCGCCGATTCAGATGGAGAATCATGGCTGCCGTAGCTGCTGTTCGCCGACACGGGTTCTCGCGACTTTTCCCTCGTGAATTTATTAATAAACAGGTTATAAAAATTTGGTGAATCATTTATTATTTGGTTATTAATATGATATAGTAATAAATTCAAGGCGTGAACGTGATCGGAGTGGTTGATATCCTCTTTTTCCTTCTTCTTGAGAGAGCGACAATTGTTTGCAGTGACTCGACCAATCAGATCAGACCAGATTCAGGATAACGGTTGAAAGTCGCCGCACATTACGAGACGCCAAAGAGTCGCTAAATGGAAAATGGGGCTTAACTGCAGACATTTTTTAATATTGTATTTTACATGATAATAGGCGTAAATTACGCGGGGTGTTTTTTTTTTTAAGTAAGTACCTTTGAAATTAAAAACAAAACAATTACAGTTATTTTTAACACATAAATTTTGATATGAAAGCTTGGACTTTAATTCACTTTTCAACATGATATCCACAAATATTATGGTATTTATCGTATTGTACGACCAGCTTTTCAATTCCATCCTCGTAGAAATCGGCCGCCTGATTTGCTAATCACTCCAGACTGAGTTGCACAAAACCAATCGTTTAGCCAATTCTTTGACATTCCTCCAGAGGTACCGTGCCGAAGGGGATAAGTTTTTAAGCCAAATTGTCACTGGTGACGAAACATGACTTGCTCACGTTACACCAGAATCAAAACAGTTCATGGAATGGAGGCATTCAACATCACCCAAGAAAGTGATTTTGAAAGTTCAAGCAAAAAATTTTAGCCCGAAAAATCATGTGCAGTGTTTTTGGATAGGCAAGGTGGTTTGCTTGTGGATTTTTTGTCAAATCGGCCGTGCTGGATTGGTTAGCAAATCAGGCGGCCGATTTCTATGAGGATGCAATTCAAAAGCTGATCGTAATAATATGTAAGTGCCTTAAAATAGTTGGAAAGTATGTTGAAAAGTAATAAAAAACACGCCTCTTATATATATTTTTATACATTTACACTCTTTGCTTATAGATAGATAGTACAATATAGTCTCAAACAACTTGTCTTAGCGCCGACCTTAAAAATACTATAGCTCTATAGATAGAAATCCTGTGTAAATATCTTATGGCGTCTTTGACAAGCTTTTTTGTAGGGGCCAGTCGCTGGAACTTTTTATTACATACGAGTATAAGTGTATCAGTATATCGAAGGTATGAAAAATCATTTTTCCATAAAATTTAGATTGTTTGTTTCGTTTTCACCAAAGCTGCGAGCGAGGAAACATCCTTAAGTGAATTTATTAGATCATAGGGAATTAATTAGATTTCAAATGTGCACCTTGGAGCGGAGAATAGTCACAGTAGTATCACTGAAACAGAAGTCAGATGGGCAATTAAGTCCCTGAAGACTGGCAAAGCTGCAGGTGATGATGAAATCCGGTCCGAGATGTTAAAGGCCTTATATCAGGATGGTATCCTGTGGCTGACTCGAGTGTGTCAGGTTGCTTGGATATCTGGACAGGCCCCTAAGCAATGGCAGACAGGAATTGTGATCCCTATCTTCAAAAAGGGAGATCAGAGAGATTGCAACAACTATCGTGGCATCTCTTTGCTCAGCATTCCTGGGAAAGTGTACGCTAAGTGTCTGGAGAAGAGAAGTCGGGAAATAGTCGACTCCAAACTGTCGGGGGAGCAGTGTGGTTTCCGACCTGGCCGAAGCACGACGGATCACATCTTTGCTCTAAGGCAAATCTTTGATAAATCCTGGGAGTATGCAAAAAAGGTCTACGCTTGCTTTGTGGACCTCGAAAAAGCATATGACAGGGTTCCTCGGGAGAAGCTCTGGCAAGTGTTGCAAGAGTATGGAGTGGATGGGCAATTACTGGTTGCTATCATGTCTCTGTACGAAAGCTCTGAGATGTGTGTCCGGATAAATGGCATTAAGTCAAGACCGTTCACTGTGGGTGTTGGACTCCGCCAAGGGTGCGTACTGTCGCCCATCTTGTTCATTATCTTTATGGACTGGATGGACAGGGGCAGCCGAGGCGATGAGCGTGTTTGTGTGGGCGACTGCCTGGTGGAGAGGTTGCTCTTTGCGGACGACCTTGTCCTGCTTGGGTCTTCTCGCACGAACCTTCAGCATGCACTAGACCGGTTTGCAGCCAAATGTGAAGAAGCTGGGATGAAGATCAGTGTGGCTAAAACCGAAGTTCTGGTTCTTTCAAGACAGCCTGCTCAGTGCGCTCTCCATGTTAGGGGAGCCTCATTGAGACAGGTGGAGAAGTTCAAGTATCTCGGGATTGCATTCACGAGTGATGGACGGCAGGAGAAAGAATTGGATGCTCGGATCGGTGCAGCAAGCTGTGTCAGACGTGAACTGTGGCGATCCGTGGTAACGAAACGAGAGCTGGGTAACAAAGCCAAGCTCTCCGTCTTCAAATCTATCTTTGTCCCCATTCTCACCTATGGTCATGAGGCTTGGGTAATGACCGAAAGAGTGCGATCGCGGGTACAAGCGGCCGAAATGAGATTCCTGAGAGGTGTGGCAGGTGTTACCCTACTAGATAGAGTGTACAGCAGCACAATAAGGGAATCTTTAGGTGTTGAGCCGCTACTTCTCCGCATTGAGAGATCTCAGTTGCGCTGGTATGGCCACGTGATACGGATGCCGCAAACTAGTCTTCCTAGGCAGTTGTTATTTTCCAAACCGGTGGGTAAGAGACCAAGGGGTCGGCCTAGAACCAGGTGGCTAGACTACATGGAGAATCTGGGTTCGAGTCGTTTGGATATTACCAGGGAGGACATGCGCCTGATGGCGGAAGATCGCGATCGCTGGAGATCCTCCATAGGGCTGCTGCCCCCGCGACCCTAACGGATAAGCGGGTTTGAAAAGTAAGTAAGTAAGTAAGTAAGTTCAAATGTTATTATTGTTTAGCTTACAGAAAGTCTTCAGAGAGACAGACTGAGATCGCTATGGGAATAGTATAGTTTAAATCAGTCGAATGCATTAGGCGTCTTTCTTTCTTGGTGGATTTGTATTAGTTTCGGTAAGTTTGCTTTGAAAGAAATACCGAGTGCAAGGAAATTTCGGTTTATAACAATCGCCCTAATTCGAATTAGGGAAAAAAACAAATTCTAATCGATAATTAAACTACCTAACAAGGAGTAGGGGCTTTTTAAAAATAAGTTTCTCTTTTGCTCGAGACGATATTGAAGCACAGTTTTAATGAGGTCAGGAAGTTGATTTATGGTCGGCATTATTCGTAATGTTCAAATTTTTTCAAAACGGTTTTATTTCATGCAGATTAAATAAATATAATCCGCTTAATACGAAATCCAAGGGGGGACAACATGTTATTTCGTAATATCCGAATCGTACTAACCGAAGAGTAAATTTTATAAATTATTATAATAAATTTAACAATTTTATACAATACAATTAACTTTATAGCTAATTACTTACAAAAAAATCAAGACTAGTCGATTGTTTTCGCCTACTTATCAATTTTTTTATATATAAAATCACAACCGGATGTTTGCCAGTGATCAACGTGATTCTCACGTGTACTAGAGGAGTATATATCTGATGCTCGGTGTCTTAACACTTTGAGCACAGACACCACAAGGCTTAACAGCATTGCTTTAAGTAATATTTCCTCATATTAAGAAATTGTATTTTTATTAAAATTTTATTTAAAATTATTTCATATTATTAAGCATTTTGTATTTATTAATTGTATTATTAAGGGTGATTTTACTTGTAAAGTTCACTAAGGGGGTTGAGGAAAGTAATAATTTCGTTTTAAGCGAAATTTCATATTGAGTGGATTATACTCTAGTACTTAAATATGTTTTGTTTTCATCTCACTGACATAAAACGAAGTTAAGAAATTATTAAAAACTTTGGGTTAGAATGTAAAATTACATTCCATCAAAATGTCTTCACTAAACTGAGTGATGAAAGTTTTCATTTTTATTGTTTTGTTTTCGGGGGAAAGTCATGTACGGCTGTTTATGATGTTGCTTTTAAACAGTATCGTGTTGTTTTGTTTCTTTATAAATATCCTTATTTTCGTTAATCCTCAAGAAGGAAAGAATGTATACAAGCGATTCTAAAGGAAGAGAGTGGAAGTACTATAATAATCCCGCAGGAAGATAGAGTAATATATTTTGAGTCTTCGCTTGCATATTGTTAGGTCTTTCGTTCTTGTGCAGGAATGGAGGGAGTAATAAGAGAAAATTTAAAGAGTGAACTCTCTCATTGAGATGTGATGGGAGAAAAAAAAAAGAAGCCCGTTTTCTTCGTTTTAATTGAAGTAATTAAGAAAATTATCGCATCTAATATTTTCTCTTCTAAGTTCAGTTGATAACGTAATTATTTCCCCCTTATTTGCTTGCTTTTAAGCTTGCTGATAAAATATTCCATTTGACTAAGTGCTTGCTTACTACGGTTGCAATGTCTTTTTCTTCGATTGAAAGGGGGGGGGGGGGCAAGTCCTGATTTTGAGTAGCGGGAAAGAGAGCGAACGGTAGAGGAGAATGAAGAAGCATCATCGCTCGCGACCATTTATGTGTCAATTAAATTAGAGAGAGAGACAGAGAATTAGAGGCGCAAAGCCCCCCCCCCCCAACTTCCCGCAACACATACAGGGTGATTCAAATCGTGTGTAAACAATTTAAGGAGGTATTATAGAGGTCAAGGTAAACACAAAAAATCCTATGAACATGGGTCCGAATTTTTTATTCTAATATTTGAGAAATGAACAGAAATAAAAATGCCGCCACCAAGATCAAGTTAATAACTCAGGTTCTGTAAAGCCTTGATTAATGAAATTTGGAGGAATAACAGGGTACAAAAAACTGTGTATACCGTTAAAATTTGATCGAATTCCAACAAGAAGTTTCCAAGCTACTCATTCAACATCATAACACGTGTTCACTTGGGAGTACTAATCAGCACTTGTTACAATTTTGACAACTCGTATATTTTATTGTTTCACTATTTATACGAGATGAGCTTGTTATAATGTGTTAATAGTGTAATTTGCATATCGTTTGTTACGTTTAAAACAGTATTTTTACTCGTATTTTAAAAAATTTACTCGTTATATTTACTCGTGCACGTATCTTATGACAGCAGATAAGCCTACTTCATCCCTTCGGCGGTTAGCTATGTCTGACTATCGCGGTCGTTGTTCTTGAAGATCACCAGAATTATGCCCTTTTAGAGTTGGAACAGATTCGAGCTTCAATGAATTTCGTTTTAATTTTCATTTAAATTCGCTGCTTCTTAATCGATTCCGATTGTATAAATAAATATATGAAACGTGAAGTTTCTATCGGATTTCTTATTTACACATCCAAAGAGAGAATAAGTTAAAGGCATTCTGATAGTAAAAAGGCAAGCAAACTCTAGCGTTATGTAGAATCGAAACTAAGCTAGAAATGACTTCTTGTTCCGCTGGTTCTCCTGAGGGGACGAGAGGGCCAATTTTTGAATTGTTCAATCTATCGAGGCATTTTTCTTATTAAAATATTAGGATAAATCGAAAATTTTTGAATGATATATTACCCTGGATGCAAAAAAAAATGAATTTTTCGAATTTTTTCCGTGGAGTTTACCTTTAAGAAACAGTAAATAAACAGTAAGTATAGAAAAAGAACTCGTGTTTGAAAATTAATTTTTAAAACTACTATTACCGTTTCATCCTTTTCCTTGTAAGCGAATACTAAAAACCTGCGATTCGCTGGTCGAAAACGCACGCAGTGACATCTTGCGGATGCGCCAGAAAACTACGCAAGTAATCACACTTACTATTCTATTCGTTATGGTAAGGGTAAACTCAGAAGGCCTGTAGCTGATATATAGAAAGTGAGATTGAATGTGCTGATGGTATTATTAAAACAAGATCAGTAACTATCAGTGATTCAGACTCTGAGTAATATCAGGTGAATACACTGATTCATTCTAAAATTGCTTTAGATAATAAATAATTAATGTATTATAGCTGCCACCACGTAAGTTGAACGATCTTTTTGACATGCGCAGGAAGTCATCTCATCAATATGCTTTGTCTGGATTTTACTCATGATGCATTTGTTCTACCGTAGTAATGGCGGAGATATCGTTGAAACGTGGAAAGCCTATTAAAAGTCATAATATAAAACAAATTGCATTCGAGTAGACTATTCTGCGTCATTTTTTAATTTATTAATTTCATTTACCTATTTAAAAGAAAAAACGAAAATAGAAACTAAATATAAATACGAAAACAATCTTTCGAAAACGAAAGCGGATGTTTCATGGAATAGCTAAGCGATTTACTTCCCGTTAACGTCTATTGGCTGGCGTTAGCAATGACGTCATCCTGTCATTCAACTTATGTGGCAACAGCTATAGGTATTAAAAAGTAATAAATGTAAATTAAATTATTCTTCACTCAAGTGTAAATTTTTGTTAGTAAAACCATAATTATAGAACTTATGGTCAAACTTAAGCCACTGATGTTGTCAGTAGTGATTCATTTAATTGTGTATATCTTGGCGATCATACTTGGGTAAAGCTAACTTCTAATGGATAACCTGTATTTCATTCTACTCCAAATCGGCAACCACATTTGAAATTGGGCAACCAGAATTTTTAGAATAATTGCCAAGTGGGCAGCCACTGACGAGAGATGGATTATCACCATACCACAGATGCAACATGTCTTTCATCTGTGACTATACTCCTGAAAGCAAGCGTGCGAGCATGGAGTGGCGACACACTAACTCACCACGACCTAAGAAATTCAAGATGACACTGTCGGCAACGAAAGTGACAGGGATTGTATTCTGGGACATTAAAGGTATCATTCATGTCGATTTTCTGGAAGAACGTTGAACCATAAATGCACCCTACTACTGTGACATTTTGAGGACGTCCCTGAAGCTGGCACTAAAAGGAAAAAGCGACCAGGACTCCTTACCAGTGGTGTTTGTTTTCTGCAAGACATTGCCAGAACACACACAGCTAAACTGAGTATGGACACACGGACGGAACTCAAATGGGACATCTTACCACATCCTCCGTACAGCCCGGATCTCTCCCCTTGCGACTATCACCTTTTTTAGACCATTGAAAGAGTTCTTGGGAGGGCAAAGGTTCGGCTCCAATGAGGAAGTGAAAAAAAGCTGTCCTAACGTGGTTTCGACAGCAGCCCGAAGATTTTTACAGAACCGGTATCCAAATGCTCCCAGAACGCTGGAAAAAATGTGTAGAGAAGCAAGGAGAGTTCTTTGAGAAATGGCTTGTGTGTGTGTGTGTGTGTATGTGTGTGTGTGTGTTTGTAGTTTCCTGATTTTATAAAAAATAAAGTCTAGGTCAAAATTGAAGGCCCTCGTAATTAACTAATTAATTAATTGAAAATATTTTAATCATCTTGAAACGGGCATATTAAAGTCAGCCTCGATAAAAATGGGAAAGTAGGATTGAAAGTTGTGAATACATTTTTTTACAATCTCCCATTCAAGCTCTTTTCCTTGAAATTATTTTTAAGAGTCAAAAGAAAATGAAAACCAAAATGGTTTTTGGCCATTCTTTGTACTGTTTCTAGCACCTCAAACACAGTTTCCATTTGAGGTGGAACTGCTGCATCTTTTCAGCTAGAATAGAATTTGTTCAAGAGTCTCGGTATGGAAGTATAAAATGTTTTCTTTTTGAGTTTTGTATGCTGGAATGTAGTAAATACTTAAGAAATCCCATTTCCAAAAGCAAACAACACAGAATTTTCCCATTTCTCAACTAGATATGACTTTTATTTTGTTTGTGAATTGGCTGTAAAGGAAAAAAAAAAAGGATAAGCCTTTAAACACAAAGACATTCCAGATAGGAAACGCCTGATACGTATTTCGGAAGCTTGTTCCTCAACGAAAGCTAATTGTTTGTTGAAATATGAACTGATTTGAATTTTTTGACATTAATGAGTCTCATTGATACTGACTGTATGATAGAAAATTGCAACTTAATGTAGAATGGCACAAATAATGTTCGCTCACGGTGCTGTTATGAAAATCTCCATTTTAATCTCTAATAAAACTAAAAGGTGATACAGACAAGAAGGAAAAAAACAGTGGATCGAAATAAAGACAAAAACGAAATTTACAAAACAAAATTACATTATTGAAATTGCTAATTGAAATGAGTACAAAATCTTTGCTAAAATGAAAACGAGTTCAAAAAACTATTTCACTGCATAAAACAGACTTTTAAAAAATGAGCACTTTTAGTCGTAACACTAATAATGGTGAATAAGATTAAAAGAGCGTCGTTGTCTTTCCATTTTGTATTTTTCAAAGTACATTACTGTAGATGAATTAATGTTGGAACGAAAAATGTTATTCGTAATATTCTATTGTCGTGGTTGGATCCTGAAACAGTTGATATTTCGGATAGTTGATATCCTCAAGTGAAACATGCATTATAAATATATACACAGTTGTATAAGGAATGTTGCGTTATTTTTCTCTTCTTTTATTTGGGTTTAATGAAATTCTGGTTTTGTTTACATTTGTTGCTGTGACATTTCGTCATGGGCGTTAGTATCTTGTGGAGCTCCTAGGCCCTTTCATGTTCTGTTTTAGCCGTCGAAAAAATGTAGGCGAACCATGTTCCTTTTACCAGGTAACCAGAAAAGTTCTTGCCGTTTTAAATTCCGGAAAACAAAATGATGTACACAAAAAAGTAGCGTATCGCTAGTCCCCAAAGTGATCCCCTTTGGCATCTAGCACCTTCTGCCAACGTGTCTCCAGTTGATCAATCCCCTGGCTGTAAACTTGCTGGTCTTGGACTCAAAGAAGTCCGTGAGTACCTTTCGCAGGTCTGTATCATTGGTGTAGGATGTTCCACGAAGATGGTTGTCCAGAGAATGGAAAAGGTGATAATCCGTTGGAGCAAGATCTGGCGAGTAAGGTGGATGACACAAAGTTTCCCAGCCAATGTTTTCCCTGGCCAGCCGCTTTATGGTTTCCCTGGCCACCGGCGCCACATATGGCTAGGCATTGTGATGAAGCAAGAGTATCCCTTTGCGATTCACTAATGCTGGCTCCTTCAGCTGCAATGGCTGTTGCACACGTTCCAACTGCTGGGAGTACAGGTCCCCAGTGATAGTTTGGCCAGTTGATAGCAGCTCGTAGTGAACCATTTGGCGTCTAGTCCACCAGATACAATAGACTACAGGGTTCATCAGAAATGGCAAATTCTCCGACCTGAATTTCTGGAACTAAAGCCTTGCCGGTGCGTTCGTTCACAGCATCATCCCCAAACGCAAGACACATTTGGCGACTTGATGCTGCTGCTGACAAGCCCACCTTGAAGTCATAAAGCAAACTACACCTAATCATCTATTTCGCTACCTCCATTTGTCTTCACGTCTTCACGAGATGTGATTGATGGGAATGCCCAACAGCCCTGTATTTATACAGGGTAACCTTCTTGAGCCCCCTACTGACAGATTTTGGACCACACAATACACTCATTTGCATATCTTCTATCACTTCCTTTTATGGCAACATAAAAACTGCAAGAACTTTTGTGGTTACCTGGTACATGTTATCCACTATTTTGTTTTGGCCGATAATTATGATTGTCATTTTTATTTGCCGAAAGTGTAGAAAATTTCGTTAAATATCGAAATACACAGAAAACTAGCGGTAATAAGGCAACTGTCCAAAAGAAGCGTTCACTGCTTGTTATTTTGAAGATGCTGAAGTCTGAATGTGTCCAGTTAATAACGCCACTGTTGTTTGTTACGTGGCAGTTTCCTAAGTAGGCTAACTTAGGTGCCTTAAATTAGGTGGATAAGCAAAATTTCCGTTTTGAAACAAATACTTTGAAAACTGTACTTTCTGAAATGGATCTTAATGAACCAACGGTACTACATTGTTAATTACCATTACGATCATCAAATATTTCGTAATCTAGATAATTGGCTCCTTTCGTGCCGAACGACACGGCTTTCTGAATTTGACCGAATGAAATGTGGTTGATTTCCAAGATATTCGGGTTGTCTTTAGTTTCTTGAGGGTCGCGTCAAGACAGCTAGCATGAAATAAATACATGCCTAGTGCATCTTCATTTAGATTCTCTTTTCTAATATCTTCTTTTGCATATCTTGACCTCGAAGTGTTAGTGGATTAAAATAATTTATTAATTAAGTAATTAACCGAAATTGTCCTATTATTGTTATTTTGAAATTTATAGTTTTACCATTATTTCATCAAAACTAAAGCGTGCTCTAGTCTCGCGCTCTTTGTAACCGAACCACACCCCTTTATTTGGTATTCAATTACCTTTTATGTCTGTCTTTATTGGTGTAATTTTCATATTTAATATGGAGAATTTAAAAAAAAAGTGCCCCCTCCCCTTTCTCTCCTATTCATTTTTTCGTATTTTCCTCGGTTTTGTGGATTTTATTTATTTTCATTATTTTGATTCGTTCAATTGAATCTATTGATTCAATTGCTATTTTGTGGTGAAAGAGTTGAAGATGATAGTTCTAAGGATTCCGGAGGTGCGAATGTTATTTTTATGGGTTAAGGGAGTGTTGCGTTTATAGGGTGAGCCGACGAAAGAAAATTAAGAGAAAGGACGGGGGAGAAAGAGGTTTTTTGGGAGGTATCCTGAAGAACGTGTAATGTCATGAGGTTATTGTCTTGCAAAGTGTCCTAATTACGAGCCGAGCTCCCGCGTGGAGAATATATAAACACTTTTAAATTATACGTTACACTTAGCAGATTCGAACAAACTTGGCAAGTGAGAGAGAGAGAGAGAGAGAGAGAGAGAGAGAAAAGGAAGGTTGAAGAAGAGAATAAAAGAAAAAAGAAAGAATAAAAGAATTAAATAAGAGGAGCTGTTTTCTTTTCATCTTCGCTTTAAATGCTTGAACAATCGATGAAAGCTGTTTTGTAGTATGTGAAATGAAAATATTTTTAAACTAGTGCGTGTATCGCTTTTAAAAATTTTTCCTCTTTCATTTTCAGTAATTTTTTCCCTCCCTAATTTGCCTTCCTTCATTCCCTTACAATGAATGCATCTCTCAGCTGTGGCCTGTGTGTGTGTGTGTGTGTGTGTGTGTGTGTGTGTGTGTTTGTGTGTGGTATGTGTTTTGTGCGGGTGTGTGTGAGTGAGTGAGTATAAAAACTCTGCAAAATGGAAATATGGTGCCCTCGTTAAATGTAATTGGTGATTAACCGTGACACAAACGCAAATAAAATTTGTTAATTGTATGGGACGATTATAAATATCTAGCACTATCAGGTAACTTGATTAAAAGAAAGGGCTATTGTTAACTTACGGTAGGTATTTGCTTTTTTCCGAAATAGTTTAAATTTAAGAACTACTTTGCTCTTTCTTTTAAAGAGAACGTTGTTGGACATAATTTGGGTTAATGTGAGGGTATCTAGACGTAATTTTTAATAAATTCATTTTTAGTGATTTGTAGTTTTGAATTTCAAATCGGTGTAGAACTTTTATCATTTTTGGTATTTTCACTTTATTACCTGTATTAATTATTTTGCTTATTAAATGAATGAAATGGAAATATTTTTGACATTGTCCATACATAAAACCAATCACCATCTTTAATTAACGATTACGTTGGTTATACTGGATCAACCGTCGTCTATCCGCTGCCTCCAATTTTTTGCTCCATGGTTAATTTCAAGGAAAATTGGCCAACAAGCCTCCACGCTGGCCAAACCCAATTGGAAGCTATTATTATAGGTTAGAAAGTACAAACACAAACATTAATGTCACTGTGGGGTTCGAACCCACGACCTGAGAATCATGAGAGCCAAAGGAGCTGCCTGACATTCGGCCACTGAGGTCGGCACTTAAGTATATATGAACATACTTTTCTTGCAGATTAGCCATGCTTTTTGAGCTTTTTTTTTCAGTCCACGGTTTACTTGTTATTCTACAGTATCCATAAAATGTAATTTTCTGAGGGCCTTCATTAAAATCCTATAGAATTATAGATTTCATAAAAGTAAAAGTTAATGTCATAAATTTTTTCCAAACATGTTTTGCTAGCACTTAAGTAATCAATTTTTTCTTTTTTTGTTTTTTTATGTCTATCTCGCCATATGGAAGCGTCACGAGCCGGTAGATAAGGAACGATTGACAGATCTCTTTTCTTATTTTCTTATCTTGGGGTCCATTTTATATTCTATACACAAAATTTTTAATAATTTATATTTGTTATCCATGAAGGGGAAAAAGATTCTTGTTATCCATATTCTCTGTTATCATAAAAGAGTAATAATATCATACTCCACCGTTCCACTAAACCGCTTGCTATTTGTGCATTATTTTGTTTTTCATCTTGCAGTAAGTTGTAAGGTACTGTACACTGTACATTGGAGGAAATGTTAAAAGAACTAGCAGAGGCTAGCCTGCGTGTAGGACTGAAACTGAACACACAGAAGACAAACGTTATGTTCAATGCATTTGCTCCAAAACAGAAGGTCATTGTGATTGAAAAAGTACAGAGCTACATTTACCTGGGACAAGAAATCACTATGGATGGCAACATTCTGAATGAAGTTAACAGACGAATTAGAACAGCATGGAGTGCTTTTGGCAAGAATAACATTATCTTGAAGAGCAACATGCCACTTAGCTTGAAACGAAAACTTTTCAACCAATGTGTTTTACCAGCACTCATGCTTTATCAAGGAGGACAACACAAAGACTACAGACAACACAGAGAAGCATGGAAAGATGTATGCTGGGAATTACAAGAAGAGATCGAAAACAGCTGGATAAGAAGCCAAACGAAGGTGATTGACGTCATCGAACGGATCAAACGTTCTAAACGGCAGTGGGCTGGTCACATTGCTAGAAGACAAGTCATTCGAGACTTTAAACGCCCATGCAAGGTGGCTCGACGAAATAAGGAAGGTGGCTGACGTTAACTGGAAATTCAAAGCTTCAAACGGAGAAGAATGGAAGCGTTTAGAGAAGACCTTCATCCAGACCTTCATCCGAATTTCGCCGCCGCCGCCGATTTTTTTCCAAACTTACACCGTCGCTGAAAATTTTATATCGGCGCAGGACACTATCCTGAAGACAACTTGGCGGTGGATCAGTTATGATTTGGGGTGCCATTGGTTTTGAGAAGAATTGCGATTTGAAATTTTTGAATGGACGAATCACTGCACAGGGTTACCTTTCCGTCTTGAAAGAGCTTCTTCCCGCAGTTTGGACCCACCATGGCTGGAAATCAGTGGATTTTCCAGCAGGATAACGCTCCAATCCACAAAGCACACATCGTCCCTAAGTGGTTTGAAGAACAGAACATTAATGTTATGATTTGGCCTGCTGTTTCTCCCGATTTAATTGAGAACGTTTGTTGGGGATGGTTAGCTCGAGATGTGTATGCAGGTGGTCATCAGTACAACAGTGTTGACGATCTGAAAGCTGCCATCGTGAAGGCTTGGGAAAACATAGACCAGACTAAGATTCAGGACTTAATTATTAGTATGCATAATCGGGTCTTTGATGTGTTTCAAAATAATGGCAAATCCACTAAATGCTAAGTATGCTAAATCCCAATTAAGGCACGTGATGCTTATTTTTTGTCGCGCCAGATTTCACATTTGGCGAGAAATAACTTTTTTTCTTAAAATATACGAACTGTATATCTTTTGTTTGTCGATATATATCTCTCTCACGGTTCAATGTACCTGTATTTTCAAAAGGATGAACCACTTTTATTTTATTAAAAAGATTTGTATAATGTTTCTAATTTTTTTTCCGTACACTGTAGGATAATTAAATTTGGTTGGTTGGTTTATTAGAATTTTTGGCGTCGACTACTAAGGTCATTTTGCGCTTTTTTAAACAAGTTATATCTGTACGCAGCCTGGGAGAAACAGAAACATCCATGCCCACGGCGGGATTCGAACACACGACCAGGTGGACTCGAGTACTAGAAAGCCTATGCCCTAGCTCTCTCAGCCATCTGGCCGGCAGTTAAATTTGGAGGAATAATAGGATACAATAAATCTGGAATTCGATCAAATCTTAACGGTATACAGAAAGTAGTTTCCTAGTTACGCAGTCAACATCTTAACACGTGCTAGTTAGTACTCACATGTGAGCACTGTTATGATGTTGAATGCTTAACTCGGAAACTACTCTTTGGAATATGATCAAATGTTAACGATATACGCCGTTATATGTACCCTATTAGTTTCCCAAATTACATCATCCTACATGTTATAAAACCTTAGTTATTAACTTGTTGATCTTGGTGGCGGCATTTTTATTTCTTTTCATATCTGTTATGGTTCAAATTCGGACTCATGTTCAGATGAACTTTTTTGCTTAGTCTCCTGTGTATTACGTCCCCTAGAAGTTTGTACGTGGAGTTTTGAAGAAACACTGATGCAGTCGTCTGCTATTTAGTGTTAC